>BPTQ01000007.1:327285832-327608827 GCA_019973895.1 Chrysanthemum seticuspe | reverse complement strand
GGCCAAATACGTCCACCTATCGTGTTCACACAATAGTTTAAAATGGGTAAAAGTGAAAATACACTTTTTGCAATCGGGAACCAGTTTCAGATACGAGGTGATATAAACATATACACCATAGCTGAAAAGGATTGATCTTCATTAATTACAGTGTACAAAATTCGTTTTAAAGTCCAAAGCCTTTTGAGGGGCTGTGGATTTTACCCAGACACTTAAGAAATGCTAAGCTTGAGGAAAAGTAACAGTGAAGGTGTGAAAATGATCATCTTGAATGTGTTGATTTATGGAACTAAGGATTCATGGATTTGATGTTAATCCATACAAAGATGGTAGTTTCTAATGAGATGGAAGTGTCTAAAATCATGTCAAACATCCTAAGTTAATCCATTGAGGATGTGTTGAGTGAGGTATGAAAGATATGCATTAACAACTATCCTAGAAACGAAGTTTGGTAAATTAGATTACGGGATTTAGTAAAATTCAATAACTTACCTGTAGGATTCACGGCACCATTTCTTTACACAGCCGGAACCCTTAAATTGGTGCCGCCTGGTCCGCCTATACAGGTATGGCGGTACCAAAATACATAACAGACGGTACCAACATTTTGGTGCCGTCTGATCCGTGGACATCAGAAAAGTTCACAGACCCATTTTAGGTGTCGGGGAGTTTTCCGAAACCTGAAATTTTGCTTAAAACATGTGACATTAATTACTTCTAGTTAGGAAAAGTCGATACCACATATACAAATATAGTGGAGCATAGACTTTGACCAAGGGCTAACGTTTTTCACATAAAAGTGAAAATGGGTAAAATTTGATAACACACTTGTGCTATCCACCTGCATAAACCGGTTAGCATATAACATTGTTTTAAGTCATATTATCATCCTACAAAGTAAAAACAAATAAATTACATCATACAACATTGTTTTTGTCCTTGTACCAAACACTCTCTTAACACCTTCATTTTTCAAAGTACATGACTAATTTACTTAGTACTCATTGCTAAGTGAGTTATGACATTTCATAAGTTATGCGAGATGTTAGTAGCCTATGCAAACGAAGTGATCTAATTCTACAAGCGATGGTAAAATAATTTTCCAACTTAGTGCACAAAATCTAGCAAATAACCTATTGTGCATAAACAAGAAATCGTCAAACAAGTGAATAAATAACATGGCAAGATTGACACTTATATTATGCAAACAAACAAGTGTAAACAACAATTTGAAAAATAAGCAAGCAACATATATGCAAACAACATAAACAAGTGGTCATTTAGCATAGCATAACAAGAAAGACACTTTTTGTCATTTTGCGTTTAAATATGACGATGTATACCAAGCTTGATTAGTTTCCTTTAAACATATTACCAAATTATTTAGTTTCAAAGGAAGTTGTATCAAAGTTCTAAGAATACCAACTTAAATTGCTTGATTCAAAATTTTGAGTTTTTATGTTAAAGCGAAACTCAATATTTTAGACATACTGTAGTATTTAGTCTATTTCATTTATTTAAAATTAGACTCAGGCCATGAGAGTATTTTTAAATGAAAGTAGACTCAATTCCCTTTAAAATGATAGGTGGCTCGACTCGTACGGACTTACGGTTAATTAGTTATGATTTTTTGAAGTTGCCCAAAAATCTGCATACTGTACATACGGATTCCACGGAACCAAATAAAGGGATCCGCCCTTTATAAGATTTGGTGCCGTGGTCCTCTGAGACAGATTCACCAAAACTAGTATTTGACATAGAGAAAACGTGTGCGACTTACTAGATTTCATAGTAAACATATAATACACATATTTAACAATATATCTACTTATGTAACTTATCTTAAACATTTACGGAGGTGATTTTTCAACTAGATTTATAGTTATCCCAAACACTTCTTTAAAATCATATTTCTTCGTAAATTTTCTATGAGCACACAATACAATACTTACTAGTTCTTTCAACAAACTTTTTTATTTTACTTTTCAAGAAAACCTTCAAGCTTGTATACAAAGTTACATTTAACAACAAAATTTCTAAGTATAACAAGCAAAGCATTTTTCATATTATTTTTCGCTTCAATGGTAATTTGATACATGGATCGTACTCTATTTTAAAAACCATTTGTTTTGAAAATACGAGCTACGTGGCTCTGGTACCAATTGTGGAAACGTAGAGGGGGGGGTGAATACGTTACCGTTTAAAAACTTTAGATCTTTAGTATCAAATCGCTTATGCAGCTTGTTATAATATGAAAGTACCAATTATTGTTTGTGACTAATATAAAGCATGGTAAACAAAGTTGTCACACAATCATGAACATCAAACCACATCACAAACAATAGTATAGTGCAAGTATAAAAGTAAAGAGATAAAGAAAGGAAAGTGCAAACCGAACACGAGGATTTATAGTGGTTCGGTCACGGATCTCCTTTCCGCCCTACTCCACTCCCCGAGTACCCAACTCGAGAGTTACTTCACTAAATCAACAAGCTCCCTTCTCGGCGGAGAAAACCTTACAATCGTCGCTTACACTTTTTCCGGTACAAAGCTAAATACCGGGTTCTAGTTCGAGGTAGAACCAACCTAACGTCGCCTATACAATATTTCCGACACTAAGCTAGATGTCGAGTTCTTTTACAAGGGTACAACCACTCCCAATATGTTTTATGGCCCAACATAATAAACCTTGTGTTTTATGGCACAAACACATAAACCATCTAATCTAGTTTGGTGAAAGTGTTGTTATGATGCAATGATGTTTACACTAATGATCCATGACACAAATGTCTAATGGATATGAATAACTACTTCTAAATGAACTTCCATTGATAGGAAGCCTTCATGATGAAGATCACAAGTTCCCTAAACTTCTTGTGATAGATCTTCAACTTGTGGTGAGTGGGGATGGCTAGATCTCCAAGATTTCCTTGGTTGATCAAAGAGTATGCTTACAACAAAGATGAATGTTAGAAGCATTATGGTCATGATCATTAGGGTGTTTAATGTGTGTTACTACATTGTTAATGATTGATCTAAATGTATGCAAGAAGGTGGAGAAGATGTGCTTTTAAGTGGTGAAGAAATGGGAAAACAATTGGCTTCTATTTATAGCCAAAAGTGGACAAGAGCATCCACGGACCAAGGAGCCCTTTAAAGGGTTCCGCCCTTTATATAAAAGGGTTCAGTGGGTGCCTGACAGAAAATCTAAAAAATCTTTCTTCAAATCTTTCCAAGATATTACCAAATCTTACTAAGATCACATTTGATATATTGAGTATCAATCTAACCAAAATATTCAAGTGATCTTCCAAGGATTTCAAAGATGATGCATGACATGATGTAACATGTATTTCCATTTTTAGATTAAAGGTTTATCAAGGTAAACTTGTAAAATGTATTATGTAACTAGTTAATAAAATGTCTAGTTACCTTTTGAAATACTTGTGAATGCAACATGTAAAATGAGGTTCGAAATAGAATGGTTAACCTATTAAAATACTTAGTGACTCTAAATGTATTTTAAACATTCTAAATGATTTGTTAATGGGTTTGATCATAATGCCACATAACAAACATGTACGAACCTGTGTTGTAACATACGAGGACTTGAGACATCGAGAGGTGTTGAATGTATGTTGAGACAAAGTGTGATTACAAGTAACTTGTACATTTTACGTGATGTATTACAAGTTACATGTTTGTCATCAATCAAAACAAACGAGACTGTATAGATTAAATATCGTAATATTTGCACTAACAATCTCCTCTTTTTTGATGATGACAAAGATATGTAAACGTAATAGAAAGTACAATGTAAAAATTTACTTGTATCCTTACTACCCTTTACATTTCCTTCTCCGTTTACACTCTTCTCCCCCTTTTTTCAAAATAAAAAGGGCGTGTCCTTGGAGTTTAACTTTATTTCTCCCCAAAAAGGCGAGCTTGCATCATCCCTAGTGAAGTTAAATCGTCCACTTCAATTCGTCCCTTGTTTGGTAGCGGATCCATGGATCAAATAGAGAGGCTTAACCTACATCAAGGTTAGTTTTATGCAACAAAAATTATGAGAAATATATGAAAAATAAAAATGCATAGCAATGTTGGCCTATTTTCTCCACTTTTTATCAAAGCACAAATGCTTGTTGAAAAGTGAGAATGATGCTAAATGCGTGCATGCTCCCCCTTGACGGTTGCTCCCCCTTGTTTGAGGAGTCAGGGTATGATTAAAAACCTATAAAACAAATATTAGTGCAAAACTATATTCGTCATTGGACGAGTAAGTGTTATACAACAAAGTGTGTATAAGATGCATTCAGTAAATTCTTGACGGAAGCTCCCCTTGCTCTAGGGCGTCAGGATGAACCTTCAAAATAAATATTAGTATAATAGAAGCTTTGTCTTTAGACAAATATGTCATATACAACCAAGTATATAGACGATGCAATATGAGTGCTTAAAGGATATTCCTCCTTGTTCTAGGGTGTCAAGAAGCACCTAAAATAAGAAAAATAATTGATGCAAACTTCATCCTTAGATGAGTAAGTGTTGGGAATTAAGGTAAACTACTGATTCTGCCGAAGTATCTACCAAAGAGATTCTGCCGAAGAAGAATGGATTCTGCTGAAGTCACACTTCAGCAGAAGTGTTAAAGCATATATCGTGTTGCTGCTGAAAGTACGAATCCACGTAGGAGAGATAAGCTCAGTATAGAGTAAAAGTCAGCGCCGTATTAAAGATAGGTTGGCGCCGTATTATGTAGAGCTTACTCAGAATAAACAATATCATTAGTAAAACAATATGATTAGTTGCATGCTTGTCTAGTGCATGCTTGGTCTATGATTGTATTAGGAGCGTACATTGTAAACGCTTGTGAGTCTTTAGGGTTTCTTGCCTATAAAAGGAACCATAATAGTCTGTAATAGATAAGTTTTTCTCAAGTCTTTCAAGTCTTGTAATATATCCGAAACATAGAGTTTCTATAATCAAAAGATCCATAGAGGATCAAAGAGTTCTTAGTTATTATAACTTGTATTTACTTTCCGCTACAAAATACGAGTTGTAGAGATCTTCTATTAGTTTGCTTGTGATTACATAGGCAACACTAACGATCTCCGAGTGCTTAAGATCTATCAAGGTCTGTGTGTTTTCAACAAGTGGTATCAGAGCCTCGGGAAAGTCTCTACGATACTAAGAACCATTCTCACCCCCATACAATCAAACACGCATTCACCATGCCTGGATCCGATAATGAAACTGAAGTCACCAACACAAACAACACCAACACCACTTCCATGCAACAGCTCAGTCTCTCAAACAGCAATGGTAAATTTCCTTATTTGAAAAGGGAAGAGTATGACCTTTGGACTATGAAGATGGAAAACTGGATTTCCAATATTGATTGGAATCTGTGGGAGGTAGTAAAGAAAGGAAACAATCTCAAGAAAATGATTCCAGATAGGGATGGGAAGTTTATCATGGCTCCTCCCAAAACTGCTGAAGAAGTGCTGGCCATGCAGAGAGAGCATAAAGTAAAAACTATTCTGCTTCAAGCCATTCCTGAAGATCATCTGTGTGATTTTCACCATATGGATGATGCAAAAGACATATGGATGGCTCTCAAAGCAAGGTTCGGTGGAAATGAAGAATCAAAGAGAATGAGGAAGTCCATGCTGAGACAACAATTTCAGGACTTCAATATCTCCGAAGAAGAAGGTATCCACAAGGGATACGACAGGTTCCATAGGATTTTGAGTCAGCTGAACCAGCTGAATGCTAAACCTGATAATGATGATTGCAACTCTAAGTTCTTGCGATCCTTGTCGCCATCATGGTTGCATGTGAGTATAGCCCTCAAGGCTAAAGGAGGGTTGGACATGCTTACCTTTGATGAGCTGTATAACAGACTCAGAACCCTTGAACCTGATGTCAGGACTCCCTACCGTACATCTTCTTCTGGCCATGCAGCTTTTGTTGGGACATCTCACTCCAACATGATGGTACCTGCTCCTGGTTCCAACTACTTTCCATCATCTCCCAGTTCCAACTACTTTCCATCATCTTGCACTCCTACTCCACCACATAACACTCGTCCCACTCCACCATGTTCTCAAACTAAGACTAGTAGTGTAATGGAGGATGTTCTTCATTCGTTTGTTGCTGATTATGATACTCAGCAGTATCTTGCATATGAAGACTTTGATCAGTTGGACCCTCTTGAAATGGAGGAGATGAAACTGAAAATGCAGGTGGCATTGCTGTCAGTGGACATCAAAAGGTTCGAAGAGAAGTCTGGGAGGAAGTTTGCTTTCAAGGGAAAGGAACCAGCTCGCTTTGATAGGAGAAAAGTCAAGTGTTTCACTTGCCACCAGATGGGGCATTTCTCAAGGGAATGCAAAGACAGTAAAAGTGGAGATGGAGCTAAATACCTTTCATATCAGCAGAAACAGCAGGAAGCTGGAGCTTCAGCAGCTCTCCTCACCATGGATGAACAGGTCAACTGAACTGCACATGAACCTGTTAATGAGGAAGCTCATGATACTGACAAGCTTGGATTGCTTGCAAGGTGTACTTCGGATGAAAGGCATGATCAGTTTGCCTTGATGGGACTATCTCAGGATCATCCCCTTAAGCATAAGAATATTGGTATTGTTGATAGCGGTTGCTCCAGAAGCATGTCTGGGAACAGAGATATGATGCACAATTTTGTTTCTATAGAAGGAGGAGGCAATGTAACTTTTGGAGGAAGTGATGGAAGTATCACAGGGAAAGGCACCATAAAGACACCTCATCTAGATTTTGAGAATGTGTACTATGTTAAGGAGCTTCAGCATTTCAACTTGTTCTCTGTTTCACAAATCTGTGACACTAAGAACAAAGTTCTCTTCACTGAGAATGAATGTCTTGTGCTGTCTAAAGACTTCAAACTCCCAGAAGAAACTTCAATTCTGCTGAAAGTTCCTCGAACTCACAATTTATACACATTCAACCTTAATGAAGTTCAACCAGGTGGTGACCTCACTTGTTTGGTGGCTAAAGCATCTCTTGATGAATCTACTAAATGGCATAGGAGGATGGCTCATGTGAATTTCAAGACCATTAACAAACTCTCTAAAATGGGTCTTGTTGAAGGTCTTCCCACCAAAGTATTCACAAATGATCATAATTGTGTCGCTTGCAACAAAGGAAAACAACACAGAGCTTCTTACAAAGCTATCAATGCTATGAGCATCATTACTGAACCTCTTCAGTTGCTCCACATGGATCTGTTTGGTCCAACTCAAGTCAGAAGCATTGATCATAAGTACTTTTGTTTGGTTATCACTGATGGCTATAGCAGATTTTGTTGGGTGTTCTTTCTCAGAACCAAAGATGAAACATCTCAAGTGCTAATTGAATTCATCACTCTCGTTGAAAATCAGTTGAACAAAAAGGTCAAGGGCATTCGGTGTGATAATGGGACAGAGTTTAAAAATGCTATTCTTATAGAACTCTGTGGGTCAAAAGGTATAAAAAGGGACTATAGTAATCCAAGAACCCCGCAACAAAATGGGGTGGCTGAAAGAAAGAATAGGACCTTGATAGAAGCTGCAAGATCGATGCTTGCAGACTCTAAACTACCCACTATGTTCTGGACTGAAGCTGTTGGCACAGCGTGCTATGTGCTAAACAGGGTCTCCATTACAAGACCACAACTCAAAACACCATATGAACTTCTCTTTGGGAAGGTTCCTGTCATTCACTACCTAAAACCATTTGGTTGTCAAGTGACCATTCTGAACACCAGTGATCCGTTGGGAAAGTTTGATGAGAAGGCTGATGATGGGTATATTGTGGGTTATTCAGCTCATAGTAAGGCATACAGGGTGTACAATTTGCAAGCCAAGAAGATAGAGGAGACGCTGAACCTGAGATTTTTGGAAGATAAGCATAATGTTCAAGGACAGGGTCATACATGGTCCTTTGACCTTGACTACTTAACTGATTCCTTGGGTTACACTAGACACTTGGCTAACCTAAATGCAGGTCCTCAAGCTTCTCCCACTAACCATACAGGTCCCTTAGATGATGACTCTGACAATGAGTTTGAAGATGATGAACAACCCATACTTGTGCCTTCTTTCTCCCCCAACAATATTGCAGGTACCACCTCCAAGGATATTGCTGATTCGAGTGATGAAGATGACTCTCATTATGCTGAGGACCTTGCTAGGCTTCAGACTCAAGAATTTGCTGCCAAGCTTGAAGCAGAGAAACTGAATGGGGAGGTGGCTAATGAAGGAATCAGTAGAAAACAGGTTTCTGCTGAAGTTGACTCTGTCACACCTATCATCCACAAATCTGCTGAAGGCTACGTTGTTTCTTCTCATATTCCTTCTCAAGTGTCTTCAGACTTTGTAGAACCTCATACACGCTTTCCAAAACCCTTCGATCTTGGAAATCATCAACCCAAAGCTGGCATTTTCACTTCACCCTCTTATGATGCTGAATTTGAACCAACAATCACTAATCTTGATTCATCCATTGAAGTCAACCCCACTGCTACTCAGAGGATCAACATGGCTCACCCTCAATCTAACATCATAGGTGATCTTCTGGCACCTGTTAGAACCCGCAGGACTATAACAAGTCCTCAATTTGGGCAGATTGCTTTTCTCTCTTATGTCTCCAACCAGCAAAGAGACAATCACACAGACTTCAAACATTGTCTGTTTGCTTGTTTTCTCTCTCAAGTGGAACCAACAAGTGTTTCTCAAGCTCTTAACGATTCCAGCTGGCTAGAAGCTATGCAAGAAGAAATGCAACAATTTCACAATCAACAAGTTTGGATTTTGGTTCCACTCCCTGATGGCAAATATGCCATTGGGACAAAGTGGATTCTGAAGAATAAGAGAGATGCTCGGGGTGTTGTGATAAAAAACAAAGCAAGATTAGTAGCTCAAGGCTTCAGATAAGAGGAAGGGATTGATTATGATGAAGTGTTTGCACCTGTTGCTAGAGTTGAAGCAATTCGCATTTTCTTGGCTTATGCTTCTTACATGGGTTTCATGGTGTATCAAATGGATGTCAAAGGTGCTTTTCTGTATGGTGAGATTGAAGAGGAGGTCTATGTCTCTCAACCCAAGGGATTTGAAGACCCAGATCACCCAAATCATGTTTACAAGGTTGTTAAAGCTCTATATGGCTTACATCAAGCTCCAAGAGCTTGGTATGCTAGGCTTTCATCATTCCTGCTGAAGCATGGCTATAGGAGAGGTGCTATTGATAAAACTCTGTTCCTAAAGAAGAATTATTCAGACATCATTCTGGTGCAAGTTTATGTGGACGACATTATTTTTGGCTCCACAAACGAAGCTTGGTGCAGGGAATTTGAGGACCTAATGAAGGGTGAATTTCAAATGAGTGCGATGGGAGAGCTTACTTTCTTTTTGGGTCTCCAAGTTCAGCAGAAACAAGATGGCATCTTTATCTGTCAAGATAAATATGTGAGAGACATTTTGAAGAAGTTTGGTATGGAAGGTGTTAGGACTGCCACAACACCTTATGAAGCTCCAAAGTCTAAAGCAAATAATGAACCAGATCTACCTGTGAATGTTCATTTGTACAGGTCCATGATTGGTTCATTGATGTATCTAACAGCTTCAAGGCCTGATATTACGTTTGCTGTCAGTGTTTGTTCTCGACATCAAGTCACTCCACTCACTTCCCACCTCAATGCTGTCAAAAAGATCTTTAAGTATCTCAAAGGCCAACCTCTTTTAGGCCTTTGGTACCCAAAAGAGTCTCCTTTCAAGTTGGAAGCATATAGTGACAGTGATTATGCTGGTGCAAATCTGGATAGAAGATCCACAACTGGAGGCTGCCAATTTCTTGGCAAAAGGTTAATTTCTTGGCAATGCAAGAAACAAACCATTGTGGCTGCCTCAACTACTGAAGCAGAGTATGTAGCTGCTGCAAATTGTTGTGGACAGGTCCTATGGATTCAAAACCAATTGCTGGACTATGGGTACAACTTCATGAACACTACCATTCATATAGATAATCAAAGTACCATCTGCATAGTCAAAAATCCAGTGTTTCACAGTCGTACAAAACACATTGAAATCAGGCACCACTTTATAAGGGATGCATATGAAAAACATTTGATAAAAGTGGCTAAAATCCATACTGATGATAATGTGGCAGACATGTTAACAAAAGCGTTTGATGGACCGAGGTTTCAACACCTTGTGGTCAATATTGGCATGTTAAACCCTTGACTGCATAGTTTAAGGGGAGGCATAGGCCTCAGGGGAGGCATAGGCCTCAGGGGAGGCATATGCCTCAGGGGAGGATTTGTGCAAACTCTGCATATTTTTTGTGTCATATTTTTCAATAAACTGTTTTCATTTTTCTAAAATTTGTCTTCTATCATTAGGTTTGTAAAAACATCATTTTGCCAATAGTGATAGCGTTTATTTAACATAATTTATCTTTTTGATTTTCTCTATTTGCATTTTTGCCTCTGTTATTTATAATTCTTTGCTAACACTAACTGTCTAATTATTCGTTAGCTTGTTTTTGTGTTGTTCCTGTGTAGTTTTGTGTCTGTTTTGCAGTTTTCTGAATTGCAGTTATCTATCCCATGAACAAGTTCAAATTCATCAAGTATGACTCAATGGTACATGGTCAAGTTAGCTAAAAGAGTGTTGCTGGTTTCTTCTGAAAGCAAAAGTACTGAAGCATACAATTTGATTCCACTGAAGTTATAATACTGAAGAAAAGAAATTGAAGTCAAATTGTTCATTCATTCATTCAAGAAACAGTTTACAGCTTACAGCTTACATAAAGTCAACCTACTACATATGCATCTACAAGATACGAGCTGTATAAAGCTAATCCTAATCTAGTGTATATCTTTCATTCCGAAATCTAAGTGAATGTTGGATATGCATTAGATGCTGGCTTTGCCTTTGTAGGTCTTGCATAACCACCCATTCAGTCTAACTGGCTGGTTGGATATGCATGACCAGCACGACGAAGATGCTAAGGACCAAAATGGGAGGATGGATTGATGAAAACGATTGATGATGACGATGACCACGCAGGATGACGGAGAAAAATAACGTGTCCTGTGTGCTTCATCTATTCATTTCAACCAAAATGCAATCGATCCACCCTCTCTAAGCCCTTCTACTATACGATGTGTGTTGATGCACCAAAAGATGGTGCAGTGAGACCAAGAACCACCTCTCTATCTTTGGGGAGTGCCGGATTCCTGGCACGAGGTCTTTGTTGAGACCGAGGTGCTGGAGGTTGGGAGTAAGATGTTCCCTCCTTATAGGAGTCATCAGAATCATCAGCAGATTCACTTGGATTCACTACACTGTCATCTTCAGAAGAAGGGAGAAAGGGCGATTTATTTGGTCTTGGATAGGGTTGAGGAAAGTAATGTTGCCATGGGTTTGATTCACCACTTGATGATGATGAAGAGGATGATGAAGATGAGGATGTCAGATCTATGATCTCAGGTTTGGTATTCATGGTGCAATTTGGTTAATTGGGGTTATTTTGCATCTAGGGTTTGTGGTAAATATTTGGGGATCTTGATGATGAGATGAGTAACATTGGGATCATTTTATAGACGGGTTCGAGGTTCAATGAGTTTAATGCAAGTGGGTGGCACAGTAATTCTAGAAACTTACCGAAGATATTCTTATCTTTGATGCATTATGCTGAAGTTATAACTTCAGCAGATTGATCATGTGTTCCTGCTGAAGTGTTGTTTTGGGTTGGGTCAAAGATGCAATACACGTCAGCAATAGTCAACCAAACGGTCAATTTTTGTTTGACTATAATTTGGGCAAAAACTATCAATCCACCATCACTCTCTTCAGTACAAACAAACTCCCTCTCATTCCGTTTTCACAAACACTCACCATTTCAAGAATCATAACCCTAAACACTCATATCCCTCATGGCTCTTGAATTTAAACATGATCACAACAAAGTTGCATTTCTGGGAAACGGTAAGGGATATGAACTGTACGAACCAATGGTGGAATTCCTGAAAAGGTCCAAGATTTGTTATGCTCTAACTCATTCTCCAAATGAGATATATGAATCACTGATTACTCAATTTTGGGAATCTGCTGAGAAGAGAAGTGAGACAGAGATTAGGGCTGTGATTGATGAAACAGAGTACATAGTTACAGAGGACCTAATTAGGAGGAAGCTTCACTTGGATGATGCTGATGGAGTATTTTACTCTAATCAGGAAGATGTGCTTAATGGGCTAAGAGCTATTGGCTATCGAGGAACAAGAACTGACATGTGGCTGAAGAAGGAACTCTGCCCGAAGTGGAGGTTCCTAGTTCACACGCTGCTTCAATGCATGAGCAACAAGACTGGAGGATGGGACCAGTTCTCTACCCAACTGGGCTATGGTATTGTGTGTCTTTCCCAAGGGGTATCTTTCAATTTTTCTAAGTATATTTTTGAGAACTTGGTTGAAAATATTCAAAAGAAAAAGGGAAAATTTTTAATGTACCCAAGGTTTTTACAAATTATTTTAGACACCTCTACCCAAGCCCAATCTTTCTATCCCATAGGTTCTTTAACTGCTAAATTGTTTGCAACAATGAGAACCCACTTTCAGGGGGAACATCATCCCTTGCTAGCAGCCATGTTGCCACAAGGTAATGAGGCTGCTGATGAGGAGAATGTGTCTAATGATCCTCCTACTTCACCTGTTGCTACTGATGGTAATCCATTAGTGAACATAGATGAGGGACCTTCATCAACTGTTGAAGCAACTCATGTTGCTCCAGTCCAGCCACCCTCTCCCAGTCCAACACCCACACTAGTTACTCAAGATGAGTCTGATCTTAATAGACTACCCACACCAAGTCCTGTTAGGGATCCTCTCAATGAAGATCTTCCTCACATTGAGCATGACCATATTACTTCTGAAAGGTCCAATGAGGCTCCCCTTACCACAGAGCAATCTGCTGGTGGAGCTGAGGACCCTATTACACACTCATCTATCTATGCTCTTGTCAACAGGTATGCTGCTGAGGTCACTAGTCTGAAAAAGGAGCTTGCAGAGACCAAGTCTTCTCTGGGGAGTAAGATTGAAAAACTGCAGAATCAAGTCAAGGATTTAGAGGACAAACTCAAAGGGAACTCCAAAAGGAAGCTTGTGGTTTCTTCTGATGAAGAACAAGAAGTACCTCAGTTTGGGTCTTTGGATATGTTGGCTGATGTTTCTCTCAATGATCCTTCATCAGTAGTTGCTGCCTCCTCTAAGAAGAAGGAACCTGTCCTTTACAAAAGAAGAAAGAGATCTTATATACATAAGGTATCTTCTGAAGCTTCAAAGGAACCTGATGTTGACAAGGATGCATCTGCTGATGAGCAAATGGAGGATGCATCTTCAGATCATGATCAAACTCCATCTGTTCAAGGACCAACAGGCCATTCTCCTTCAGCAGATCTTTCTGATGTTGTTACCATGACCACTTCAGTTGATCATCTGCAGCAACATGTTGACTTGGGTATTGCTACTGAGGTTCCTCTCGTTGATTTAACTGAAGATGAGTGTGCTATGAAGCTTGGTGATAAAGGGAAAGATGTAATAACTGAAGATGAGCTTGGTCCAGACCTGGTAAGTGAGGAGGAAAGACTAGGTCAAGCAAGTAGATTGGCTGAGTTTGAGAAGTCAAAGGAAAGTGTAGCATTGGCTCATCAACTTGAAACAGAGGATTTTTCCTCTTTAACTCCTGAGAGAAGAAGAGAACTGGATGCAATGAGGGTTCAGATGCCTGCTGAACACTGGGATATACTAACTCAGCAAGTCATTTCAAGACCTTCTCTTGCTCAAAGTATACTAGGTGGAGATTTCCTCAGTGACAATTATGTGGAGCGAATGATGGCTCAGGGAAGACAAAGGAAGCAAGAAGCTATCGCACAAAAGAGGGCCATCAAAGCTCAGAAGGACAAAGAGAAACCTCCGTCTAAAGCTGAAATAAGAATGGTGGTGAAAAATCAATGCTCGACGTACAACTCTGGCTTAACAATGAAACAAGTCAAGGCTTTTCCTGATCATGTCCTGTATCGCAAATATAATCAGATCATGAAGGACAAATCATCATCTTCAGCACATTCTACCCACTTGAGAAGGACTACAGAGAATGAAGCTTCTCCAGAAGCCAAAAGACTCAAGTCTGATGATGCTCCAGCCAAGGAAACATCTCCAGTCATTCCTACTGAAGCATCTGCTGAAGTTGCTTCTTATACTGACAAGGGTCCATCTGCTGAATCATCTTCCAATTCTCCTGAAGCACCGAATATATCAGCTCCCACTTCATCTGTGACAATCATTGACACACAAGAAGCTTCTAAAGCTAAGGAAGCTGATCTCGCAGAAACAAAAACAGAAAGGGCGATAAAAATGCTTCACAGGATGAATGCACTGCGTGAAGGTGTTTCAACTAACCCTCCCTCTGCCTCTTCAAGTCTTTCCACACATGTTCACACTGAAAATGCTCCCTCTGAGAACATCCATAAGTCTGGTGGGAGGAAGAAGAGAATGGCCAAAAGATCTCCTTTGGATCTTGAAGCTGATGACTCAACTTTCATTATAGAAGGGTCTGCTGCTGATTTTCCTGATGGAAATTCAGATGAGGTGATAGATTGGAAATTGAAGGATGATGAGATGAATGTCATTCATCGAAGGGACTCCACTTCAATGGAATTCACCTTTCTAAAGGAAATTCTACACTTGGTAGACAGGGCAGACTTACTTTCTCTGTTCACTCGTGTTACCACCTATTACTGCAACAAGGAACCACAAGGTTCTGGGATTTTCTTACCAGGAGATCTTCAAGTCCTGTTAAACTCTCACATTCCCAATATCAAAGCACATTCCATTTGGGACAACTCACATCGGTGGAAGCTTGCATCCTGGAGATTCTATCCTCTCCCTCGTGTGCATGTGCTTGAGACTAAGGGTGGCATCACTGTCTACATGTTTTCTGAAAGAAAGTATCCTTTGCCCAAAAGACTTATGGAAAAGATGCTGAGTCAGAAATTGGAAATTCCTCCAGATCCTGTGGGCAATGAAAGACAGTCTGCTTTAACATTGGTGGGATTGATCAAGACTCAACTTCAACAACTGCAATAGGCCTCATCCTCATCCATATCAGGACACTTGGTACCCTCTGCATTACTTTGTTTTGTTGCTTTTTATTTGTATTATGTATATACCTGTCTTTTCCTGTGTTAATTTTTCAGTTATTAGTTAAAAAAAAAAAAAAAAAAAAACTAACTTTATGCAGGTTTCTTTGTTGTCCAATTCTGATGGTTTTTAACTCACCTGATGTACCTTGTGTATGTCAAAGAGTTGGCTAGTCCAAAGGGTACAGCTTTGGTAAAGACACAACAAATCTGTTGATAGCTGTAATGGTTTGCTCAAAATCATAGGGTTTGCAACCACCCATGCTTAACTGCTGAGGGTTGTATGGTCATCAATTCACCATGGTCTATTCCTTTTTGGAATCCAAGAATTGGCTAGCCCACATGTATATGGCATGTGGTAAAGGCAACTGAATCCATATTTGGTTCTCAATTCACCAATTCTAAGAATTGACTAGTCCTGAGCAAACGGCTACAGGTAAAGACAAGACAAATCCGTTTATATGGTTGCTGGTTTGCCAATAAATCAGATGGTTATCAATGTACCATAGTTTTCGAACTCAAACATGTGGCTACTCCAGTAGTAATGGCTATTGGTAAAGAGACATCAAA
Source organism: Chrysanthemum seticuspe (assembly GCA_019973895.1). NCBI lineage: Eukaryota > Viridiplantae > Streptophyta > Magnoliopsida > Asterales > Asteraceae > Chrysanthemum > Chrysanthemum seticuspe. The sequence goes on along the minus strand of BPTQ01000007.1, from coordinate 327,593,041 downwards.
CCCATTAATTTCAATGATTCACCTCTCACAGGAGTTAACACACCTGGAAGTGATGAGAATAGTCTGAAACTTATATGTTTTGATGTACATAATGTCATATGTTGCTGCAAAGATCTGGTGCCTCACAGTTCAGTCATCATCGAGATTTTATTCTTCTGACTCTTTGTTGCTGATCCTCAAGATACTGGCCATTCATAACTCAGAAGTGTTTAAGATATGGGGAGGATCCTGTTTGGAAATTTTTCGTAAAATGGTACAATCCTCAATAGCACTATCGATCTATCAAGGAAACTGGAACTTAACCTAGTCAAATTCCAGTTTAGGGGAGGATTGTTGGGAATTAAGGTAAACTACTGATTCTGCCGAAGTATCTACCGAAGAGATTCTGCCGAAGAAGAATGGATTCTGCTGAAGTCACACTTCAGCAGAAGTGTTAAAGCAGATATCGTGTTGCTGCTGAAAGTACGAATCCACGTAGGAGAGATAAGCTCAGTATAGAGTAAAAGTCAGCGCCGTATTAAAGATAGGTTGGCGCCGTATTATGTAGAGCTTACTCAGAATAAACAATATCATTAGTAAAACAATATGATTAGTTGCATGCTTGTCTAGTGCATGCTTGGTCTATGATTGTATTAGGAGCGTACATTGTAAACGCTTGTGAGTCTTTAGGGTTTCTTGCCTATAAAAGGAACCATAATAGTCTGTAATAGATAAGTTTTTCTCAAGTCTTTCAAGTCTTGTAATATATCCGAAACATAGAGTTTCTATAATCAAAAGATCCATAGAGGATCAAAGAGTTCTTAGTTATTATAACTTGTATTTACTTTCCGCTACAAAATACGAGTTGTAGAGATCTTCTATTAGTTTGCTTGTGATTACATAGGCAACACTAACGATCTCCGAGTGCTTAAGATCTATCAAGGTCTGTGTGTTTTCAACAGTAAGTTATATACAATCGAGTGTATATGATGATGAACCTACAATGAAAAACATTAGTGCAATATATTTCATCTTTTTCACAAAGAAAAATAAGATGTATATATGTGATCAATGATATAATCAAAGATCTCATGTAGTGTAGTCTCCTAATTACAATCATAAGAAAAGTGAGAATATAATATGATAAAAGCCTACAAAATAATTCCTAGAAAGAAGATATGAAGTCTTCCACCGGGTGTGCCACTAGTGGTGCTAGTGTTGGTGTCGGTTTACTAGTAGGATTCATGTGGTGATGGTAGATGACTTGACATTTACAAAAGCAAGTTTTCGCTAATCCATGGTGGTAATGATTAGTGAAAGTGGTGATGGAAGGTGGTGGTGATTAGGTAGGAAGCTATTAAGGAGTTAGAAACTCGTATGTATAGCAAATATAAAAATATGGACTCATGCAATCCTTTCGTCATGTCAAGTGACCAAAGCTAAGAGGAAAAAATGTGAATGGACATTGCATTTCAATGATGCATAAGGGTTATGATTTGAATGATTTATTGATGCTAACAATCTATTGTTTTGAGCAAGTTCTCATATGCTTCAACCCATGAGTAATCAATAATGCGTTCTATCTAAGAATATTATAATGAAGATACCAAAAGATATAAAAGTGATGAAGATAAATTCGTTCATTGATTGACACGAATTATAAAAATGACCTATTCTAGGTGACAATGGGAAAGGTAGTATTAGCATGGTTTTGACAGACATGGATGATTATCACTTTTGAAAAGAAGTGAAGACAATATGGAAAATACTAATAATGAGTACCTATATGAGGATGAGAATAACATCATACGAGTGAGAGTTGGATGGACCAACGTGTTGGAGATGGCTGTTTTGATTAATATATCATTTGCACTGACAAGGACATGCATGATAAGCGAGAAAAGGATAAGATCCTATGATGGTGTTCTAGATAGTGAAGTTGTAAGGTGCTAGTTTAAGGAAAATCCTATATGTGAAGATGAAGACGTTTTGTAAAAAACACATGATGCGTTTTTCACTTGATGAGGTATTGGTGCGAAAAAGGTTGAACTAGTTGTGGTTTCATGAACAGGTTTTAGCTAAGTGGTGTTTACCTATGTGTTGGTATTGTAGAGTCTAAGAGATATAAAATTTGACAAAAGACAATTATGTGAATGAATTTCTCTCCCCCTTAATTGGTGGACATCCAACATAATGTGTAATGTATCAAATAAGGAATGACAACAAAGTGTTTAGGAGGTTATTCGGGCTAACGAAAGAGATGAGCTTAGTGATGTTTTTCTGGATGATGGTTAGCATACAATGAACTTCATCCTTAAAGTCACGTACCTCTTCTCGATTAATACGAGATGATCGTATGATGAGGCATGTGGTTTCCTAATAGGAAGTGAAGAGGATTAGAGTATTGTTATAACTAAATAATGATGGAGGTGATTTTTGGAAAGCAGAAGCAAAAATGAGATTTGGAAAGAGGTCAGTTGAAAGACAAAAATGCAAAGCCAACCCTCTAGAACTTAATTCTATATGCTTTTAAACTATATGCAAGTGTAGGGGTCTCATAAAGCATAGTACTAATCTACGTAGCAATAAAAGGGATTATGCAAAATGAGCATATAAAAGTTAGAACCAAGTGAGATAACAAATAATTTGTTATCAACCTACAAAACAAATTTGTTAGTGACAAAAGATGTTAACATGATAGAAATCAAATGATAACATATTATATAAGCAAAAACAACACATTGCACTTAGTAGACAAGAAATCACCACACAAGATAGCATCAAAACAATCATAATATGCAAGAATACGACTTTATTCAAGACATTTCATTATGAGATTGTTTTGTTGTTAGACTTAGACACTTAAGCATACTTGGATATACAATAATCTATGTGATTAATTTGTAAGATAAAAAGGCTTCTAAAAGTTAGTCATACCAAAAGCACTTTGACATATTATATGTGCACACGTAGCAAACCAATAGTGTGACAAGAAGCAAAAGAAACAAGATGAAAGAGTCATGCAAGCCATGTTTAAGACATAAAAATTTGGAGCATGTATCATTTAGATCGTACTACACATAGATATAATGAATGCCAACTAATAGCTTTCAAACACAAATATATCATATCAAAATTATCACGTATCAAAATGACATATTATGAGTTCATAAGCAACATGTTAATCATGCTAAGGATAATTCAAAAGTAAGTATCATGCAAATAAAGTTTAGGTTTTAAACGTTTAGTAGCATGAAACAAGGATACAAGCATTATAAAGATAAAACCGTACTAAGGTTTACACATTTGACTAGTTATCAAACACTAGGATAATGTCAAATAAACTTATCGTATCAAACAAGAACATGTAATCAACACATGTAAGTGTAATGCAAGTTGTTTTTAAAAGAAAAGTCATATATACTACTTGTTTGATTAGTATTCCTAAAGCGAGGCAAACTATCAATGTTTTAACACTTACTTTAGGCAAGTATAGGAATACAGATTTTTCAAGTTGGAGAATGAATATGAGACTATTACTAGCGGTGCTCAATTAAGGCTAAACATGACCATTTTTACGGGTGATTCCACATACCCAACTTCTCTCCAGGAAGCAATTCAACCGTTAGGTCAAATTGAGTTTCTAGTGCAATAGGTTCTCCAGTAGTCATTCTCATGTTAGAAAGATGGGAACTCCTACTTTTGCATATTAAAGTGCATAAAAGATGATAGTTTACCAATACTTGGCTTAATGTGACTTAAATAATATGCAATATAACTAAGGTGATGAAGATGTCATGTTATACACATGAATTTTAACAATGGTGTATTGATAAACAATATGTTTTAATCTTGTGTTTAGAATCTAAGGTTGCTCAAATTACATAGCTAATTGTATGATCTAATGGATGACATCTTATACGTTGAAGTGTATACTTTAAAAGTGATTTGATTATCTAATACTAGGGAATGGAATATGTTAAATTAAGAATGTTCTCAAGAAAGCTCTTTGGAACTTTATTTGACAAGAATCTAAATAAGGTTACTAACTTCAATAGATCATGTGTATGTTCTAGAGATGTGTAGTTTTAACCTTGGATGTGCACAAGGTTTGAGCAAGGTTAGGTTATGATGTACGCTTGAAAGGAAATGGATACAAACAGTATCTTTCAACAAATGAGATTATCGCATGGGATAAAGTTATCATGCTTATGAAAATAAGTATGACAAGATGGATTGGATACACTAGTTCATAGAACTTGTTCGTTTCAAGATCATTTAGCCAATGAGATGTAATGAAATCTCTTGTAACACAACCATTTATGTCGCAAGGAGAGAATAATGCATAGGATATACAATATCCTTTTAACAAGATGAATACTTAACGCATGATTTCTTAGGCATAATGTTTTTCAAAATATCATGTTTTCCTAAATAAAGATATGAAGCCAAAGTGCTTGAATATATCGGATAGTCCCATCTAAATAAACTTGGTCTCAAGATTATATTCACTAGATGATGACAAGAGGAATTCACTCGAGTTTCTTATGTATAATCCTCAAGAGTCATTGTTGCTTGGGGTGTATGATGTTGGCTTTGAGATTTCATTTTAACATATGTTGTTAAAATGTTGATTTAAGGTTTAACGAAATTTATGCAGAAGTTTAACGACAAGGTATTACTAATACTTTGATAATTTGTGAAGGTAGTACTACTTATACCTAGTGGAAATTGACAAAAATTACCAAGAGCACCATGCTCATTTGATAGTTGAGGTTCTAGCCATAACGAATTATCTAAGTCCTTATATGTGGGAAAGGATGGTTGAGTTTGTTCAAACGTGCATTTGATTCAGTACAAGTGTTGGACACAAGGGCTTTTTGAGCAATACACTCAACGAATTCAAATGATGGTAAGGATGGTGGATTGGTTGATCTAGGTGGTAGGTCTTCTAGTGTGTCTAAATAAGGATGTGGTGATGTAGGGGTTTGTTGTGCTATGGAAGTAGTTAGGTTGATTATTTGTCCATAGATGTTGAACACAAAAAAGTACGGATACTAATTCTTATGGTTCATTGGTTGCTAAAACTAGTGGGTGAAGTGCTTGAAGTTTTGGTCATGTCTATGAAGCTTAGGGGCTGAGGTGTAGGTTCATCTTGAAAGGGCACGTTTGGTTTAAAGGATGCTCTTGGAAGTTCATGAGCAACATGCTTAATGGTGCCAAAAGATGGAAGAGGGATAGTAGGTGTCAAAGAGGGATAAGTGGCACAGTGGGTTGTTTGTTTTGGATAAGTGTTTCAACATGTGTTGTTAAAATACTTGGGTGTTGATTTTTCGGATATGACTTTTAATGACTACTATCGTAAGTCGCATATACTTGAATATTTCTGATGAAATACTTAAGTTGTCAATCCTAATTTGTTGAGATTATAAAGCTTAGATTGAACTCAAGGATAACAAGACTTGATAGTATGTCTTTAACATACGTGTGAGTTATGACTCTATGTAAATACTCATCGTCTTGAAAGATGACACATTATTTTCATGTTAACCAAGTGAGGCAATACATGTAGATACAAAACAATATCTATAGTCATATGATAGACTTGTGTATGATATCTTTGCAAATAATGAGTCCAGATTTGTTAGTCTCGGTAAGTCATCTAAGTCATCCGCAAACGGGTGAGGAGATGTTGGTGGTGTTTGCACAAAGTACAAGTTTTGGAGACTTTGGTAGTGAAGGTGTTTTGGATGGTTGTGAAGTAGTCATAATGGTGGGTGATTTTAGTGGTAGAGTTGGAGTACTTAAGTTTAGAAAGTTCGCATCTTGAATGGGTGATGAGATGTTGAGAGGTAACGAGTCTGAGGATGAGGAGTTCAAGTTAATGAAGCAACAAGATCGAATGCTAATCCTAGTGGTTTTCTTAAGTGGCTTATTTGAGGTTAATCCATACAAAGATGGTAGTTTCTAATGAGATGGAAGTGTCTAAGATCATGTCAAACATCCTAAGTTAATCTATTGAGGATGTGTTGAATGAGATATGAAAGATATGCATTAACAATTATCCTAGAAATGAAATTTGGCAAATTAGATTGCGGGATTTAGTAAAATTAAAAAACTTACCTGTAGAATCCACGACACCAATTTTTCGCACAGGCGGAACCCTTAATTTGGTGCCGCCTGGTCCGCCTGTACAGGAACGGCGGTACCAAAATGCATAAAAGACGGTACCAAATTTTTGGTGCCGTCTAATCCGTGGACACCAGAAAACTTCACAGACCCATTTTTTAGGTGTCGGGGAGTTTTCCGAAACCTGAATTTTTGCTTAAAACATGTGACATTAATCATTTCTAGTTAGGAAAAGTCAATAACACATATACAAACATAGTGGAGCATAGACTTTGACCAAGGGCTAACGATTTTCACATATAAGTGAAAATGGGTAAAATTTGATAACACCCGTGTGTTATCCCCCTGCATGAACCGGTTAGCATACATCAGTGTTTTAAGTTAGTTTATCATCCTACGAAGCGAAAACACATAAATTACATCATACAACATTGTTTTTGTTCTTGTACCAAACACTCTCTTAAAATCTTTATTTTTCAAAGTACTTGACTAATTTACTTAGTACTCATTGCTAAGTGAGATATGACATTTCATAAGTTATGCGAGATGTTAGTATAACCTATGCAAATGAAGTGATCTAATTCTACAAGCGATGGTAAAACAATTTTCCAACTTAGTGCATAAAATCTAGCAAATAACCTATTGTGCATAAACAAGAAATTGTCAAACAAGCGAATAAATAACATGGCAAGATTGACATTTATATTATGCAAACAAACAAGTGTAAACAACAATTTGAAAAATAAGTAAGCAACATATATGCAAACAACATAAACAAGTGGTCATTTAGCACAACATAACAAGAAAGACACTTTTCGTCATTTTGCGTTTAAATATGACGATGTATACCAAGCTTGATTAGTTTCTTTTAAACATATTACCAAATTATTTAGTTTCAAAGGAAGTTGTATCAAAGTTCTAAGAATACCAACTTAAATTGCTTGATTCAAAATTTTGAGTTTTTATGTTAAAGCGAAACTCAATATTTTAGACATACTGTAGTATTTGGTCTATTTCAATTATTTAAAATTAGACTCGGGCCATGAGAGTATTTTTAAATGAATGTAGACTCAATTCTATTTAAAATGATAGGTGGCTCGACTCGTACGGACTTACGGTTAATTAGTTATGATTTTTTGAAGTTGCCCAAAAAACTACATACTGTACAGACGGATTCCAAGGAACCAAATTAAGGGATCCGCCCTTTATAAAATTTGGTGACGTGGTCCTCTGAGACAGATTCACCAAAACTAGTATTTGACATAGAGAAAACGTGTATGACTTACTAGATTTGATTGTAAACATATAATACACACATTTAACTACATATCTACTTATGTAACTTATCTTAAACATTTATGGAGGTGATTTTTCGACTAAATTTAGAGTTATCCCAAACACTCCTTTAAAATCATATTTCTTCGTAAATTTTCTATAAGCACACAATACAATACTTACTAGTTCTTTCAACAAACTTTTATTTTATTTTTCAAGAAAACCTTCAAGCTTGTATACAAAGTTACATTTAACAATAAAATTTCTAAGTATAACAAGCAAATCATTTTTCATATTATTTTTCGCTTCAATGGTAATTTGATACATGGATCGTACTCTATTTTAAAAACCATTTGTTTTGAAAATAAGAGCTACGTGGCTCTGATACCAATTGTGGAAACGTAGAGGGGGGGGGGGGTGAATACGTTACCGTTTAAAAACTTTAGATCTTTAGTATCAAATCGCTTATGAAGCTTGTTATAATATGAAAGTACCAATTATTGTTTGTGACTAATATAAAGCTTGGTAAACCAAGTTGTCACACAATCATGAACATCAAACCACATCACAAACAATAGTATACTGCAAGTATAAAAGTAAAGAGATAAAGAAAGGAAAGTGCAAACCGAACATGAGGATTTATAGTGGTTTGGTCACGGATCTCCTTTCCGCCCTACTCCACTCCCCGAGTACCCAACTCGAGAGTTACGTCACTAAATCAACAAGCTCCCTTCTCGGCGGAGAAAAACTTACAATCGTCGCTTACACTTTTTCCGGTACAAAGCTAAATACCGGGTTCTAGTTCGAGGTAGAACCAACCTAACGTCGCCTATACAATATTTCTGACACTAAGCTAGATGTCGAGTTCTTTTACAAGGGTACAACCACTCCCAATATGTTTTATGTCCCAACATAATAAACCTTGTGTTTTATGGCACAAACACATAAACCATCTAATCTAGTTTGGTGAAAGTGTTGTTATGATGCAATGATGTTTACACTAATGATCCATGACACAAATGTCTAATGGATATGAATAACTACTTCTAAATGAACTTCCATTGATAGGAAGCCTTCATGATGAAGATCACAAGTTCCCTAAACTTCTTGTGATATATCTTCAACTTGTGGTGAGTGGGGATGGCTAGATCTCCAAGATTTCCTTGGTTGATCAAAGAGTATGCTTACAACAAAGATGAATGTTAGAAGCATTATGATCATGATCATTAGGGTGTTTAATGTGTGTTACTACATTGTTAATGATTGATCTAAATGTATGCAAGAAGGTGGAGAAGATGTGCTTTTAAGTGGTGAAGAAATGGGAAAACAATGGGCTTCTATTTATAGCCAAAAGTGGACAGGAGCGTCCACAGACCAAGGAACCCTTTAAAGGGTTCCGCCCTTTATATAAAAGGGTTCCGTGGGTGCCTGACAGAAAATCTAAAAAATCTTTCTTCAAATCTTTCCAAGATATTACCAAATCTTACTAAGATCACATTTGATATATTGAGTATCAATCTAACCAAAATATTCAAGTGATCTTCCAAGGATTTCAAAGATGATGCATGACATGATGTAACATGTATTTCCATTTTTAGATTAAAGGTTTATCAAGGTAAACTTGTAAAATGTATTATGTAACTAGTTAATAAAATGTCTAGTTACCTTTTGAAATACTTGTGAATGCAACATGTAAAATGAGGTTCGAAATAGAATGGTTAACCTATTAAAATACTTAGTGACTCTAAATGTATTTTAAACATTCTAAATGATTTGTTAATGGGTTTGATCATAATGCCACATAACAAACATGTACGAACCTGTGTTGTAACATACGAGGACTTGAGACATCGAGAGGTGTTGAATGTATGTTGAGACAAAGTGTGATTACAAGTAACTTGTACATTTTACGTTATGTATTACAAGTTACATGTTTGTCATCAATCAAAACAAACGAGACTGTATAGATTAAATATCGTAATATTTGCACTAACAAGGTGCTTAGAAGTCAAGACTTGAAGCATTAGTAAAAGGTGCTTCGAAGTAAAGACACAAGACATTAGTGAAAGGTGTCTTGTAGATCTAGTCAAAGGCATTAGTGAAAGGTGCCTTAGATGTACATTCGATATGGTGTGTTTCAATGTACTAGATAGACTAGCATTAGATCCAAGGATATTGATATCCTTGATGATGTTGTAAAGGAGTAGATCTCCTTTGGGATTAGTCGTTGGTGTAGTGTGGTAGTAGTTCCTCCATTGCAATGGAACTAGGTGCTTAGCCTAGTACCTAATAAAGGGTAGGCGACGTTGTGAAGGTGTAGGTCACCTAAGGTGTGAAAGAACTCGGTGGTTAGCCTAGCACCGTATAAAGGGTAGGCGACGTTGTGTTAGGTGTGGTTCGCCTTGGTGTGAAAGAACTCGGTATTTAGCTTTGTACCGGAAAAAGGTTAAGCGACGTTGTGAAGGCTTCTCCGCCATAAGGAGATTGGTGTAGTGTTTACAAACTCTCGAGTAGGTGACTCGGGGAGTGGAGTAGGGCAAGGAAGGTGTCCTTGTAGCCGAACCACTATAAATACTCGCGTTGTGGTTTTGTGCTTCTTACTCTTATCTTTTCATTACATATCTTTATATGCTTATTTATCAACATCCAACACACACAACCAAATAGATTGACATAAGTCGATCTAAATAGTTTAAAAGGAAGTTTTAATTGGTAAAACCGTAAAACTATTCAACCCCCCCTTTTAGTTTTCCACAATTGGCATCAGAGCTTCGTTACCAAGTTTCTTGAAGTATATTGTACTTTAAAAACTTGATACGATCCATGGTTAATTAAAAATTACAAAGAAGGTTTTTCATAAAAACAAACACCATGTCTTTTAAAACTATATGTTTGGATGTTGATTTGATAACAACATTTTTCTTATTTATTTTTTTTAATTGCACTAATCTTCCTTGTCATGTTGATTAGTCAAAGCTCATACCCACCAAGCTTTAGGAGTCGCTTGGTAACAAGAATACCTTCCTTAAGAAGGTATCTTAAACGCAAAGGAGCGGGAATAGTCTAAGTGACATTTGCTGTGTCATTTGTAAAGAAATTCCTAAGAGCGCTAAAGGTATGATTTTCTTTTACTTTGCTTGATAATTAAGTATACCTAGTTAGGTATTTATATGATTATCTTTTGTGCAAATTACATGTTTTACGTGAAGTTTCATTAGGAAGCCTTTTTCTTACATACGTGTTTTATTTCTCGTATAAAGTCGTGGTATATGAAACTTATGTTTTGTTTCTTTTAATCCAATAAAACAAAAACACGAATTTCAAAAATTCCTCCTTCCCCATAAAAACTCCCACCATTGACCACTTTATCAAACCCTCACTTTTTCAAATCTTCCAATTTCAAAAATTTCCTCTCACTCAAAAACTTTATCTTCCTCCTCAACCGAAACCAAGAAGATCCGTCATCAACATGGTTTACATCGCACTCGTGCTCATCGCCCTAACACTCATCGCACTTGTGTTCCCTATGATGAAGTTCACATACGGAGACATTTACCTTGTGTTGTTAATCTATATTGGGGTTATATATACCCAATCATTTGTATCATCCTTAGTATTGAAATGCAATATTATTAATCCAGTTTATCTAGGTTATTATTGTTATAATGTGTTTATCATTTCTTGTGATTTATATGTTTTATATTCTTTCGTGATACATTAAAAGTCATGTATGCATGCTAAAAGAAAATGTAGGATAAAACATATTTCGTGGTATAAAAACTGTAAAACCTATGTTTTTATCAAATCTGTTTCTGTTACTACAGATCCACGGATCCCGGAAGTTATACTAGCCGGATCCCTTTTGTAAAGGAACCGTGGGATCCGTCCTACTGGAAAACAGTTTTCATGCAAGATTAAAAACCACTATCTTTCTAAAAGTAATAATCCACTAGAATTTCAAAACCATAAGTTAGCTAAATGCTAAAAACCATTGATAATAAAAATCTAGTAAAAACGTTAGATTATTATAGGTTGACCATAAACATCACCTCTTATTAACCCATCACTTCTATAGGTTCAACTATGACGCATGAATACGAGTTTGATTTTTCACTCACTAGCGTCTACACTCCTAACATCTCTCTTGAGCCCAACACACCTGGCAATCACGTCCGTGGGTTCAATAATCTCGAAACCCGTCACTTCCATGAAGGACGTATTGTAGACTCCTCTCTACAATTCGAAGAAGGTATCAATACCTCCTTACGAACCATAGGATTGGAATGTCTTCTCGAAATTAACGAGAAAATATGTCCAAGGTTTGTATTGGAATTCTTCCGTCAAGTCGAACTCGTTCGTAACGAGGATCGCTCTCTATCTCTTTGGTTTTACATCAAAAACCAAAAGTTCACTCTAACCCTTGGGCATTTTGCTCACATTCTGCGGATTCCAAAACATGGACAATGTGCCTTCACCGAAGATTGGTCTCTTGATTCTCTCTTCAACTTTCGTGAAGAAAATATTCCATATTGTTTACACATACCCTCTCCGGAAGATTTAAATCGCATAATATGCAAACCTCGACCATATTACTCAAATCCAAACATTATCCATACACGGGATATCCGAGAAGAGTACAAGCCTCTTGCTCTCATTCTACGTGAAAATGTTTGGAGTCTTAGGGGAAATCGAGAAATTCTTCCCGCTTGTTGTGCTCACATGTTGTACTGTTTGCTAACACAACAACCATACAATCTCGCCTACTTCTTCGCAAGGCGAATTGCAAATCTTCAAGGCTCCAAGAATAAACTCATCCCTTATGGAATGTTCTTGACACGCCTCTATCATAATGTTATGCACTTCCATCCTCAATTTCAAAGTCCGTTGTACGTACTTGTGAACAAGATGATGGAACCGCTAAACATATCTCTCATGAAGACTTTCTTCATTCTTGATTCCACCAATACCCATCAATCACATAATGATACTCCTAGCGAAGACACTCAAGGAACCTAGTAATAGTCAAATAGGATCAATTCTACTCTACTCATACTTTATCAATGTAATCCTATTTCTTTCATGAAATAAAACATCTTACATTTGATATCTTAGTTTTAGAACTCCTTTAACAAATCTTGGAATATAATGCATTGTCAAGATCATTGCATACCTTTAGTAAAGGTTCTACCTAGCAGATGGACGGATCCCAAATGTTGTACTAGACGGATCCCTATCTTTGGGGAACCGTGGGATCCGACAAACAGAAAATGCAATTGCAAGCATTATATTTCAAACATACCCTTAGAACACCTCACACTAAGCTAAACATAGTGTCTTAAGGCAGATTAAGTCCTTATCAAGATAGGTTGATCTTTCCTACTCATTCCAACTCACATAGATCACACTCTAAGATGTTCATAGATCTATCACTTTGTTTTAATCCATCACTCTTCCGCTCTCAAAACTCACACTTCATTTTTTACTTGATCCCTCACATCTAGGTTAGAAATCTTTCGATTATGACAAAATTGATCATAAATCAACCTCACCTCAAAATTGATCAAAGTTGATCAAATCCTAGATTTCCCATCTCAAAACCCTTAGGATATTTTCCAAAACACAATCCTAAGTCACAACCTGATCTCTAGGATCATTTAGCTTCAATTGACACTCTCATCTTTAGTGTCATCCTTGCTCATTCATTGGTACTCATGAAAGTTCCAAATCCTTCCATAAAAGACAATCATTAGCTACATCACTCACCACCTTCAAGTACTTAAGCACCCCTTCATTTAAGACACTTAGAAAGACTGAAACACTCAAGATGTTATAGGTCTTAGAGTTTAGAAACATCATTTCCACTCTTTCATAGCTGCTGATAGCCGGATTCCTAGGATTAGCCTAGACGGATCCCTCTGAGAAAGGAACCGTGGGATTCGGATGACAGTATAGGTCAAATCTTGCTAAAACAATCATTTCAACTTATCTTCCTAACTCAAACACTCCATCCCATCTTAAATGAGTTCCTAGATCAGTCTAACCTCTGAAGTTGACTCTTGTGCATGTCACTCATCACATTCCAATGAACTCTAGTGGATTAAAGCTTAAATGCACTTGCCAAATCTCTTTGTTTATAAACCACCTTGTTAGGACCTCCATAGTCATCACTCTCACTCTAACTTTCAGCTCTTGAAATCATTTCATCATGAGGAAAATCCCAAGTAGTAACTTATCCACCAAAGAACCACCCATGAAAAAGGCTCGTGTTATACACGAAATCTCCTCAACCGAATCATCTCCCGTCAAACCAACAAATGAGAGAATCCTTCATCATCCAATCAAACCAATTCCTAAAAGGATAGTACCCACAAAACTACCTATGCCTAACACCACCATACCTCTTAGGCCAAACAATATCATCTCCACTAAACCATCACCATTGGTTCCTATAGCTATTTCATTTACTTCACCACTATCATCACCACACCTCTACAATTTAGAGGACTTGCCTCCTAGGCCGTCTCATCCGCTTCCGCCGACAACATTCTCCTCATTAGGAGGAATAATGGTTCAAAATCAAGGTGTTGAGTCAACACTTGCTCCGGCTTCCTTTTCGCCGTCTCCATCATATAATCCTATTTGGATTATGAGAAATCATCAAAGTCAACCACCCGACCATATGGAAGTTGACACTTCTTTACCACCACCATCATTCTTGGCTGAGGCATTCTCAAATGCACCTCCACCAATCCCTTCATCGTTTGAAGCTCCACAAGCCGATTCACTTGATCCTTCGCATCAAGCCTTTTCATTTCATCTGATAAGGTTTTAAAATATACCTTTTTGAGGGGTTGTTTAAGCCCTTATTTGATCACTTTTGTATCCGTTATTGCTTAATATCGTTCCTTTTCACTTTTTAGGTCTCTTGAAGGCAAACTGCTGTAATGGCACTTATTTGGACGAAAAGGCGCGGATATATGAAGAAAATGGCCAAAGTCAAGAATCGAGACACTCAAGCTGCTAAATTACAAGGGGACGGCGTCACTGCTTAATTTGCGACGCCGTTGGAGGAATTTGTGACGGCTCAGAAGAGAAATTGCTAGTTTTGAAGGACGGCGTCGGGCTTTAAAAGAGTAGGCCGTCGCAACTCAGACGGCCTAGATTCAATCCAGACGGCGTCAGAAGCTAAAGAGGACGGAGTCACAAGCATAAGGTGACGCCGTCAAAAGATTAACTTGGCCAAGACGAAACCCTAATGACGGCGACACGACGGCGTCACAAATCATAAGGTGACGCCGTCGCACATGTAATCTTATATATAGAATCCAAATTTTTCAGTTTTAGAGAGTAGTATTTTGGGTAAACTTTTGGAGTAAAACCTAAACCGAACCAAGGTCGTAGTTTAGGGTTCTAAACCCTATCTTACACCAAGATAAGTTGTTTACTTCATTAATTTAATTATGTCTTCAATTGATTATGTGTATGCTTGCATGTTTACCATGTCCGGCTAAATTACTTGTGTGTTTGCTTAGATATATGAAACCTAGTTGTTAATTATTGTTAGGTTGTCTCTTATCTTAATTGTAATTGGCTTAGGAGTGCGACTAGGCTATCGTTGTGTTTAATACTTGATAAATATTTGATAGTTTATGATTGACTTAATGGATTTCGTTTACTAAACCCAAAGATAACCTCAAAGTTAGTTTATGAATGACCTAGTGGATTTTGTTTACTACACTTAAAGGTGACTTCAAAGAGTTAGGGAATGCACACCTTACGACCTTAGAAAACACAACGCGTTAAGAATAAGGACGTGACAATTCAACCATCAATAGGAGATAACTAGGGAGTAGTAGCATCTAATTAGACATAGACTACATACACCTTAGATTAGATAATTAGATAATTAGAGTAATCGGTAGTAATACCAACCCCCCAAATCCAATACCCCGAGATTCGTACCTTTCCATTTCCTAAAAAATATAAAAAAAGATAAAAAATAATCTTTCTCAACCCCAACCTTAGCGTAGTAACTTCTTACTAGCATTCCTATTCCCCTAGAGAACGATATCAATACCCGTGGCTTACCCTAATACTACACTACAACGATTAGGTTCACTGCCTAGGGTGTTGAAAAACTTGCTCGACGAAAAGGAAGTTCCTTTGACCCCGAACGACGCGTGTAGCGTTACCAAGTTTTTGGCGTCGCTGCCGGGGAATAGAATAGCTAGTTAGTAGTCCACCTCGTTTAGGTTTCTTTGCTTGATTCCTATCAAGTAAATTTTTCTCATTTTTAGCTTTCTCTTAGTCTATCCCCCCTTCTTCGTGACCTTTGTTCGTAATCCCATCACTTTTCATCATGGAAGGTGATAACCAACCACCATCCATCAACCTACCACCAAATGACCCGCCAAGAGCCCGTACTCTTGGTGAATACTTGAGACCAAGCCACCTGGGCTATAGGAACACCATTGAGCTTCCCGATCAAGCCCAAACTACGGCCCTTCGATCCGACACCATCCGGTTGGTGCAAAACGGATGTGCATTCCATGGACTTCGTTCCGAAGATCCAAATCAGCATCTTAGGGATTTCCTTAAAATTGTCGATTCCATCGACCTTGATGCTACTACTCAGGAGACCACGCGCCTGCGTCTCTTCCAATTCTCTCTACAGGATCAAGCTAGTAATTGGCTTGATCGACTTCCCGCCGGATCAATCTCAAGCTGGGATGATCTCACTACTCGTTTCCACGCCCAATTTTTCCCACCGGAGAGAACTACCAAACTTAGGAATGACATCTTGATGTTCCAACAATGTCAAGGCGAAACTCTGTACGAAGCGTGGACTCGATTTAAGGACTTGCTCCACAAAGTCCCTCATCACGGCATCGATCTTTGGCTTCTATTCCAAATATTTTACGATCGCGTCAACTTCTCAACTAAGAAATCCATCGACCAAGCGGCTGGTGGTAAACTTAGTAAACTCACCGTGGAAGAATCGTGGGGTACAATAGAGGACCTTGCCATCTATGAAAACGAATGTTGGAATGACCCCCGTGAGTTGTCCAAAACTGATAAGGCAGTCTCTTTGCCTCCCATTGACTCCCAACCTTCCAATCGTAGGACGCTCGAACTTGAAGATCAAGCCAAATTCCTAATGAGCTCCTACGATACTCCTAAGCTCGAGCCAAATAACTTAGGAAAATCCTACAACAACCCTCCAAACACCGGAACTTCCACTAGTCTTGAGGGAATGGTGTCCAAATTCATGTCATCTCAAGAAGCTCGATTGACGCAACTTGAAGCCGATTTCAAGCAACGACAAAGCGAGATGACAACCAAGATCGACACCCTCTTAAAAGCCTTCAATGGACAAAGGGATGAAATACAGGAAAAAATGGCGGAGATGATGGACTTAGTGAAAGAGTACCCTAAGACGAAGATTCCCGAGAAGGTGCTAGTGAGGAACGATGAGCACTTCACCCCCACTTTATCTGTTAACGCCATTTCCATTGCTTCCGATGAGGATGGAGCAGTTGAGAAGAAGGAGCCTGAGAGCAGCAAGGATAGTAAGGATAAGAATGAGGCTCGGACTGATGATGAACCCAAATTCATCAAGCATTACCTTAAACATGAGATCAATAAGAAAACAATCGTTAACCAAGTGAAAAACTTTAGGTGCAATGATGTTCTTAGGAAAGCCCTCTTAGGTGAAATTAGAGAGGAAGAGTATGACACCATGCCTATTGGACCTATGTACGAGTCGATTCTGAGAAAGCCAGTAACTAAGAAGCAAGAGATCTCTGGGAACTTTGTAATTCCATGTAGCATAGGTGACTTAGAGAACCTAAATGCCTTGGCCGACCAGGGATCCGATGTAAACATAATGCCGCTGTCAGTCTATAATAAGTTGACTAAGGAGGAGCCGACCAAGACCAATCTTAGACTTTCCTTAGCAAATCATTCATATGTTTATCCCATAGGAATAGCGGAGGATGTCTTAATTGAGGTTGCCAATATTGTCTATCCGGTAGACTTTGCAATTGTAGACATTGAGGAAGATAAAAACCTGCCATTAATCCTGGGAACACCTTTCCTGACCACCGCCAAGGCAACCATCAAATGCGGTGAAGGGATTATGATACTCAAAAGTGGAAAAGGACAAGTTAGGATACCTATTGTTCCGAGATATCCTTTGAAGATTATGGAGAAGGTAAAAGATAAGAATTCGCAGGTCTCTAATAATGCCGTTAAGAAGAAAACGGCTGAATGGGAAAAAGAGCTTAGAGAATTCATGGTTCAAGGGTTAAATGCGACATTGTGGAAACGTGATAAAAAGTTAGGAAATAACTATACCACAATACCACAAACTCAAAAGAACCCTAAGGAATTTTTGAATGGAGAAAAGGTGCTTTTGTATAAATCAAGAATAAAAGCATTATGGGGAAGGAATAAGCCAAGATGGTTTGGACCTTATACGGTGAAAGAAACTAATCTAAAAAATAAAACCGTTATCATAATAGACGATGTTGGAAGAGAATTCACGGTGAGCATACAACGTCTACAACCTTATGATGAAGGCTTAGTGGAAGAAAGGAAGGATGACAATGAAGTCACGTAGGGGCACGACTTCGAGTCTAGCTACAAGACTCATAAATAAAGAAAAGCGCTTCGTGGGAGGCAACCCATGCTTACTTGTTTGCTTGTTTGTGTCGTGTATCTTTTATTGATTGTTTATTCTCATGTTCAAATTTGTAAAAATGCTTTATTTTTTCTTTAACCTCGTCTTAATTACATATAAAGGTATTTTACATATGGGATAAGTGTAGGGAGGATTACACACGTTTTCAAAAAGAAACGTAAACATGAGAATTTCAATTAATTAAAAGATATACATGTGTGTTTGTTCGAGTCAAATGCTTGTATCGAGTCATAATGGATGTTTTGGAGGAATTTTTCCAGATTTTAAAGATATAAATTTTCCAGAATTTTTTCAGAAAATCGCAGACTAGTTTCTGTCAGGATAACCTGACAGCGTCAGGATCACAACCTGACGGCGTCAAGAGGAGTAGAAACAACTTCTAACTTTTTCTCGTTTTATGTGCTACTTATAATTTTTGGAATTTTTCAGGTCTTAATTTTCCAGAAAATCTGCAAACATCCATTCCACAAGCATTATATCTTATTTAAGTCTGGAATTACATCTTGTTGTGATTTTTCTTTGTTCGGTTTGATGCGTTGGGTCGTTTGTTTTCTTCAAGTGTGCAGGTTTAATTTATCAAGAAGAAGTTACATAAGATTGGAAGGAGCTTTTCACGCATAAATTCTTCTTGGAAAGGATTTAACCACCACTTCACACAGATCCTACCGAGCTAATCATGGGAGTATTAGTTTCTTTCGTTTTTGATTACCTTCTTTTATCACAACTTTGATACTTTCGGGGAACATTGGGGACAATGTTCAGTTTAAGTGTAGGGAGGGAAAATAAAACGGGAACTTTGAAACTATGCTTATCCTTGATTATTTGCTTTGTCCAATTGCATTTGCGTAATAAACCATGAGAAAATGTCGGTTAGGGTAATTTCGGCACCAAATTTAAAATTTTTCATGACATATAGGAGTGGGCCATTAGTCTTAACAAAAGCGTCTCACGGATAGGAAGTTATATGACTAGCAACAACTTAAATTCCACCAAAAATGTGAGGATCGCCCTTAGATTAGTAGGAATTAAAGCATTCATCTTTAATGCTTAGAGTGTGAACCGGTAGTATATTAGATTCTAGAACTTGTTTTGTGATGCCCGAGATCGCTAGTAAGACTACACTTGTGTAGTTAGGAATAACTAAATGATAAGAGGCATTAGGATAACCCTTGTTTGATACCCGTAATATAATTACTTCTTCCACATCGGTTGAGTAATTCCCCCACACCCTTTGCGTTGTACTCCTCTTTAGTACACGATACCCCTAGTTAACCCCTTAGAGCCTATCCTTTTCGCGGTTCTCGTCATGTTTCGGTTTTCCGGAATATCAATGAAGAGCATTGTTTACACTCCACCGCCAAATGTACACCCAAACCGCCTTAGCCTACCTTGTATGCACTCACTTTTAGTGCATTATTGTTATCACCCAAAACCCTTAGTTCAATTATCTAGTTGCTTGCATGAGTTGCTAAGTTGAGTCATATCTTTTGTACACAGTTTTGGGACGATTGGGACTCATGGGAAAAGTTAAAGTTTTAAATGACTAAAAGGGAACGCCAATTCCCTTATTTGCGTAATAATGTACCCTGATCCGTGCCAAACCGTCAAGTTTTCTCACACAAGCCGGCCACTTGTGAATGGCCGACCGTAAGAAACTTAAAACAGTTTAAGCACAAATGCAATGAAGATCAGGAGAGTATAGTGTTTCCCCGGGTCGTTATGTCCCAGCGAGCTATGCGATGAATCACCAAACGTATAGTGATCGAGAGATTTGAACGGAAAAAGGGATTGTGAATATTATAACTACAGAAAAAGTAAATAAATTACAGGGGCTAAAATGCAAATTAAAGAAAATTAAAAAGATAAAATATATTAAATAAATGCTATCACTATTTTTAAAATGATGTTTTCTGATTTTTCTTTTATAAAATTTAACTTAAAAAACTACGTGACGTACAAATGAAAAATGTGAAACTTACACAATATTAACCCTAAAAATATGAAAATGATATTTTTACAAACCTAATGATAAAAGAAAGTTTTTAGAAAAAGAAAATTATTTTTAAAACTATTTATCTAATTATTATTAATTAAAAACTATTTTTACTATTTAATAATAGCCTAAAATGCAAGAAAATAGGAAATAAAGCTAGAAAAATGAAATTATGGCTTAGAAAAATCTAAAATAACAAAAGAGAATTTTCAAAACTATTTTTGTATTTTTCTGATTATTTTTCTATTTTCTACTAATTTAAAACTATTTAAATCTAATTTAAATTGTGAAAAATACCAAATATAAAGGGAAAAATAGGGAAAAATATTTTTTATGCTTTTTATATTTTTCTTAAACTGGGAAATTTGAAAAATTATTTTTTGGAACTTTTTCTTAATTATTTGCAATAAAAGCTATTTAAAAGTACCTAAAAACTATTTTAAATAGAGAAAAATAGAAAACAGTGACCAAAAATTATGAAAAACTCAGGAAAATTCTAAAATTTTAATCTAAATCTATGAAAAATATAAAATATGATGCTTGTGTGTAAGAAATGAGGGCTGCAATGTAAACTGATAGCAAATAAGCACTTTAGAATAAGCAAACTAGCACAATAAGCCACCAAACTTCTACAGAAGCTAAATTATACTATAACCACTCTAAATCAACTAACTACTGCTACCCCTAACCTCAAATAAGCAGTTTACTCAGATTTGATGCCAACTGATTTTCTTCCCAAACAGGTTCTGACCCACCTGTTTGAGCTACTGCACCAGCTAATCTAAGAAACTTATGTGAAAACCAGATATGTGGTCTTCAAGACCACCTAGCAAACTACAATTGGACCAAATATGAGACCATCATAAGCTGTATTGAACCTTGTGCAGAGGCTGCAATATCTGAGAAAAACAGGTTTGACATAGTTTTGACTTTTGAACACAGTTGCTGATTTTGACTTATTTGAGATTTAGAGACAAATTTGTGACTGATTAAGCTAAAAGTGGATGTAATAAGACCCAAATAAGCTACCCTAACAGATTCTACACCTATCTGCAAGATTTTAGCAATTGGTTCCAACTGTTATGAGATCAAGAGCAGATTCAAGCTAATGTTGACTTTTGTAAAAAGACTAATGTAAACTTTGATTGAAATGACTTTACTAGTGATATTAGAGACTAATGCAACAGAAATCTTATACCAAGATAGCCTTAAACACAGTTTTATCCACTGATCCAAACAGTCCTATATGACAGAAAATGTAATTTATTTAAGCTAAAACACAAACTCAAGCCTACTCTATCATTAAAACAGATTCAAATCACTTAATTAAAGCTAGATAACAATAACAATCACTACTTATAACAAATCCAAATGAAACAGTTACTTCTACTCAATATCAAGCTAGAAATGAGATTAAGTCTAAACTTACAAGAAGTCCAGCCAAATTTGAGCATAGTAACAGTATTATACTTATCAAAATGACCAAACAACAACCCAATCCATCATCATAATCAACCCATATCCATCTCTGAACCAAATGAAGGCACCAGTTGACTTTTGTTGACCAGAATTCAAAATTGATTTAATCTGTTTCATAAGCTTATTAAAAGCTATAAAGAGCTTAAAGTAACTTATCTGATCTTAAAAATAAGCTAATAAGAGCTTGGACATAGGAATTTGAAACTGAGATTGCAACAGTGAACTTGAAAACATGAACTTATATAAAACCTTGATATTGAAGCTTAAAAGTAAATTACAATGACAAAGTGACTTGAGTTTACTACATTAAAGCTTAAAATTACATTTTGAAACATTAATTAAGATAACTTAGAAAAAACGACATACAAAGAAAAATAAAACTAACTAACTGCCCTTTGCTTGCTTCTTCTCTCTCTTTTATAGCTCCAAATGTCTTCTCCTATTCCTCTGATTGATTCCCACTAAAAATCCTGGCCATAGGATTGGTTAGGAAGATATTGGCCATTGGATTGGTTTTGGCGGGAAATGGTATTTGACCTGTTGGGGTTGAGTGCAAAA
This sequence comes from Chrysanthemum seticuspe, assembly GCA_019973895.1. Classification (NCBI taxonomy): domain Eukaryota; kingdom Viridiplantae; phylum Streptophyta; class Magnoliopsida; order Asterales; family Asteraceae; genus Chrysanthemum; species Chrysanthemum seticuspe. The sequence continues at coordinate 327,570,926 of BPTQ01000007.1, read as the reverse complement.
GGAGGAGGGGCATTAAATGCTATTTGGAAGGTTGTTGAGGATGAGGGGACATGGAGGAGTGATAGTGAGGAGGGGGGATGGGTGTTGAGTGTTGCAGGGCTAGATGTTGGGGAAGACAGGAAAAAAGGCGCGTAGGGTGGCTTGTTTGAATTATGGATTGACCGGTGTTATATTATTGAAGGAGGGGTCAAAAGTGGCAGGGGTCCAAATGGTTGGCAGGGGTCACAGGTTTATGACAAGGTCCAAATGGGTGTAAAGGGTTTTAAATACACAAGGACCTATTTGCAATTTCTGAAAATCAAGGGACCAGTTCTGCCAATATCTCAAAGTTGTTCCAAGGGCTTAAAATGACAAGTTTCAATAATACAAGGACCAATCTTGACATTTTCAATTTTCCAAGGACCATTTTTGCCAATTTTTAAACTTGAAGGACCAATTTTGTAATTTCTCAAAACTTTTGATATTTTTCACCAAAGGACTAATTTTGACAAGTTATGATTTTAAAAGGACCTTTGGTGATTTTACTTTTGAAATTATGTGCTCAAGGACTATTTCTGACAATTTTTGAAACTTGGGGGACTGAAACTGCCAATTATGCAAACTTAGCTCATTTTTCATCTATTTTTGAACATTTTGCATCTGAAACATATAAAATGCAATTTTGGAATATTTTCAGTATTTTGATGCATTTCTGAGCATTTTTAAGTGTTTTGCAGTTCAGATTTGACCAAAAATGATGAGTATTTACACACTCATCATACCCCAAGTGTTTTGATCTTTTCAATTCGGGTCATATTAGTGTTAGAGTAATAAAAACTCAAGTTTAGGGATGTGCTATAAATCCCTATTATTTTGATGTTATCGTAGAGGATGGTAGAGTAAAAGTGTATGAAAAAAATATATATATACATACGGACTACCATCCTTCATCTATCTTTAAATTTATGTTTGTTTATTTCAGTTATCTAGAGTTTAGAGTGTCGAGTCTTGGCTTAGCAACGCCATTCTTCGTATGCATGCAACATTGAGATTTTTGACTTGCCACCACTAAATAGCCTATCCCACCAAACCCTTTGTTTCCCTACCGTAAGCCTAACGTTACAACCCTTTAAAGACCTCTTTGATAGTCTTTCCTAGGTGCTTACGCCAAAGCGATGGAGGTTTGATCTATTCTCAAGCCTATGGTAATCTATGTACTAGGACCGGTTAATGAGTGTTTATCTTCCATTTCCAATTTGTTATATTTCATATACACCCGAGAGATGTGAGTATCCAAACACCCCATGTGAGGTGCTAGTATGTAATTTCCGTGCTTGTTATGACTTTTGCGGGGATTATATGTGTTGTGGACTGTTTTAAACCAATGCTTCATGACCCCTAACTTATAGATTAATTGGCTAAAAGCACATTTGCTTGAGGACAAGCAAATACCAAGTGTAGGGATATTTGATAAGGTTTTAAAATGTACCTTTTTCAGGGGTCGTTTAAGCCCTTATTTGATCACTTTTGTATCCGTTATTGCTTAATATCGTTCCTTTTCACTTTTTAGGTCTCTTGAAGGCAAACTGCTGTAATGGCACTTATTTGGACGAAAAGGCGCGGATATATGAAGAAAAGTTAAGAATCGAGACACTCAAGCTGCTAAATTACAAGGGGACGGCGTCACTGCTTAATCTGCGACGCCGTCGGAGGAATTTGTGACGGCTCATAAGAGAAATTGCTAGTTTTGAAGGACGGCGTCGGGCTTTAAAAGAGTAGGCCGTCGCAACTCAGACGGCCTAGATTCAATCCAGACGGCGTCAGAAGCTAAAGAGGACGGCGTCACAAGCATAAGGTGACGCCGTCGCAAGATTAACTTGGCCAAGACGAAACCCTAATGACGGCGACACGACGGCGTCACAAATCATAAGGTGACGCCGTCGCACATGTAATCTTATATATAGAATCCGAATTTTTCAGTTTTAGAGAGTAGTCTTTTGGGTAAACTTTTGGAGTAAAACCTAAACCGAACCAAGGTCGTATTTTAGGGTTCTAAACCCTATCTTACACCAAGATAAGTTGTTTACTTCATTAATTTAATTATGTCTTCAATTGATTGTGTGTATGCTTGCATGTTTACCATGTCCGGCTAAATTACTTGCGTGTTTGCTTAGATATATGAAACCTAGTTGTTAATTATTGTTAGGTTGTCTCTTATCTTAATTGTAATTGGCTTAGGAGTGCGACTAGGCTATCGTTGTGTTTAATACTTGATAAATCTTTGATAGTTTATGAATGACTTAATGGATTTCGTTTACTAAACCCAAAGATAACCTCAAAGTTAGTTTATGAATGACCTAGTGGATTTTGTTTACTACACTTAAAGGTGACTTCAAAGAGTTAGGGAATGCACACCTTACGACCTTAGAAAACACAACGCGTTAAGAATAAGGACGTGACAATTCAACCATCAATAGGAGATAACTAGGGAGTAGTAGCATCTAGGTAAACACATCTTTAAACTATCATACGAGCACACAATAATTAGACATAGACTACATACACCTTAGATTAGATAATTAGATAAGTAGAGTAATCGGTAGTAATACCAACCCCCCAAATCCAATACCCCGAGATTCGTACCTTTCCATTTCCTAAAAAATATAAAAAAGATAAAAAATAATCTTTCTCAACCCCAACCTTAACGTAGTAACTTCTTACTAGCATTCCTATTCCCTTAGAGAACGATATCAATACCCGTGGCTTACCCTAATACTACACTACAACGATTAGGTTCACTGCCTAGGGTGTTGAAAAACTTGCTCGACGAAAAGGAAGTTCCTTTGACCCCGTACGACGCGTGTAGCGTTATCATCATCCACCACCACTACCTAGCCATGACAAAGATTGCTACCATTGTCAACATATTGAAAGTTTGATACATGAAGTACGAGAAGACCAACGTTACATGTTCTATCATCTCCTCGAACGTTTCGACGAGGTCAAACCTAAACAAAACTTGAGCTAGAAGATTTTTAGTGGTGTCCTAGCATCAAGCGTTAGTTGGTCTAGAAATTCCTAGTCATGCACTGTCTGTTTTCTTATTTTTAGAGTCATGTATATCATAACTCTTGTTTTATTAAATGGAATTACATGCTACTTGCTATTTTTCTGAGCATATGTATTCATATCTCATTTATGTGATAACATTACTTGTTATATCACCTTTGCTGATTTTAGTCATCAGCCAGACGGATCCCTCAGAATTGCCTAGACGGATCCCTACTAGGAGGAACAGTGGGATCCGTGAAGACAGAAAGTTTTTTTTTTACTTAAATCACATTTGCAGGAAATTGTGAATTATACTTGTTTTCTAACCCTTGTTGTGCTGTTATTCAATTAACACATAAAGAATTTGACATCCTAAAGCTAGGGGGAGCTTGGTGTCAAAACAATACGTTGCAAAATTACTTGCAACCTTTTATTTATATTTCATGACTTCCCATTGCAAATATTGCAATCATCTAGGGGGAGCACACCCGTCACATAGACGTAATCTTTTGCAAAAGTTAGTTGCAAATGAACTAGATTAGAATTAGTTTCTTGACGCCCTTACTTAGGGATGGACTCGTCAAGGGGGAGTAACGACGAGATCCTTTCCCGTTACTTGCTCTCTATTTTTTTTCTTTCACATGTTTTTCTTAAAAACGATGTGTTGCTTTCTTTCAAACACTTTTTGTTTCGACAAAAAGGGGGAGAAGAAAGTAAAAACTACAAATTCAAACTTTTACGAATTTTAGCTTTTCCTTAAAATAATTTTATGTTTTGTCATCAACAAAAAGGGGGAGATTGTTAATACAAATAAGCCATAAAAACGTTTATTTATATTTTACGATCTTCTAATGTTTTGTCGATAACAAACGTAAAACCATATTAACGAAACAAATAGAATACGTAAATAGTTTGAGTTAATAGTTTCCTAACACACTTACGTTTTCACATAAAACACTAAAACAAGTATAAGTGATTTTATGATTTAGATACATATGTACAACAACTAGTGTTTACATATTGGGTTAACATATACTTAAACTAAGTATACTAAAATGGGTGAAAACATGTAAATACTATAATGGGTAAAAACATGTAAATACTAAAATGGGTAATAAACTAGCTAATGGTTTTGATCCATAACCCATGGTTTTATTTATACCACTTAACCAAGTTCATTGTATCCTTAAGATACATTGTATCTAGAAAGAAAACCATGGATCAACCCATAACCCATGACCCATGACCCATAACCAAAAATACCCATGGGCAAAGAGGAGCGTTCCACGGATCCCTGGCTTTGTGCTAGCCGGATCCCAAGTGGAAGGGATCCGTGGGATCCGGGGAAACAGTAGGATCTTTCCTCTATAAATAGTGAGCCATTTCTTCATTATTTCTTACCCCTTTCCAATACACTTTCTCCCCCTGAGTTAAATCTCACTAACCTTAGATCCAAGAGATCTATGTTTGTAGTTTTGTTTTTGTGTGATCTTCTAGGTTCCTCTTAAAGGCAAGATCACCACCTTTGAAGTCAAGCAAGCTCAAGTCCATGAGTTGCCATACTTCCTCATCATCAAGGCTATTGAAGTCCTTTTGTTGATGATCTCTTTCTTTCTTCAAAGAAGTGTAGTGTTGAAGACATTAGTGAAAGATGTCTCAAATGTCAAGACGAAAATATTAGTGAAGGGTATCTATCGTCTATAGGATAAGCACTTGTGAAAGGTGCTTAGAAGTCAAGACAAGAAGCATTAGTGAAAGGTGCTTAGAAGTCAAGACTTGAAGCATTAGTGAAAGGTGCTTCGAAGTAAAGACACAAGACATTAGTGAAAGGTGTCTTGTAGATCTAGTCAAAGGCATTAGTGAAAGGTTCCTTAGATGTACATTCGATATGGTGTGTTTCGATGTACTAGATAGACTAGCATTAGATCCAAGGATATTGATATCCTTGATGATGTTGTAAAGGAGTAGATCTTCTTTGGGATTAGTCGTTGGTGTAGTGTGGTAGTAGTTCCTCCATTTCAATGGAACTAGGTGCTTAGCCTAGTACCTAATAAAGAGTAGGCGACGTTGTGAAGGTGTAGTTCAACTAAGGTGTGAAAGAACTCGGTGATTAGCCTAGCACCGTATAAAGGGTAGGCGACGTTGTGTTAGGTGTGGTTCGCCTTGGTGTGAAAGAACTCGGTATTTAGCTTTGTACCGGAAAAAGGTTAAGCGACGTTGTGAAGGCTTCTCCGCCATAAGGAGATTGGTGTAGTGTTTACAAACTCTCGAGTAGGTGACTCGGGGAGTGGAGTAGGGCAAGGAAGGTGTCCTTGTAGCCGAACCACTATAAATACTCGCGTTGTGGTTTTGTGCTTCTTACTCTTATCTTTTCATTACATATCTTTATATGCTTGTTTATCAACATCCAACACACACAACCAAATAGATTGACATAAGTCGATCTAAATAGTTTAAAAGGAAGTTTTAATTGGTAAAACTATTCAACCCCCCCTTCTAGTTTTCCACACTTATGTTGACCAATAATGGTCTCAGTAGTTTTATCAGATTAAAAAACCAAGTCGAAAGTGAACCAAATGTCTTGCCAACTTCCAGAAGAAACTCAAACTAGAATATATAAAAACTGAAAACTTTATATGATTGAGTATTAGATTTTTTGTATTTTACTCTTTAAGATTGATAAGTGAATAAACTGCGTGACTATAGCTCCCAATGATGTTGATACAGGTTGGTAACAATGAAAGAATCCACGTATATTATGCACATGGCGAGGAACAGTCAACTTTTGTTCAGAGATGTTACTGGCTTCTTGATAAGTATGCAACAACTGAATATAATATGGATAAACATATTGTCATTGTGTTTTATATATTCTTATACCATTCGTGTTTGCCATGATCATACCTTACAGATGGTTTGGTCGAGTTTCCATGCGATCATGTTTCCTTAGCCACTGAAAAGTTGCCATTAAATTCATTTATATTGTCAGGTCATGCATATTCTTTTCATCCCACGTCACGTTAAGTTGTCAAGATATTTACAAGAATGTATTTAACGTTAGTAAAGAGTTCTTGAATATGTTGAAAAATCAAAGTTTGAGATATATATGGTTTTGGTAGTTTGGTTGTGTGTTTACAGTAGCAAAGACAGACCAAAAAACTATTTATGATCCATGCTTTGTGAGCATTTATTATTTGAAACTTGTTATGAGAAACTAGACTATTTCTATTGTTATTCTACAAGGTTCTTTATTAAAGTAGCTTGAAGCCATAATGTCTACTTCGTGTTGATAAATAAGTTTGGAGAAGGGTGATGATGAAATGGAAATAAAAACGATTTGTATTGATAAATTATGTGCAAGAGTTTTTGTTCACAAAATTAAGTACGGTACAAACATGCCAATGCTCCACAAAAGCTCTCAATTTAATGTAATGAAATGAAGGTGAATATGAAGTGTTCTTTGAAATCTACAACATTCATGTATGATCATTAATCGGAGGTATACGAAGAAACATGAAGTTACATTGTGATCATTACTTGGAGGTATACAAAGAAACACTGCATTTAGTTGTTGCAACACTTCATATTCATCTTAAGGATCCTATAAATAATACATGCATTTCTTAAACTTTCCACATGCATTTCTTAAGTATTTAGTATGAGTTTTCATGCTTTGTTGATAATTCTAATTAAATGATTAATTGTTTAACAATTAGTTTGCACTTCATCTTGGTAATATGTGTAAATATTTTCGGTGCACATGATATCGATGAAAGAAGTATGATGTAGAGAATTCGTAAACACAGAAAGTGGTTTCAAAGGTTCTCATGTATAATATATAATATAATTCATCATCGTTGCCAAGTGCATTCTATTTACCTATTTTACTCACTATATATTGATATGATTTCTCAGTTTATTAAGAGAGATCCTTCGGCTACCTCAGCAAGTGCCAGAGTTTGATGATGACATTGAAGTGAAGACATTGGAGTGCATGAAACCTTGCTTTAAAGATCCATGATTATATATGTCTTGATGGTTACACATGACTTTTGTTTTGATGGATTTTAGTCATTTATGTTCAATGGATCTTTATCATTTATGTTACTTTGATCTAACTATTATATTGTTAACAATGTTTTAAAATGTGTAGTTACACTAGCAATTGAGTTTTTGCACCAAACATTGATCAGAAATATCATATCTTTGTAATATAGTATCTTTGTAATTGAAATTTATATAATTTTCCATCACCGCCGACCGAATATTCTATATTATTTTCTTATTTTATTTAATTTCGTATTTTTCATTTTGTAATTTTTTATGCCATTTTTTTAATGTTTAATTTTATTAATGAAGTATTAGATTGTTTAATGAATGTAATTGTTGAGGGCAAAATTTGTAAATTATAATTATAAAAAAAGTGAGTCCCAAAAAGTGGTGTTATTTGGTGTTAAATAACTATCTTAAATAGTTTATGTAAATAGGGAAAAAAATAATTTATGTAACTAAAATAATAGGAACCTAATGACCAAACATTTAGTTATGAAAAATTAGTTAATTATTCGACCAATAGCACGTGTATTGCACAGGTTGTATAAAATACCATGAAAATAACACAAAAAAAAAAACAAACCAAAAAAAAAAAAAAAAAAAAAAAAAAAAAGCAATTTTGAGAATACAAAGAGCCAAAAACATAACAAAAGTGACTAAATAAATATGGAAAATAACGAATATATCCATAATTCATTTTAAAATATTAAATAAACTACTTTAAATACAAAACTTATGATAACATCAATTGCAATACCTTACGTGTAACTACTTGCATAAAATATTACGTAAAAAACACGTATATATTCAACCCTTAACCAATCGGTGCAACGCACGGGTTTTTGCAGTCATCTACAGTAGAACTGAAGAAGCAACTTTGGCAGATAATGAATGCGGTGGTTATTAATTTGCGAACCATGCAAATTTGCATAACGAAACCCACGTAAACATTACCCGACAAAGTTACAACAACATTACGCAACAAGAATTTACCTCCGACCTACGATTACAAATCTTATGATAACATCAATTGCAATATCATATGTAACTACTTGCATACAATATTACGTAAAAAAACGTATACATTTAATGAAAATAAAATAATATAAATACAAAAGTAATTATAACATTATTAGGCATCTAAATATAGATTCCACTAAAATAATACAAACTAAAGTAATAATAACATTATTAGCCATCTAAATAATAAATACAATGCAACTTCTCTAATAGGTATCTAAATACCATCATATACAACATTACGGATAAAAACATCACCCCTCAACCACTAGACCGTGCATCGCACGGGTGAGGGTAGCCTCGTTGTTATAAATGAACACCTTTTAAACACACATTTAAGTTTTTTAAATTTTGATGGGTCCTCCTTTTATTTTTCGTCAAGGGCTTCCAAACTTATTTACCGGTCCTGATAATAGGACAGCTAGGTGTAGTGGACGTGGGCTCAGCTTTTACCTTATGTATAACAATCCTATAAAACAAATCTTGAAAAATATTTTCTCTAGCTATAACATGTTACAGACGTTAGTTGGGCCTCAGATACACTCTATTTTCGAGTGTAAAATGGAAAGAAGAGAAGTGGAAAGGATAAAACGGAGGAAAAGAAGAGGAGAGGTGTGGTTGAACCATCATTCCTCGCGAACACCAACATCCGACAAGTCTTTGAAGGAATTGGATTTGATTGCCTTTTGGACATAAACGAGCAAATTTGTCCGGTGTTTGTGCTTGAATTTTACAAGACAATGAGAATCGTTATGAATGATAACGGGACCATCTCAATAGCCTTCATCATCAATGAGCATGAGTACACTCTCTCTCTCTGGTAGAATTTGAAAGGATACTCCGTGTCCCATATCAAGGAGTGTGCATGTATTCCAATGAATGGTCTTTGGCGGAGCTACATGACATGGAAGATCATCATGAAGTTTACTTCCTGAGAATTCCGGAAGCAACCACGGTAAGGGATACCGTATTCATGGAAAGAGCATCTCCATCGAGGGTCACAAGAAATTCCAAGGTGATCTATAGGGATCCATTTCAAATGGAGCTTTCAGAAATGTTCTCGTTGTATAAGAAATGGGAACTAGTGGTAAGGGAGAATGTGCTTTGCTTGGGAGGGAACAAAGATCATCCCAACGCATGCTTGAGTTTCATGATTTATTGTCTTGTGACCGGCACTCGCTTCAACCTCGCATATTACATGGTAAAAGGAATGGCGAGTGTGAAAAGCATGGACAAGATGGTACTCCCTTATGCAATGCTCCTATCCCGTCTAGCAAACTTCATCTTTGCTTTAGAGCCTTCTTTGTATTCCTTTGATCGTAGCTTTTGCAACAAAGTCATGGTGTCGTTATCCGATGGAAAGACTACAAGGTTCATGGTGGATGGCTAGAGACCTCACCCACCAATGGATTCATCGGATGAGAGGGAAAGATAAAGAGAAGGAGAAGGAAGTAGCAACCCCCTTGGCAACACCGATCTCGACCCTTTAGATTACATCAATCAATTGCCGGATATTCCAAGCCCATCACAAGAGTGGCAACAAACTAAAGGGATCTTCAAGTGCTTCGCTAACTTCTTGAAGAAAAAGAAGTAGAGATGTTGGGATGAAGAGTGAAGGGGATGAAGATGGAGATGTAGACAGGAGTGAAATGTAAGGAGATGTGGATGGAAGGTAAGGTCATATGACCTTAATTTGTGAAAACAATTTAAAACAATGGTCTGTAACATCTTAACAATACTTATGTAGAGTAGGATGTAGTTCGTAGGAATTGCCATGACTTGGCATTGAACATCTTAACTTAGGAAATAGTGAAATGAGATTTTACGACGACTTGATCCTATTCAAGTAGTCGTTATAACTCATTTTTAACTACCTTTTAGTTCTCCCCACTTACTATGCGTTATACTTATTATGTTCATATGTTTTATTGATTGTAGAAACGACTAGGATAAGCATTTGCTAAGAGTGCAAAAATTGCACAATTGCTGAGAGCCTTCTGGTCTGCAGTAGCCGGATCCCAAAGCTATAACTAGCCGGATCCCTCCAATGAGGGAACCGTGGGATCCGGGCAAACAGATACCTGATACAAATCATGTTTTATCAAATCTGTCCTCTAGATCACATCATTCTAGCTAAACATGACTCTTTAAGACTACTTAAGTCTTTCTTAAGCTCAGTAGGTCTCACACTCACTCGTGGCTAACGTAGGATCAAATTTAAAGTGTTTTTTTATTTATCAACTCATCAAAACTCACCATATTTCTGCTCCAATGCTCACACATTGTTCCTCACTTCTCAAAATACTCAACTTGGTATTTCTATCAATTTTAGCAAATTAATCTTAGTCATCCTTACCCTAAAATAGGCTTAAAACAAGTTTTTTATTTCTTTGAATTTTTCTTTATTTTTTAGGAATTTTTCAAGTTTCTCCTAAGTCATCATCTGGTCTCTAGAATCAATTGCCATCATTTGTCATACTCAAATCAATGAGTATCATCCTTAAACATGTAGTTACACTATCAAAAATTCCACTTTCCTACCTGTGGAAAACTATAAGGGGGGGGGGTTGAATAGTTTTACCGATTTTAATGTTGATTTAAAAAACTTTAGATTCGATATTATGTGAAATTGTATGGATGTTGAGAACGTGTAGATCTAATGATAATGCAAGCAAATAAATAAAGTTAAGGGATAGAAATGACACAACCGATTTATAGTGGTTCGGCTACAAGTTCACCTTCCTTGCCCTACTCTACTCCCCGAGTCACCTACGAGTCACCTACTCGAGAGTTCAAGCACTATGTCAACAAACTCCTTCACTTGGCGGAGAAGCCTTCACAACGTTGCTTACACTTTTTCCGGTACAAAGCTAGATACCGAGTCCGTAGCACGGTGGACCAAACCAACACAACTATTACACAACAAATATGTGAAATATCAAATACAAGATCTTCGCTACAGAAATCTTGCGGAGTGACAAATCAATCAAGGACCCCTTGCTTGGATGACTTGTAGAATGCTCGTGATCTCGCCTTAGAGAAGGACCTATATGAGGATCACAAATAGAAAGAAAGAAGAACAACTTTCTAGATCAAGTGATCTATATGTTAGAAGAGAATGAGAGTGTATGAGAGATTTAGTAAGAAGATGGGTAAGTTAGAATGAAGAAATGGCTCTCTATTTATAGGCAAATTTCTTCACTGTTCCCACGGATCCCTTCCACAAGGGATCCGTCTAGTGTAATCCTAGGGATCCGTGGAACGCTCCTCTTTGCCCATGGGTTTTTTGGTTATGGGTCATGGGTTGGTCCATGGGTTATATCTAGATTCAATGTATCTAAGTATACATTGTATCAAGTCTCTTTGGGTATGGGTTAAGATCCATGGGTTATGATATTTACCCATCCTAATAAACTATTACAACAAATGCTTAATTACTACATTTTTGTATTTAAATGGTTATATGTAAATGCTTTACAAAACTAACATGTATCCTTTATAATTGTACTTAAGATAACATTATATTTGTTATCAACAAAACACAAAGAGATCGCAAAATATTAATAAACGGTTTTACGGTTTATTTGTATTAACAATCTCCCCCTTTTTGTTGATGACAAAACATAATGTTATGATGAGTAAAACTTAAGAATAGATGTAAGTTTTGAAAGCCCTAAGTTTTACTTCTTCTCCCCCTTTTTGTCGAAACAAAAAGTTAACCCTTGGAAGAAATAAACAAACTTCTAACTCCCCCTTGACGGTAGCTCCCCCTTGTTTGGGGCGTCAAGTGAAGAAAAATAAAAATCCTACAAAAAGAAAGGTTAGTAACATGCTTATATAATCTTGTGGTTGCCGAGAATCAAGATTGGGAGCCAAGGTATGTAAACAAGGCCTTGTAATAAAACAACAAATTGTAATGGTATGTATGCCACTTACAAGCATGTAAAAATAAGAACAAGACTTGTTCTTGAAAAATGACTTCAAAAATAATACTTAAAAGTAGAAAAGTAGTAGTAGTGATTCCTTCCATGCTTGCATAAGGTTATGGATGGAGGTTTTGATGAGTAATGGTATTGATGCGATCAAGGATGAGGTTGAGTATGAAACACATTTCTTCCCTAACTTCTATTGCAATTTCCCTAGTGGATTGGCAATGTTCACAATGTAAATGATGTAGGTGATGAGTGCGGAAGTTTTCCTGGTTGTTTTGATTTGAGTTATGCGGAAGTTGTGGTGGAAAAATAAGAAAATATGGATCAATATCCGGAATGTTAGTAAATGGTGGTGGAAAAGAACCTAGATGTTCTTGTGATGTGATAGGAGCTAATGGTGGTGATGTTTCAAGATCTTGAAATATAGTATTCGGAGATGTGGGGGGTGTTGAAAAGACTAATTCTTTTTCTTTAGGTTGGTTAGATCTTGTTGGAGTCTTAAGGAGTTCCAAAAGAGTTATTTTAGGTGGTGATGAAGTTGGTGTACTTGTTGGTGATTAGGGTGGTGCTATAGTGGAAGCATCTTGTGGTGAGTTATTTGTTGAGGATGAATCATTTGTGGTTGGTTTTGCTAAACAACAAGATCGGATACTAATCCGTGCGGATATCCTAGCATTTGATTGTGGTATTTTGGATGGTGGAAGTACAAAGGTTTGGATATCATGATTGTTTGTACTAGATGATTCTCCTAAAGGGTTTTTGGATGACATGATGAAGTGTGTTTGTGAGAAGGAGATGGAGTATGCAAGCATTTTGGGAGTTATATAAAAAAAAAGATTGTAATGAACACTTGACCCAAAATGTGGATTAAAATCTAATGATTAGATATGAATTCAAGGCATGTGATCATGAGAACACAAGCATTAAAGAGCATACTCCCAAAAATGAAGAAAATGTGGATTTTTCATCCAAAGTGAAAAAATAGAAGTTTAAAATAGCTTCTGTTTACACGGATCCCATGGATCCTTCCCTTGAGGGATCCGTCCAGCATGAAGGCTGGGATCCGTGGGTCTGGTGATTCAGGCAGCTCAAAATTTTCTTTTTGGAAACATTTTTGCTTATTGTGTGCCTATATGCAAACTATTTGGAGTTGCGGTTTTCTCGACCTCTAAAAAGAAAAGGAAAATAACTAGAGAAAAATAAATCCTAATTGAGATAACCCGAAAACACACATTTGGTACATAAGTACGTAATATTGTGTTATCAATGCTCCTAATTCATTTTTGCTTAAATGAATGTACCCGAAAACACATATTAGTTATATGTTCCCTTTAGCATTCAAAATACATGAGATGCAATGAAAACGTGTTTTTACTTTGTATTAATAATGAAAAAGTGATTTGTCCTAGACGTGAGAAATTGCTTTTGTGAAATTGATACGGGAAGGTATCATTCTTTTTAGAAAACATTTTGAAAGGAGACTTTCTTAAAAAAATGTGTATGTAGTTATGTGTAAGAAAAATTATAAATGGAAGACTTATCTTGGGTTTTGAAAATTCCCGTATTGTTTGTGAGTTGTGCGTGAAATAGAAATCCTAGACTCAGAAAGAGGAAGGCTAGTGTTTACATACCTTGTAGAGTCAATTAAGTTATGACGTTTGTTCCATTAGACCAAGACCAAGACGAAGTAGGTTGAATTGTTCCCGCTTCAACGGTTTGGTGAGGACGTCGGCTATGTTGTCTTCGGATGCAACCTTCTCAATAGAGATGTTCCCCTTTTGAACATTGTCTCTTAGGAAGTGATGACGAATCTCTATATGCTTTGTGCGAGAATGTAATACCGGATTCTTGCTTAAGTCGATTGCACCTTTGTTGTCACATAGGATGGCTATGTCGCTTAGATGGATGTCGTAGTTTACTAACGCTTGTTTCATCCATAGTGCTTGTTGGCATGCTTTGCCGGCGGAGACGTACTCGGCTTCGGTTGTTGATATTGCAAGTGCCGTTTGTTTCTTAGAAAACCATGATGTTAAACAACATCCCATAAAAGTACATACCCCACTTGTACTTTTTCTATCAACGTAATCACCTGCATGGTCAGAATCTGCATATACAATTGTTTCTACTCCCGTGCCCTTTGGATACCATAATCCTAATTGTGTTGTACCCTTAATATATCTAAATATTCTTTTTACGGCTTCTAGGTGTGATATTTTAGGGTCTTCTTGAAACCTAGCACATAAGCAAACACTAAACATGATATCCGGCCTACTTGCCATGAGGTAGAGAAGGCTACCTATCATGCCACGATATTTAGTATTATCAACGGATTCTCCGTCCTCGTCTTTTGTGAGTTTGGTGTCGGATGACATTGGAGTCCTAATTGGTTTTGACTCTTCTAGACCGAATTTCTTTAACATCTCCTTGATGTATTTAGATTGATTAAAGAAGATACCATCTTCTACTTGTTTTATTTGTAGACCAAGAAAGAAACTAAGTTCTCCCATCATACTCATCTCGAACTCGTCATGCATGATTTTAGAGAAATCATCACACATGTCTTGACAAGTGGATCCGAATATAATATCATCTACATATATTTGTACTATGATTATATGTGATTCTCTTTTCTTAGTAAAAAGTGTGTTGTCAACTAACCCCATGGTGTAGTTGTGTTTAACTAGAAATGACTTGAGTCTATCATACCAAGCTTTTGGAGCTTGTTTAAGACCGTAAAGGGCTTTCTTTAATTTATACACATGTTTGGGTTTTTCAAAATCAATGAAGCCCGGAGGTTGAGCTACATATACTTCTTCATTTATGACACCATTTAGAAAAGCGCTTTTGACATCCATTTGATAAAGCTTTAGATCATTAGCACAAGCATACGCAAGAAGTATTCTTATAGACTCTAATCTAGCCACGGGGGCATAGGTCTCATCAAAGTCTATTCCCTCTTGTTGGTTATACCCTTGAGCAACGAGTCTAGCCTTGTTCCTAGACACTACTCCGTTTGCATCTAATTTGTTTTTATAAACCCATTTGGTTCCTATTATGGTTTGATTACTAGGTGGAGGGACAAGTGTCCAAACATCATTAGAAACAAATTGATTTAGTTCTTCTTGCATAGCCATTACCCAACTTTCATCTTTTATGGCTTCTTGTGTATTCTTAGGTTCTAAGGTTGAAACGAAACAAAACAAGCTACTTTGGTTTTGAACTTGAGACCTTAATGTTCGTTCGTTTAGTTTTCCTATGACTTTATCTACGGGGTGATCTTTGGACTCTTTAATGTTTACTATTTTATCACTTAGAGGTTCTTCTTCTTCACTTATCTTTTTCTTTATTACTATGGCTTCACTTTCTATAATCTCGTCATCGACAAGAGGTGGAGAGGGTTTGGGTGGACTTTCATCAAATTTTATATTTAATGACTCTTCTACCTTCATTGATTCTTTGTTTAATATGACGTAAGCTTTGCTATTTGGCGAATAACCTAAAAAGATACCTTCGGTTGATTTATGATCAAATTTTGTAAGGTAATCTTTAGTGTTAAGAATAAAAAATTACTACCAAAGACTCTAAGGTGATTTAACGTAGGCTTTTTGCCTCGAAATAACTCATATGGAGTTTTTCCTAAGATTGGTCTAATCAAGACTCGATTGAGTATATACGTTGAAGTATCAACGGCATTACACCAAAACTTTTGAGGTATGGATTGTTCATTAAGCATGGTTCGACTCATTTCTTGTAGAGTTCTATTCTTTCTTTCTACTACCCCATTCGATTGTGGAGTGCGTGGAGCCGAGAAGTTGTGAGTAATACCATTAGCGTCACAAAAAGCTCCGAATTGCACTTCATTATCGAATTCCCTACCATGATCCGTCCTAATAGACACTATGGGTCTTCCTAGTTGTCTTTGGATCTTTTTGCTTAATATTTCAAAATAGTTAAAGGTTTCCGTTTTGTTCTTTAAAAATTTTGTCCAAGTATACCTATAGTAGTCATCCACTATTACCAAAGTATAGTAGTTGCCTCCATAACTTTGGATAGCGGATGGACCAAATAGATCCATATGTAGTAATTCTAGACACTTAGTTGTGGACACCATGTTTTTAGCTTTATGACTCGAATGAGCTTGTTTTCCTATATTACAAGCATCACAAAAATGATGTTCATATTTTAACTTAGGTAGATCTCTTACTAGATCTTTGGATGATAGCGATTGAAGAAGTCGCATGTTGGCGTGACCAAATCTTCGATGCCATAAGGTCGAAGTATCATCCATAGAGGTAAGACATAGTTTGTCTTTAGGTTCATTTCCGATTTTAATGACATAGACTCCATGTTTCCTAATTCCTCTTCCTATGGTTATGCCATTTTTAAGTATCTTACTACCGGTTTCGGTAAAAAGTACATTGCACTTTTTATCACATATTTGTCCTATACTTAAGAGATTAAAGTTTAGGTTTTCTACGTGACACACATCGTTAATGGTTAGAGATTTGTTAGAAATCGTACCTTTACCGATGATTCTACTTTTGCTATTTCCAAACACCACATTACCTCCATTGAAGGATTCGTACGTGGAGAATAAATCCTTATTGCCGGTCATGTGCCTCGTGCACCCGCTATCCTTGACCCATTCATCGGGGTCTAGGTCGACCTTTAAGCACACCTAAAACAATAATAAACTCAAAAGTTTGGTCCCCATTTGTTCATGGGTCCATTAGTGTTAAACATTCCATTCATGTTAGACATGTATGGATAAGATGAGTATGCATTCCATGGAGCAAAGTTTTGAAAAGGAAAACCGTTTTGCATGTTTGGATTCCATCCCATTTGATGGTTACTTTTTGGGTAAACGTTATTAGGTCTCCTAAATGAATTAGGTTTTGAAAAAGATGGAGCTTTGTTTCTTGCAAAAGTAGGATTATATTTTGGAGGTGGTTGTCTAGTGGTGACATGAGTTGGTTTCTTCCTATTAACTATAACAAACTCAGTTCTAGGTAAGGAAGCTACGTTATTGCTACTGTTTGCTACAGCAGATCCACGGATCCCTTTCTGTACACTAGCCGGTTCCCTTTTTAGGGGATCCGTGGGATCCGCCACAACAGTGGCTGGTTTTCTAGTTCCTTAACAAATTTTGTTTCTTTACTTTCACTAGTTGATGGATCAAGTTGTTGACTACCTAGACCTTTTTTATTATTACCGGTTTTAACACCTTCGAGTATTGAATCTAAAGTGTTCGTACTCATTCTAGCAATTTTAGAATCTAAGTTATCCACTAGTGTTTGAAATTGAACGCAAAGTTCACATTCACCACTTGCTATTTTACCTTTTTCTAAACGTTTTAGTTTTGCTTTTAATTCTATGACTTCTTTATCTAAACATTGATTTTGACTCTTTAAAAGCTTATTTTTGTTAACTAATTTTAAGCTAATATTGCATAGTTTATCATATTCATTATGCAATGAGTCGTCATCAAGTGATGAGCTACTATAGTATTCGTGACATACCTCGTCGTTTGCCATGGGACAAATTTCTTCGTCTTCCTCGTCGCTCATTCCCCATGTTCCGCTCACGAACGCCTTTTGATCATCCCGTTTGGGACACTTACTAATAAAGTGGTTTGGGTCCCCACATTTAAATCAAGTACGATCATCCTTTGGCTTCTCGTCCTCTTTGATTTTTCGAAAGCCTTTCTTATCGTCATACGGTTGTTTGACGTATCTACCCTTTCTTCTAAAGAACTTTTTAAAGTCCCTTACCGCCATAGCGTACTCTTCGTCGTCACTACTCGAAGATGAGTTCTCGTCATCGCTCGAAGCCTTTTTGGCTTTAAGGGCAAGAGATTTGTGTTTCTCTTTCACCTTTGAGGCTTCGGAATCTTTAGCAAGGACAAGCTCGTAGACTTTTAGGTTGCCTATGAGTTCATCGAGGGTGAGGATTGTCAAATCTTTTGACTCTTCGATTGCCGTCACCTTGGATCTCCACTTCGATGGAAGTGCCCTTAGATATCTCCTAACATGGTTACGGCTAGAAAAGGATTCATCAAGTGCTTGTAAAGATGTAATAATAGTATTAAAGTTAGCAAATGAATGATCTATAGTTTCCTCATCCGATATTGAAATTTTTCATATTGTTGAACAAATAAATCAGTTTTATTATTTTTAACTTGTTGGTTGCCTTGATGAGTTACAACTAAAGAATTCCAAATTTCTTTAGAGGTTTTAAGCATAGAAATTCTTTCGAATTCCTTTTTCGGTAAAGCATTATATAAAACCATTTTTGCTTCACTATTTTTAGAAAGCTTTTTCTTCATTTCATCATTTAGTTTATCATGAGGTATGTGAATTAAATTTCCTTTATCATCATTTGAGGTAGCCTCAAAATCACCTTCAACAATAATGTACCAAAGATCAATATCTTTAGACTTCACATATGTTTCGAATCTATTTTTCCAGTATATAAAACCATTAGTTTCAAGTAGTGGTGGTCGTTGCATAGATTGCCCTTCCTTATAATTTTCAGAACCCATAGTGATCGAAAAGTTTTTAAAATACAATTTTATTTTAAAACTTTTATAAACTTAGCTCTTGATGCCAATTGTGGAAAACTAGAAGGGGGGTTGAATAGTTTTACCGATTTTAATGTTGATTTCAAAAACTTTAGATTCGATATTATGTGAAATCGTATGGATGTTGAGAACGTGTAGATCTAATGATAATGCAAGCAAATAAATAAAGTTAAGGGATAGAAATGACACAACCGATTATAGTGGTTCGGCTACAAGGTCACCTTCCTTGCCCTACTCCACTCCCCGAGTCACCTACTCGAGAGTTCAAGCACTATGTCAACAAACTCCTTCACTTGGCGGAGAAGCCTTCACAACGTTGCTTACACTTTTTCCGGTACAAAGCTAGATACCGAGTTCGTAGCACGGTGGACCAAACCAACACAACTATTACACAACAAATATGTGAAATATCAAATACAAGATCTTCGCTACAGAAATCTTGCGGAGTGACAAATCAATCAAGGACCCCTTGCTTGGATGACTTGTAGAATGCTCGTGATCTCGCCTTAGAGAAGGACCTATATGAGGATCACAAATAGAAAGAAAGAAGAACAACTCTCTAGATCAAGTGATTTATATGTTAGAAGAGAATGAGAGTGTATGAGAGATTTAGTAAGAAGAGGGGTAAGTTAGAATGAAGAAATGGCTCTCTATTTATAGGCAAATTTCTTCACTGTTCCCACGGATCCCTTCCACAAGGGATCCGTCTAGTGTAATCCTAGGGATCCGTGGAACGCTCCTCTTTGCCCATGGGTTTTTTGGTTATGGGTCATGGGTTGGTCCATGGGTTATATCTAGATTCAATGTATCTAAGTATACATTGTATCAAGTCTCTTTGGGTATGGGTTAAGATCCATGGGTTATGATATTTACCCATCCTAATAAAGTATTACAACAAATGCTTAATTACTACATTTTTGTAATTAAATGGTTATATGTAAATGCTTTACAAAACTAACATGTATCCTTTATAATTGTACTTAAGATAACATTATATTTGTTATCAACAAAACACAAAGAGATCGCAAAATATTAATAAACGGTTTTACGGTTTATTTGTATTAACACTACCCAATACCATCATTAAGTCACCTATCACTTAAGACATCTAAGGAAAGTCAAAACCTCAAGATTTATAGGCTTTATACCCTACAAGAGCATAATCACTTCACCATATTTATGTCTGACAGACGGATCCCTAGTTTATAACCAAACGGATCCCTAGTGAGAGGGATCCGTGGGATCCGTGTCTACAGAAAGCTTCTAATCAGCTGTTCTTTCAAATTTAAACCATCTTTATTAAACTAAACACCTTTAGTTACCATTTAATGATTCCCTAGAGCTGAACAACACCATAGTTGACCTTGGTGCATGCCTAATTCTCTTAGTGGTCATGAATTTAATTCCTTAATTCAAATTCACCCTTTATAAACCAAACACTCTTGAGAGGTTAAGTCATCACTCTTACCACATTCCTAAAAATCAGTAGTTAGAGACTTCTATTGCATCCTCACCATTACTATGACTAAAGCATCTAGCAACAACTCTTCAACCAAAGGTTCATCCAAAAGGAATGGTCACATGATCCATGAGATATCATCCACCGAATCATCACCCGTAAGAGGTCATAATGCTAGAATCCCACCTCAACAATCCCAATCAACAATTGCCAAGAGAACCGCAAGAACTAGTATTAGACCTTTTGGGTTAGAAAAGGGTTCATCAAGCACTAAACCAAACGCACCTAGTTCTAGTAACACACCTAAGCCTTCATTCCTAGAACATAGACTACATTCCTTCACCGAACCCCTTTCTCATCCAAATCTCTATTCATTAGAGCACTCACCACCGAGAACTTCCACTCACCAACCTTCTCGTTAAATAGGGAACCACCTATATCACCAAATTTTCCACCATTGGAGACAATGAACCACCAAGGACTTGATCATATAGAGGACTTTCCATTACCACCACCTCCATTCTTAGTGGAACCTCATCCTACATTGCTCAATGTACCTCCACCATCATTTGTAGAGCCTACTCAAAACATTCAATCTCCTCCGGTTCCTAAACAAGACAATGCTTGCTCTAATTGTCTAATCACCCAAGGACTTGTTCAAGAAGTACGAAATGAGTTGCATTTCATGTTTAATCATCTTCTTGAACGATTGGACCAAATCAACAAGTCTACCCATCCTTAGATTCAAACACTTTGATGCTTTTTAAGTTTTTGGTCATTTATTAGAATTAGTAGAAAATGTATTACATGGTTAAATCATTCTCTTAGTTTTAGAGATTTGTTGATTATTTCTCGTAGTTTTATTGAATGAATTTACATGTTATATGCCATATTATCTTGAGTATATGTTTTGTGCAAAATTTCGTATCTCACTTTGATGTTAACATCATTTGTTACATCACCATTGTTGTGTTTAAGCTTTCAGACAGACAAATCCCTCCATTTTGCCTTGACGGATCCCTCCAAGAAGGGAACCATGGGATCCGTGCAACAGAAGACTTGCTTTCTACTAACTTGAGTCTTGTTTGCAGGAAATTATGCATTATATATTTGTTTTCTAACCTTTGTTTTGTAGATTTTCAATATACACATGAAGACTTTGACACCCTAAGCTAGGGGGAGCTTTGTGTCAAAACAATACATTGCAAAATCATTTGCAATATAATCCTCATTTGGATTACGTTTCATGACGTCCCTTTGCAAAGTTGCAATCATCAAGGGGGAGCATTATGGTCACAAAGACAAAACCATTTGCAAACTTAGTTGCAATGCGTTAGCTTAGTAGTTTTCCTTACTTGACGCCCTCACAAAGGGATGGACTCGTCAAGGGGGAGTTAAGACGAGAATTCTTCTCATCACTTGCTCTCTATATTTTTTTCTTATTACATGTTTTTCTTAAAACAATGTGTTAGTTTCTTTTTCGACGCTCTTTTTGTTTCGACAAAAAGGGGGAGAAGAGAGTAAAAACTCCAATTCAAACTTTTACGAATTTTTAGTTTTTCCTTAAAATAATTTTATGTTTTGTCATCAACAAAAAGGGGGAGATTGTTAATACAAATAAGCCGTAAAAACGTTTATTTATATTTTACGATCTTCTAATATTTTGTCGATAACAAACGTAAAATCATTTTAACGAAACAAATAAAATATGTAAATGGTTTGAGCCAATAGTTTACTAACACACTTACGTTTTCACATAAAACACTAAACAAGTAAAAGTGCTTTTATGATTTAGTAATACATATGTACAACAACTAGTGTTTACATATTGGGCAAATATATACATAACTAGTATGTATCATAATGGGTAATACAATGGGTAGAAGTTTAAGTATTTGACCCATTGACTAAATACATTGAATGTGGTTGGGTAAAACCCAAAGTCCATGACCCATGCCCATGGAGCATAACCCATAACCCATTGCATGACATCATGCATAAGTCATATATGGATATTATCCGTGACCCATTGTTTTAACCCATGACCCATGGACTAGATGCATTGCATCTTGTAGATACATTGTATCTACTTGGATACCCATGGTCCAAAGTCAAGGACCCATGACCCATAACCCATGACCCATGACCCAAAACCCATGGGCAAAGAGGAGCGTCCCACGGATCCCCATAATTACACTGGACGGATCCGTGGAACAGTAGCTAAAATTCCTCTATAAATAGTGAGCCATTTCTTCATTTTGGGGTGCTACTCCCACACATACTTTCTCCAAGTATAGTAACTTTCTAACCTCAGATCTTAAGGATCTCTCTATGTAGTTTGTGTTTTGTTTTTGCGTGATTCTCTAGGTTCCTCTTAAAGGCGAGATCACCACCTCTTGAAATCGAGCAAGCTCAAGTCCATGAGTTGCCATGCTTCGTCATCATCAAGACTACTGAGGTTCTCTTGTTGATAGTTCTTTCTTCCTCCATAGAAGTGTTGTCTCAAAGGCATTAGTGAAGGATGCCGAAATAGTCAAGACTAAAGCATTAGTGAAAGGTGCTTAACGTCCGTGTCGAAGGCATTAGTGAAGGGTGCCAAAGAAGTCAAGACGAAGGCATTAGTAAAAGGTGCCAAATGTCCGTGTCAATGGCATTAGTGAAGGATGCCTAGAAGTCAAGTCAAGTGGCATTAGTGAAAGATGCCAATGGGTGTATAATCGATGAGGTGCATCGATATACAAATAGAGATAGGTTATATCCAAGGATATTGATATCCTTGATGATGTTGTAATAAAGAGTGGGTCTCCTTTGGGATAGGTGTTGTGTAGTGTTGGGTAGTAGTTCCTCAATTGTAATGGAACTCGGTATCTAGCCTAGTACCGGATAAAGGGTAGGCGACGTTGTGATACGTGTGGTTCTACCTTGTGGAAGAACCCGGTGTCTAACCTAGTACCGGAAAAAGAGTAGGCGACGTTGTGAAGGCTTCTCCGCCATAAGGAGTTGGTGTCGTGTAGTATTCTTCATTTCTTTTAATTAGATCATTTACGTATTTACACTAAATACATAAAATTGAAGTCTCGCATCATATGTGCGTGACTCCATGTAATCATATATTAATGGCATTATTAATTATGTTACGTCATGCACAAATTCCTACAAATTCCCATTTGGGCATGTCATAACTTTAGGTAATTAATATCGACAGATAGCCGTCTAGCAACGTCATCCTACCTGCCTTCTAGAAGTACACGACTTGTTCGTCCATTGATGTAACCAACAACTATCATTAATTGTTAATGATTTTATAATTTGAGCCATATTCTTATTCCTTTTGTTTCCGATGCATGTTAACTTGAGACATAGATGAAGTCATCCCAAATTGTTAACATCCATTTTTTGATCTAGAATTATTAATATTAGTAAAGTAAATTATAACAACAGTTTAACTTCCACTTTAGTCACGGCCGTGTAAATATCAGTTAATTCATCGAGTGACCAACAATAGTATCATGCTCTTAATAGAAGGGAAATAAATCCTTTTGCTTGTATCCACTTTCTAATACATAATTCTTAATACCCAACGTATCTTTCTATAGACTCGAATTATCAAGACGTTGGAGATGAATCAAAGCAAACTTATCATGTATTACAAATGTGCTATGTATCAAACTTCTAAGGACATTCAAGAATACAAATCATAAACGACAATCATCCATGTGGTGACGGCTCGTACTGGTCATCCAATATTTATCAATATGAATCCATATGAACTTTGGCCCCAACAAGTGAATTATGTGTAACGACAAATAAACACCAAAACTTCATATTAGGCTTAATTCATATTATGCCCAAACAATATGACCGAATATGGAATTTTGGACGAGCTTTTTTATGGGTGAAACGTGCAAATATAGAACACAATATATAAATGAAAAATACCCATAACCATTATATATATCAATTATAAAATCGCTTGCGGTTCCGATATCCGTAAACATAAATTTAAACTTCAGACAACTTATCAACATAACGAAGCCCCATTCCATTAGTTTGCAACTCATGCTTTTCACGCGGCAGTGCATTCGTTAGTGGGTCAGCTACATTGTCATCGGTTTGGACTTTAATGGCTTCAACATCATCATTTTCAACAAGTTCGTAAATATAATGATATTTTGCGAAGAATATGTTGACTGCCTTTTTGTATTAGTGGCTCTTTTGCAAGTAGGATTGCACTTGAGTTATCGCAATACATTTTCATGGATTTTCTATACTTGGAACAACGCCAAGAAACCTAATGAATTTTATCATCCAGACAGCCAGCTGAGCAGCTTCTGAGACAACGATGTATTCAGCTTTTGTAGACGACATTGCAATGGTGCTCTGCTTTGAGCTCCTCCAGGCTACCGCTCCGCCGCTCATTACAAAAACGTAGCCAGATTGCGATTGAATATTATCTCGATCAGTTTGGAATCCGGCATCGGTGTAAGACTTTACCTCCAGCCCATTGTTCAAATCACCATGATCCAAAAATATATCCATAGTTTTCTCAAATAATTTAATATGCTTTTCACTGCAGTTCAATAAAACTTATCAATTTTTTTTTAAATCTATTCGTCATACTTAATATGTTTTCACGCCGTTCGTAACAATAAATCAATGGAGATATATAGTAGATTATAGTAGAAATATTTATTCGTAATAAAGACGTACGAAATGTGTTTCTAAAACAAGTGAAAGAAATGGTTTATAAATTTGCAGTAAAAGATTGAATCCCATGTGTTATGTACAAGAGTTAATAAAAGTAAACATTTGACTGATTAATCATGATAACTTGAAGCAGGTTCAAAAGATCTACTTTATGAGGTTTTTACTATTTATTAGCATATGTATTACCCAAAAGTAGATTGATAAAAATAAGTGGATAGCTAGAAACACTAAGGTGCACAAAAGATTCGTAATAGAGATTATGTAAGTGTATTTTTCTGTGTATAAAAAGAATTATAACTGGGGCTTTAAATTGGTAGAAATGATCAAGGAGTACTTCCCACGATTCCGTTCCAGAGTATACTTCTATTCACTGATTAAGTAAATAACTATCAACGACGTAATCCTTTAACTTTGTTTAAGGTCCCCTTTTTTTGAGAAAGGAGAATAGGAATGAAAAAAATCGAAAGACTGAATGCGCTAGAAAAAAATATATTTTTTTTCTTTTTCTATATAGAGATAGAATTTTTGTCATGATTCATGAACTAATGCACGGTCTAATGGATTTCGTAATTGAAAACGTTAGTTGAAATATCTATAGATATTGTTACAAGAAAGATATTATTCAAGTATTAAGTTACTATTATTTAACAAAGAAAAATTTAAATTATTAAAAAATAAGATGAATTCAGAAGTATTTTATTTTATTATAGTATAAATAAATATATCAGACATAATTCAAGTGTCTAATGAGGACCTTATATAAGATTATGCTTTTGGTAAAATATTTTATTGATTAAATTAATTTAAATACCACCTGCGTCGCCTAACGTTTAATATACATCATTGTGATGGACAAGCCACAAGTGTACTTTTGTCATTTGAATTTTAGTCGTAGAACATTTACTCGAGGTGATGATTATTCAATCAAACAATAAAGTGTAGAAATCATTTCTTATTTGAGAAATGATACATGGACCTAAACTGTCAATATTCTGATGGCTGCAGAGAAACACTCATTTATTTTACAACCCATCAAGATGATACCAAGTAGTTTTAGGTCTAAGTTTAAGCCTAAATTTAAGTTAATGTATCATTTCTTTTCTTATTTACTAGCGATTAAATTACCTAATTTATTCAAATATTTAATTAAGGCCATGATAACGAAAACTATAAGTTTTGTTGTCACACATGCCATATCAGTGCATCCGCAACTTTTTTCTTCAAGACTACAACAAAAAAACTACTCGTAATAAAGTAACCGCAACCATAACAAAAACATACTTTCTTCGTCTCAAAATTATTGTAAGAAGACAAAAATCACAAAATTTAATAAAAGTGTGACCGCTATAATTCTCAACCACTCAAATAGAATATTCCTCCACTAAATCCTCTTTTTCTTATTAAAAAAAAAAACTGGACAATTATTTTAATAAATTCTGAAAAGAAAATGTTAACTATAATTATGAGACGGAGGGAGTACTTCACGAAAACTAATAAAAAAACTACACATAAAAGAAAATAAAAGTTTCGGTTGGCCAACAAACTGAAAAAATGCAAAGATTGAGGGCAGACACGGTTGCTTAAGGTCAAGCTAGTGGTGGAAATGCAGTGAGAAGGTTAATTCGGTTAGGGTGCAACCTCCCATTAGCATTGCCTAGTATGAGGCGACAATGTCACTAATCACTTCAATTTATATAGTTCCCTACTAAACAGTTTTAGATTTATAGAGTACAAATTTGGGATAATGACAAAAAAATGCATCGAATTTGACAACTTCTGTGATTGTGTGTAGCCAACTAATTTTTTTTTTCATTGTAACACAAACCTTTTGAATTTGTGTTATTGTATGTATCCTGTCAAGCTAAGCGTTACATCGTTAGTCCTTTATATTAACGGTTGTTACTAAATAACTTAAAATTCCGTTTTCTTACATTTTTTAACGTTTTCATCCGGTTCATACGTTTTCATCCGTTTTTATACGTTTTCGTCAGTTTTCTTAAATTTTTTTACGTTTTCGTCTGTTTTTTACGTTTTCGTCCGTTTTCTTACGTTTCATCCGTTTTTATGCGTTTTCGTCCGCTTTTTTACGTTTTCATCCGTTTTTATTCGTTTTCATCTGTTTTTATACGTTTGAATCCGTTTTTAAACATTTTCATCTATTTTATACGTTTTTGCTCGTTTTTATACGTTTACACTCGTTTTTATACATTTTGATTTGTTTTTACACGTTTTCGTTTGTTATTATACGTTTTCATCTATTTCCTTACATAAGAAAACGTGTAAAAACGGATGAAAACGTATAAAAACAGACGAAAACGTATACAAATGGATAAAAACATAAGAAACGGAACGAAACGTATAAAAACGAGCAAAAATATGTAAAAACCGACGAAACGTATAAAAACGGAAACAAACATATGAAAACAGACGAAAACATAAGTGGAAAGAACCGTAAGAAAGCGAACGAAAACGTATAAAAATGGATGAAAACTTACAAAAACTGACAAAAAATTATAAAAAACGGATGAAACCTATGAGAACGTAAGAAAATTGGCGAAAACGTATAAAAACAGACGAAAACGTACAAAAACATAAGAAAATAGACGAAAACATATGAAAACGTATAAAACACGTAAGAAAACGGTTGAAAACGTATAAAAACGGATGAAAACAGAAGAAAGCGGACGAAAACGTATAAAAACGGACGAAAACATAAAAAACGGTCGAAAACATAAAAAAATGTAAGAAAACGGATGAAAACCTAAGAAAATAGACGAAAACATATAAAAACGGATAAAAACCAAAAGAAAATGGATGAAAACGTATAAAAACATATAAAAACGGATGAAAGCGTATAAAAACGTAAGAAAACGGAATTTTAAGTTATTTACTAACGGCTGTTAATATAAAAGACTAACGATGTAACGTTTAGCTTGACTGCATACATACAATAACACAAATTCAAAAGGTTTGTGTTATAATGAAAAAAAATAGTTGGCTACACACAATCCCAAAAGTGGTCAAGTTCGATGCATTTTTTTGTTATTATCCATACAAACTTCTACTAGTTCAAAACTTCAAATTCAGGCAAATGCTAATGGTAAGGTTGCCTCCCAACCAACCAAGTTGATGACCGAGTTTTCCCCATTAGCTCAACCGAATTGGCGACTGATCGCCCCCAATCTTTACAAAGTTATGGTCAGCTTGGCAACTGCAAATTTCATTCTCTTTTGTGTGTGTGTGCGTGCGCGTTTTTATTTTTATTTTTTGATGTATGTTTTTTGTTGTGGTTGTAGTCAGCTTATTAGCAAATTATGGTTGAGTGTAGTCTTGAAGAGAGAAAGATTTATGATTGCAATTAGCATTAGCCTAACTAAAGATTACTTGATTAGAGCTCAAGGTGTCAAAAGTCATAACACCTATAAAAAAGTATTGTCACTTTAACGTCATTTTAACATTTTTACTTTTAATACCAACACGCTAAAATACCCTCTCACTTATAAGAGCATTGGGTGTAGTGACAATTCCTTCCTCATCATTGAGTCCCATTCGATGTCACATCATCTTAACACTCCCATAACAAAACATATCTCTATCATAACACACAACAAATCTCTTCATTTGGGCCTCACCCACTTTCAATTTTATTTTCTTTTTATTTTTCCAAATAAACTAAAATTCATTCATTAAAATAGAATTACAATACGACATATTAAAAAATATACGAAATAAAATAATGATAAAAAACGATACGGAAAAAAACATGCAACATAGAAGAGTTGAGAAAAAAAATAAATGGTTTAATATGTTTCTGTGTCAAATTCAAAATACCCAAATTCCAATTTGAATAAATCAGTTTATGCTTGTTCTTACAAACGAGTCTCTTCCCACTCTTTCTGAAGCTCGTTGCTTCTTTTTTGAAGTTTTGATTCTTCTTCTAACATTTCATTTAATGTCTCTTCATCTCACATAAGTTGATATAGATGTTTCTCAATAAATCCGTGCTCATCAACTGGTTCCTCTGCTGGTGGAAATGAAGAAATGGGAGACATGGGTTGGTGCGTATGTTGTTGTGATGACGAACCACCCATAGTGTTTTTCTTACGCATCCAATGGATTTTATGACTTATGTTATCTTGTATTTGTGACACAATCTCCCCAACGTTTTTTTAATCTCGTAATCTTTCTAGCATTCATCGGCAAAAAAATTGTCAATGACAACATGTCTTTCATATGACATGTCTTTGCAATTCGTGTATTGTTTCCTCAGATGCTCTTTCGAGGTTCTTGCTTGGCTAAACATCTCGGATAACTCGTAAACTTTTTTCTTGCGAGTGTAATCACCGTCAATCAGTTTCTGAACGCCATCCTTGACTTCTTCGACATTATATGGGAGATTACAAGCCATGGTCTTCAAAAGAAAAAGTCATTGAATTTACTTATCGCAAACTTTTGATCGTTCAAAATCATTTTATGCAAGTATACATGATTCTTCGTATCTTTTTGACATGGTATTGACCCGCCGGTTTGTTATATAATTTTCCAACATCCTTTCGTGCACCTTCTTGTCATCTTTAAAATAATCCATGTTTCTCGTCTCGTGCCACCGTAAATAATTTGACAAAAGTTACCCACTGTGGGTAAATCTCGTCAGCTAGGTAATACCGTTTTTCATACGTACCTCTATTTACTTCAAACGGAGCCACAAGGGCGATGTCATCACAAGGTTGTTGAATAATGGAGAATTATATAAAACGTTAATATCTTTATTCGCAACCGCTATCCCGAAAATTACATGTCAATGCAACAACTTCTAGCATTATAGTTGGGTATTTTTTTATTACCTCTTTCATATTGCCCGTGCCATAATTTAAGACAATTTTTTCATTTCCAATGCATACAATCAATGCTTTCAAGCATTCCTGAAAACCCATGAACCTTCTTATGTGTTGCATGCACTTAGGTAAAATTATCTAGACAATCGTGTGCACAATGTTCACCATTTATATTTATTCATCAAATGCATCAGGTGTTGTGATGTATGCCAATTGGCGTATGACGAAAGTGCATTTCATAATAACACTAAAACTCATTAGACCCGTAGTATCGGGGTCGGACTTCAAAGAAGTTAAAATGGTCAGGAAGAAGATCGGAAGTATAAGTTTCAATACCTTTGATTATTTCTAAAAATGGTTTCCTGCACTGCACATACGATATCGACGTCTAAAATACGCTGCCGAATATTTTGGATCATCACCAAAATAATCGGCCAACAAACGCGCTTCAACAACATCACGTTCACAGTATATGTGATTACGGGTATGAGAAGTTTGAGCTTCTTGTTGTTGCAATGATTGGTGATATTGATACGCTTGTATTATGAAGAAATTGTTAGTTTCACCATCGATATCGAAAAAGCTAACATTTTTATCATTTCGGATTCGGATTCATAGTTTACAAGAATGCGTGTTTTGATAGAGAGAATTATAAAATTTGTGCGATAATTAGTTAAATGGGTATAACATATATAAAGTGAGATTAAAAAAATTAATAAAAAAATAAAATCTAGTTTATAACCTTTGGCACTAGCCAACGGCTAAAATTATAATAAGAAATAAGCAAATCAAAACACGTTGGTGAGTTAACGCACAAACCAACAGCGGATACCCTAGTGTGATAACGCCATTAACGTCGGCGTCATATCGGACCAACGCCCTCATCTACTATTATACCGTGAGGTCTTTAAAGATAACCGGTGCATAAGTTAGGTCATATCATATGCATTAGAAAAAATAAAATGTAACACATCTAGCTTCTTGCAAAACTATCTTTCATAACATGCATTAATAACGGTTGTATATTTCATCTAAAAACATTACATAAGAAACAATCTTTAGATCACCTAATAATCCTGTTAGAAGGAATCCGGTATATGAAATACGGTTATTTTCTTGCAAAGTTATTTTTTAAAAACCAACTGAAGAACGCTCTAAAAGACTAGCTTGATAAGTTACACATGATTGTTTCCAACAAGATCACAAAAAGCAAGAATCAATTATCTTACCTCAGTTGGCTATCCGTGCTTTTTTTTAAGTTTGGGAGATGTTTTATCCAGGGTTCGAGTCTTGCAAGAGATACATTCAGGTTTTCTTTCTAGTGTGAAGCCATGAGTTTTAAAAGTTTTCTTTCGCAGGTCTCTCCTAATGGTTCGGATTCCGAGACATGTCCGTTTGAATGGTTTAACTCGAGAGTCGGATTTATGTGTGATGGCGTTTTAATTAAAAAAGTGTTTGAATCCCTCACTTTGTTTGATAAAGATGAAGAACTCGAGCAAATTTATAAAAACAAACTCATACTTTTACCTCTCGTTTTTCATCTATCTAGTATCTACAACTTCATTAGTCATCAAAATATAATAGTTATGACATACAGTTTTGGTCGTAACCTAAAGTCCAAAACACTTTGAAATAAAATAACGAGAATGTAAACTATCTAGTGTAGTGGAGGTGCATGATAGGAAGGAGCACTCGCAACCGCTAAAAAGATGTATTGCATGTTGGCCACGTGGACAGTCTAGATTTCAACAAGGTAATAAGTATACAATGAGATAAATGCTGATAAGACAAAATCCTAAGCTGCTAATCCTGTGCCGCATAATGTTTGGTCTGGACCCACACTTACGTCCTACGTGGCGGTTGGCGGTGGGACCCTACCTAGTTTTTGTTCGATCATGATGTTGTGACCAGCATACATGTCATTTTTCTAAATATATTTATAATAAGACTAGCTACAACTTACGACTAAATCATTCTATAAATCATTTTACTGTAAACTTGTATATTGCATAATGAATATGATTACAATGTTATGTGTATTTATAATACACATTGGGCCTAATAATGATAAATACAGAAATACAAATGATGAGGCCTATGGGCCGTATACAATAATCCGCTAACATCCTCCCGCAGTTTGAGCGGGAGAGGAACGGACACTCAAGCTGGACCGAAACTCATCAAACAAAGTCGTAGGTAAGCCCTTCGTGAAGATATCGGCATACTGAAAACGAGAGGGCACATGTAACACCCGTATATGACCAGTGGCAACCAAATCCCGAACAAAGTAAATATCAATCTCAATATGCTTCGTACATTGATGTTGCACAGGATTAGAGGAAAGATAGACCGCACTCACATTGTCACAATAAACAATAGTAGCTATAGAAAGAGGGGTATGAAGCTCACGCAAGAGATTACGCAACCAGCAAGTTTCAACAACTGCGCGCCAACTGCATTAGCAACACCACGATATTCAGCTTCAACACTAGAACGAGAAAGTGTAACCTGTCTCTTCGAAGACCAAGAAAAAAGGTTGTTGCCAAGAAACACACAATAACCAGATGTAGACCGACGTGTAGTCGGACAACCAGCCCAATCCGCATCAGAGTAAGCAACCAAAGAAGAAGTCGTAGACGAATAGAGCTGCAAGCCATGAGCCAAAGTACCCCGAACATACCGTAAGATCCGCTTGAGAGCAGAAAAATGAGGCTCCCGGGGATCATGCATAAAGAGACAAACCTGCTGAACCGCATAAGATATATCAGGGCGTGTGAAAGTCAAATACTGAAGAGCCCCTGCAAGACTACGATATAATGTAGGATCAGAGACTGGAGCACCATGAGCAGAAAGCTTGGAATCCGTGTCAACCGGAGTACGACACGGATTACAAGTAAGCATACCAGCACGCTCAAGAACCTCAGTGGCGTATTTCTGCTGAGAGAGAAACATCCCAGAAGAATTACGAGTCACAGAGATTCCCAAAAAACAATTGAGCTGCCCCAAATCAGTCATAGAAAACTCTGCATGAAGAGAAGCAATAATCTGCCGAAGTAAAGCTGTAGAAGATGCAGTCAAAACAATATCATCAACATATAACAGTAAGTAAGCCGTATCTGTCCAATGTCGAGAAATAGCAAGACTAAGCACTGTACGAATAGTGGCCGGTTTAACTACCGGGCTAAAAGTCTCATCCACATCAATACCCGCAAGTTGTGTGCTACCATTCGCAACAAGACGAGCCTTGTAACGATTTAGTGTACCATCTGCATTATATTTATGCCTAAAAAGCCACAAGGAGCGAATAATGTTCGCGTCCTGTGGTCGAGGCACAAGAATCCAAGTATAATTTTTAATTAATGCATTATCTTCATCAAGCATAGCACGATACCAATTGGTGTCTTTGAACGCATGTGTGTACGACTTGGGAAGCGGAGATATGGTGGACACATTTAAATTAAAAATTTTGGTAGGACAGTTAGATCCGACACGAAAGCGAGTGACCATGGGATGAGTCGATGCGGGATTGGGATTGGGTATGGGCGGTACAGTAGCTGTTGTAGAGGAGGTTTGTGGTTGCGAAGTGGCGTATGAGCCGAAAAGTGGTGGGCTGTTACTTGGTTGTGGTGTAGGAGCGGCTTGTTGGTGTTGTTGGGCCAGGCTGGTAGGAGATTGTGTGGGGACAGATGGGCTAGCAAGTGGTGTGGTAGGAATAGTATGGTGTGGGGTAGTAACAGGTGTGGAACTAGTGGAGCGGATAGCAGGATTGGTAAGCATGTGTTGTTGAATTATATTAGGGGAGGTGTCAAGGAACGTGTATGAAGGTGCGGTAGTAGGAGTCATAGACCCATATGGGAATACCGTCTCATTAAAAGTAACATGACGAGAGAGTATGATTTTGTTCGTGTTGAGGTCAAGACACCTAAACCCACGATGTTGTGTTGGATAACCAATAAAAATAGAAGGAGTGGCTCGTGGTTCAAGTTTGTGACTTGCATGGGTATGTGGGTAACATAGACAACCAAAAACACGAAGATCAGTGTAAGTAGGTGTTTTGTTAAACAGGCGTGTGTGAGGTATTTCATTTTGGATGGCGGTGGAGGGCAAAATATTTAAAAGCTAGGCGGCCATGTGAAGGGCTTCCACCCAAAAGGTGGGGGGTAAGTGTGCTTGAAAAAGAAGGGTGCGAATAAGGTTGTTGACGGTGCGTATCATTCTCTCGGATTTGCTATTTTGTTGAGAGGTTTTTGGACAAGAGAAACGAATGGTAATACCATTTGAGGAAAATAATTGGTGTAAGACATTATTATCAAACTCACCACCATGGTCACATTGCAAAGATTTTATATCACATTTGAAATGATTTTTAACATAAGCACGAAAATGAATAAATTTAGACAATGCATCCGACTTGTGTCGCAAAGGATATACCCATAAATAATGCGAGAAGTGATCTAAGAACAAAACATAATATTTAATACCCGAAACGCTCGGAATTGGGGATGTCCACAAATCTGAGTGAATAATGTCAAAAGGAGACTTAACAATTGTTTCAGAAATTGAAAATGGAAGTCGCACGTGCTTACCAAGCTGACAAGCATGACAAAGCACGGGAGATTTAGTCTTATTACATGAAATAAATTTTTTTGAAACTAAAGAACGTAACACATCACTTCCAGGATGACCGAGTCGTTGGTGCCACGTTTGTTGACTGACAAGTAAAGCTCGAGGATATGAAGGAGACGTGACTGGATATAGATCACCCGTGCTATCACATCGCAGAAGAATTTGACGGGTCCAGAAATCCTTCACAGAAAAACCAAACTCATCAAATTCAATTGTACATTTATTTTCACGAACAAATTGACGCACGGAGATTAAATTTTTGACAATATTTAGTGTAATGAGGATATTATTTAAGTGAAGAGTACGAAACGGGGTGGTAAGCGTGCTATGGCCTGTATTAGTGACGGGAATATGTTTCCCATTACCAACGATGACAGATGGATACATGCAAGAATTATAAACAGTACTTAGATTATTAGTAGATGAGTTGAGATGAGATGACGCACCCGTGTCCATGTTCCAGTTTCCATTGTCAGGTTCCTGCAAAGTCATAGTATTGAACGCTTGAGGCAACATTGTTTCTTGACCATTATTCGTCTGTTGATTCGAGCCTTGGACAACCGAATTGAACATCCCCTGCTGTTGTGGAGTAAAACCAAGATAAGCATGTTGTTGGGTTTGTAATAAGCCTGAAGAATTGTTGGGCCGTGAGCCCAGTTGGGCAGATGTTGTAGTGTGACGCTGGCCTGCTGAATTGGTGATCCCATATTGGGCCAAAAGTGTATTTTGGGCCTGGAGGAGGGATAGAAGCTGATTTTGGCCTGCCAAATCAAGTCCTGTGTTTCCAAGACCAGTATGCATGGGTTGGGGATTGTTGCGATTAGTGTACTGAGTAGGGTTAGAACGTGTATTACCCGAGCGATTGGAACCATGAATGAACCTACAGGAGGCTCCCCAACGACAATATCCCTTTCCAAAATTGCGACATACCTCAGTTTTGTTGACGTTGCGATTGTCCCTCTCACGTGTGTTGCGACTGTCTTGTGCTCGAGGAGTAGACTCCGCCAGTAAGACTTGTGGAGAACTCGAGGTGTTGTTGGCTGAAGTAAGTGGTAATTTAGACCGAAGCCTCAGCTCTTCCGTCGTGACCATGGAACCCATAGTGGCCAGATCCGGAAAAGGGGCAATTATTAGAGCGAGGCTGCCATATTTTTCACTTAAGCCATTAATGGCATAAGTGACAATATCATCATCATCCATAGTCGACCCTAGATCATTAAGTAGGGTGATGATAGAGTCGATTTTGGAGAAGTAGACATCCGCGGTTTGATCACCCATTTGTATGACACGGAGTTCTCCTTTTAAAGCGACCACACGTGTCCTTTTGTTGTCTTGAAAAATAGTTTCAAGGGCGTCCCAAGCGGCTTTTGCTGATTTAGGGTTTGCTTTGATCAACCGTTTGCGGAGGGTTGATGATAAGGTGAGAAAGATCCACGATTTGACGATGGAATCAACTGTGGTCTACTCATCCGTTGGTGGTGTTGATGTGGACGCTTCAGCACCGGTTCCATGGATGTGCTTTAGGACACCGAAGTTGGTGCAATGGCCTTTGAAGAAGTAACACCACGATGAATAGTTGGATTCATCGAGATCAAGTTTCTCGGGTATAAGGGCGTTAATGTTGTGGACAGCATACAACTTTTCAAATAGGGTTAGACCAGTGGGTTGTGGAGGTGTTTCGGAGTTGGTCATGTCTCTGTTTTGTGGAAACAGAAGACGATGAAGGGTGGTAAGGGTGTAGGAGAGCCGCTGTTAAACGACTAATGGATTGAGGGTGGGAGAAAAAGTCGACTGTTAAGTCGTGTGTTTATTAGGGTTTGTGAGGATCGGCTTGTTAAGGCCTGATACCATGTAAACTTGTATATTGCATAATGAATATGATTACAATGTTATGTGTATTTATAATACACATTGGGCCTAATAATGATAAATACAGAAATACAAATGATGAGGCCTATGGGCCGTATACAATAATCCGCTAACCTTTACACACATTAATATTATATTTTTTTCATCTCATTTTATAAATCCATGTTTGAAAAGTCAAACTTTTTTTCTTCTGAGTTTGATCGTAATTATTTTTTTTCCTGTTATATAATACTAGTTGATACAAAATATATAAATTGATTTGTGTTTTAAATATATTTTCATTGGTATATTTTTCATCAAGTATTATATAACACGAAAAAAAAATTACAGTCAAACTCTGAGGAAATTTTTTTTGAGTTTTCAAACATGGACTTATAAAATGGGACGGAGGAAGTATAGTTTTTCCTACTCATTCTTTTTCTTCATTCAAACCGTCAGTTCTGCTACTTGGTAGGATCCTGTGAGTAAACGGTTCTGTAGAATCATTTAGTAGGAATATT
Organism: Chrysanthemum seticuspe; assembly: GCA_019973895.1. Taxonomy (NCBI): domain Eukaryota; kingdom Viridiplantae; phylum Streptophyta; class Magnoliopsida; order Asterales; family Asteraceae; genus Chrysanthemum; species Chrysanthemum seticuspe. Next base: position 327,534,315 of record BPTQ01000007.1, on the reverse strand, counting down.
TAGCATTTCTCATTTTTAATTAGGTCTCAAAATAATTGTCTAGATAAGAAAAATGCTAATGGTTTGCGTTCCCCAACCGACCGAATAGGCAACCGCATCCCCCTGACATGACCGCATTCTCTATTCTATCAACTATTTACCAACTCAAAAAATATAAATTCCGATCAATTCTTTGATTATTATTTAGATAACGAGGTTAATAGATTAACTTTCGAGTTTTTAAAAAACGCCGCTTTGTTTATTAATCATGCTTCCACTTCTAAAATCCCGAAAAACCCCACGACCGTTCATAGAAAGAGATCGTTACAGTGTTCATGATCATTTAATGGCGGCTTACTTCGTTGACAACTCACTGTACAACAAAAAACATTACGTACATGGTTCCGAATGAGCCAAAAACTATTCATAAGGATTTTTTGAGACTTAACTGATACTATGCCGTATTTTCAACATCATACTGATTGTACGAGAAAACTTGGCATTTCCCCATTAATTAAGTGTGCTTCTGCAATTAGTCAACTAGCTTTTCACGAGCTGCAACATGAGTTTTCTTGGATGTTAGGAATCATCAACTGTACTAAATGGCCTTGGGCTCAATGCCTAGTTGCACATCATGGTCAATTCTATAGGGGTGATTCTGGGTCAGACCCATTTATTTTATTAGAAGCCGTTGCCTCACAAGATTTATGAATTTGGCATGCATTATTTGGTGTTGTTGGTTCGAACAACGACATCAACATTATACATCAATCAACTCTTTTAAACGATCTCAATAAAGGGAAAGCATAAGAGGTTGCATTTGTGGCTAACGACGTGAATTCTATATTGAATATTATCTTACTAACAACATATATCCGGAATGGATTGTTCTTAGTAAGTCTATTTAATAGCAAGGCACGAATGATCACAAGCGAATAAGGTATAAGAACACGCATGAAGCAATAAGGAAAGATATTGAATGAGTCTTTGGCGTACTAAAGAGAAAGTGGGCTATAGTAAAAACTTTCGCACAGTCGCAAAGTCTTAGAAGAATTACGAAATTGATGTACACTTGCATCATATTACATAATATGATTTAACAAGATCAAAGGATACAATTTCTCTCGACTATTATCCGGAGGAAGTACATAATGAAGATGATCCCGTACGGTTGGTAGAAAATATGTTAGAACTTATTAAAGAAATAAACAGCAAGGAAACTCATCTAAATCGAAAAGCTAATTTAGTGGAACACATTTGACATCAAACAAATCAAGAAGTGCTTTAACTTTTATTGTAATGTTTTTTTTATTTTATTTGAATTGTTATTGTAATGTTTACTTAATTGTGAATGAAATTTTAATTTAAAAAAATAGTTACGGTCGCCATTGTAGTCACCATTAGCATATTGTGGTCAGTGTGTAGTCTTGGAGAGAGAAATGGTTTTCGTTGCGCTTATGTGACAGGGTGACCACAGAAAATTATGGTAACCATTAACATTAGTCTAAAGACTTTAATGGGTAAAGCGATATTTGATTTATGAGAAGTGGAGTTAGGATCGAATGAGAAGAAATTTAAAGGAAAAAGATGAAAAGTAAATCTAACTGCACATTCGAGATACATCGACTTAAATTAGATGCGTCTCTTTTCATTTAGATTCATCATAATGAATTTTCTATCTCTAAATTAGATGCATTACATATATTAGATGCATTTCATTAAATTAGATGATTCATGTGCATTTTTCGTCCTCTATATGCCAAGCGTGATGCATCTAAATGAATTGAGATGCATGTAATTCGATACGATACATCTCAAATGTGTGATTATAAAAACTTGTCATTATTTTCATTTTAAGTTTTGTTGTCACCGGATCTCTTGTGCTTATTGAAACTTGCAGGGTACCCGCGCATTGCGGTGGCGGATACCATGAAATAATTTTTTTGTGTGAATCATGTATGTTAGTTTATTATGTTCTTTTTGACAACACATTTACGGATATCAAGAATTTCATGTGACGTATTTCAACTCTTTAACTAATGACAATATTTTTCATTATACAATTGTGATAATAAATATTTTAGTGAGCAATGTTTTTTCGTCGTTCAAAATATCTATTTGATTTATATAAATCTAAGTTTAACCGGTGTTAAAAAAAATTGTGAAACCGACAAATCGAGCAGACCCGCTCGATTCGAAACCGCAAAAAACGATAACTAAAAAATCAAATTTGAAAAAACTAGAAATCGGATAAACAATGTTATCGTTGTTCGATTTTATTTTTATTTTTTAAATATCAGCAATTACTCGAATCAAAACATGTTTTACCTTAATTTTGTTTGTTTGTGTTTAGTGAGACTTAAAAGCTTGACAATCACTTAGATACCGCTGAACCAATTCATACATATCGTATAACGTAAAATACAATATTATTTCGTAGGGCAAGTTTACACACTACCAACTTGTTGGTTTTATGGATATAAATTAGTAGACGTGCGTTAGGATCGAACTCAAGACCACGGGATTGCACACTTTACGTATGAGAATTAAAGTTAATAATTAAATGTAAATGTTAAATTTATTTATTAATTAAACGAAATAATGTAACGGACGTTAAGTAATTAAGTGTAATGGACTAACGATCGTTAAATGTAATTGGAAAGGACTAAATATGAAATTAGAGATCGAGAAGGTTCTAGAATCCCTATGGGAGTCCTAGGCCGATCGGTTTGGGGGTTTCCATAACCCAACCCATAACCAACTTGTTCACCAAGTTATATTGGGTATAAATACAATATCTTGGGTCTTGTAATTTATCTCTTGTACTCATAAGCTAAAAACCAAAAGTGTTTGTGTGTGTTTTGCTAGAATCGGTCAACCACCTCCTTTGGGTGTCGATCCATACCTTTTCCAAAATCAAATTGTTTCGTTTAATTAAAACTAGCATTACTTTAATTTGTTATAGTACGTGTGTACAAGAAAGTGGTACTAACACATTATTGTTAGTATTCTTGGATTGAATTACAAAATCGGTAAGGGGTAATTCTTATAATCTTATAAACCCTAATTAGGGTTCATCACTTGCTAGTTTTGTGGATTTGATTCTTGTTCGGCTAGAATCAATAAAGGTACGCATATTCTTGTTTATGTTAATTAATTATTCATTAATATTTTCTATACGATTTCGCATGTATTCTTTGATGTTTTGTGTTTTATTTTTGATTGTCATGATATATAATTCAAACACAACTATATGGTGTAAATGCTCAAACAAACACGATAATTTTAGTTTTATTTTGATAGGAGTTGAATCTATAATTTTTTGATTAGCAATATAATTATCTCGCGAATAACGGCAAATCAAAATTAATGACATAAACCCTTTTATTTGTTGGCTGTCCTTCTTGGGGTCCCATTGTTGATTTAATGTATATATTTGCTTTAATTTTCTTTTGATGTCATAAGAAATACGCAGTATGAAACATCACTTATTTGAGTATGTGTTGATATACTAATTTTAGCTTTGAATGATGGTCTTTTTGGTGTTGATTTGTCATATTTAGCATTTTGAAGCTTGTCGAAGTTTTTAGAATATGTTATCATGATCATCGGTGTATGTTGATCTAGTCTCTAGAGTCGTGAGAGTTTTAGCATCGTTCGTCATTTTAGTAGGCAAAGTTGATAGTATAGTTGTAGCAATTAATAATAGTTATGACTTGTGACTCTATAATTACTAGCAGTAAGCAATAGTTTGTTTTTTTTTGTTTGTTTGTTTTTTTTAAGTCATTTTTAATATTGTATGTAGTAATTAAATTTAAATGTGTGAGATGAAGTAAAAGAAAAGTTAAATCTTTAGAGTTTTTCTAATAGCGCTAGGATTTGAATGTTTGTTTTCGATCGTTTGTTGTCAAACAAACTTTTTATCACAAAGGTTAGATGCTAAATGACAACTGATCTTAGATGCTTTAAATATACTTTGCGCTAAGGGTATAAACGAGTCGAGCTTATGTAGAGTAACTCGAGCTCGTTTGAGCCGAGTTTTATCGAACATCGAGCCCAAGCTCGAGCCTACAAAATACTTCAAAATGTTATCGAGTCGAGTTTGAGCTTATATAAACTCGACTCGAGTTATTGTCGAGCTTTTAAGTGATACATTTTTTTTTTATATAATATGTATGGTTTAAGGGTTTATGTGTAACTACACTAAGTGTAAATAATTATTTATAACTGTATCGAGCTTTTCTAGACGAGCTCGAGCCATGTACAAAATTTATCTTATATTTAAATTTTAGTTGGTTAAAAAAAACACATCATTACAAATAATCGAGCTTTCGAGCCGAGCTTGAGCTGAATTCTAATTTTCTCGAGCCAAGTTCGAGCTTCCCTCATAAAGGCTCGTTGAGCTATCGAGCTGAGCTCAAATCAAACATAATATTGTCGAGTCGAGTCAAGCTTTGCCAAAATTCAACTAATCAACTTAATTCAACTCGTTTACACTTCTATTTTGCGCTATCGTACCCTTAGTACACCCTTAGCATGGTTGTATTACTAACACTTTATTAGTTTGTTACGTATATAATGCTATAATTTGTTTTTCAATTTGATTCAAACATTTTTGGCTCGAATAATTTTTTTTCCTTGTTCATACACAAACGTACTACATGATATGCAGATCTTAGTAGTTCATATTTTTCTTCAAGCGGGTTTTTGTGGGTGACAATTATTTCTGATTTTTTAGCTGATTAATTTACAGGGTTTGAACTCACTGCTACACAGGTTCAAACCAAATAAAGCCTTCTCTTTTCATAAGTTGGCGTGATCACTTCATGAATGTTTGCACCTAGCAGAAATTAAACACGGGACCTCACACATTTTAATAGTATTAGTCACAAAATTTCTACCAATGGTTTCTTCTTCAAGCGGGTTGACTTTGGGTTAGTGTGTATTTTCAGTGTTGATTACTAAAAACTCAATGCTGAAGGATTCAACTTGTTTGAAAGGTTTGTTAAATGATATACGCTAGCACTCGTAATGTCAACTTGATCGACTTTGATTACGTTTTAAAATGAGTAAATGACACAACGCGAAACTTTTGTAGTACTTAGTAAAATTATCAATTAATTTATCATCATCAATTAATGCACAATGTTATTATTATTGTTTCTTAACAACCACACCAAATCATATTATGAACCTAACATTATCCATATTATTTAACTAATTAGAGGCTAGCACGTAAGGGTGCAATCCCTAATAATATAGTTAATAATATACTATTTATTAGCTACTGTAATTAGAAAGAAAAAAAATGTGGCTCTTAAAGTATAAGCTGCCAATCTCCTAAACAATGATTAGCCAGCTTTAATTATTTTGAAGTATGAAACGCATCTTTTATCTACAAAATATTTGATCACCCCCTATTCATATCTTCAGTGTTATTTATTCAACGCAATTAATCAATTTCTTAAGCATAATAGGTTCGAACAAACAAGCTCTTTACTATAGGTTATTAAATATATTTAACTTGTCAATATTTCAATTGTATGGAGTTTTTTTTTTTTCTTTTTTTTTTTTTTTTTTTTTTTGCTATTTATATTCTAAAGTTTTTAATTTTGACGTTTGTATGTATTTGCTCATGTAAAATGATTATTTTGATTTTTGTGTGTAAATGGCAAAATAAAAAAAAGACTACACAAATAGAAAAGTGACGAGTTAAATACATTTATGGATAACTATCCCTATTTTAAATGCCTTAAGGTTATTTTTTTAATAACTCATAAATTTTGTCTAACAAAACAAGACTCATAATTTATGTTATCACCTTCTTCATTTGTACTCTTTTAATCTTAAACACACAAAACAAAAATAATGTTATCTTTTCAATACATGGTTAAGGTACTATTTTGGTTTTGAAACAAGTGAAGTGTAAGGAAACCTTGGTGGGTGTGAATAGTAGTGGCCTCGTTTGGGGTTAGCTTGACCCATTATTTCGTGTTTAAAACGTTGTAGTATTTCCATATAACCTTTAACAAGTTAACCCCCCAACAAAAAGTTTGGAAAACTTGAACAAAGTTTTTAACATAAACTTATAACTAGAGAATCTTCAAGTACAATATTTTTTAGTAAATAGAAACTTATTTTATTAATTGTTGATAGAATATATATTACATGATTGGAAATGTTATATTGAGATAAAACAATTTTCTATTAGCTTGATGCATTGTGGTGAGTGGTGAGCTACATCTTGATGCTCAAGGTTGAGGATTTTCCAAGATGAACTAAGTCCTATTACAAACAAATACGGAGTAGCAATTTGCTCTAATGAGATTTTTTTTTTGTTCAACTTGTTAATTAGATTGATTTAGCAAATTATATAGCTTGGATTTTTATAATCAGCAAAGTTATACTGGTTATGCTTAGTAACTTGCTGGCAAATTATAACAAAAAATAATTGCACATTTCTGCCAAAAGTTTTTGCAGCCATTAAAGCCAACAACCAATTGGGCCTTACAATATATTTTGGACCCACATCGGGCCAAAGTGGTGGGGGTCGGGTTTTGCAATCTATGTTAATTTAACACAACTGATAGGGAGCTAATGTCTGTCTTAAAAGATAATTTTCTTAAGATGAAAAAACAAATTACTAAAAAAATCGTAATTACTACTGCAAACTTTCAGGTACTGGTAATTTTATTTTTAACTAATTAATTAATGTTTCTTTTAAGTTTTATAATATTAACTTTAGGGAAAAATTGCAAAATTTGTTCTTAATGTTTCTCGCAAAAGCAAAGATTATACCGAGAGAAACTTTGTTGCAAAACAACCACTAATGTTTTCGTTTTTTGCAAAACAACCACCGAAAGGCACTGTTCACCAAGTCGCTTTAGTTTTCTCGTTAAGTTGTCTTGTCCATGAGGGTAGTATTTTCATTTCATTGTTCATACATATTCAATTGCCTGCCAAACTTGCGATACCAATGCGACATGACGTTTCAATGACATAATTTGCAAAGTAAGTGGTCAACTTCACCACTTATATAGTCAAAGGTCTTCTATCACTGCACACACACAAACAGAAGCACACACACCCTTAAGAAAAAAACTCCTCGTTTCCTTAACCAGTAACATGTCTCGATGTTTTGATCTCGTGGTTACCTGTAACTCATTTGTCATATCGGAAATGATGCTATCCCATTACCGGTGAGAGGTTGAGGAAGACATTCAGCATGCACAAGAATTGATAATTAGGTTCCAAAAGCTTACTAATGGGATCGATATTAGGGGGAGCTGATTGCTGAGCTCCAAAACTTAAAAGGTTCGAGAGTTGCAAGGTCCAATGTGAACAATCTTAAGAGGATTCAGACAGCTGATTTACAAATGATGAGGGGGTTGATGAGGATGCTTAGTGATGAGTGTGTAAATACTCATCATTTTTGGTTAAATTAAACTGCAAAAACATCTGAAAACACTCATAAATGTATCAAAATGATAAAAATATCACAAATAAGTATTTTATGTGTTTTAAATGCAAAAATATCAAAATCTGGTGAAAAACGTATAAAGTTTGCATAATTGGCAGTTTTAGTCCCCCAAGTTTCAAAAGTTGTCAAAAACAGTCCCTGGTAAAACAAAATAAAGAAAAATGTTATTCAAGGTCCCTGAAATATTCTAAATTGTCAAAAATGGTCCTTGAATAAATCTTTTGTTAAATGACAGAAAAGGTCCCTGAACTTTCATAAAATGTCAAGTTTGGTCCTTGGAAATTTGAAAATGACAAAACTGGTCCTTGTACTATTAAAACTTGTCAATTTTGGTCCTTGTGACAACTTTGGGAAATTGGCAGGATTGGTCCTTCAAAAATCAGAAGTTACAAATTAGGTCCTTGTTATTTAAAACCTAGCCTTGACCCTTTTCCATTTTGATCCCCTGCCAAAAACCCTTTTGACCCCCCTGTCATTACCCTATTTTGACCCCCTGGTCAAATCCAGTCAAACACTAACACCTTTCCCTCCCACCTCCTGCTTCCCCACCACTTGCCCTGCTACTCCTTTGCAACCACCTCTCCCATCACCCTCACCTTATCCCAACACCTCTCACCCCTCATCATCACCCCTACAAATCCACCCCCCCTAGTTGCTAAATCAGACCCTATAAGTCAAATTCAGGCTTTCCCGCCAAAACACATCAAATGGTCAAAATGCTCCACACTCATCTATTGGCTCACAAGGGTGGTGGGATTTGCTCAGAAGGACATGTGGAAGCTTATGGGTGTATAAAGAGAGGAAGTGAAGCAAGAAATGGGCAGTAGTTAGTTTTTTAATTTTCAATGTATGTCGTATTTAAATTATTATGTCTTAAATAAATCTTTAGTTGTGATTTCAAGCTTGTTTGTATCAATCTAGGTTGTTTAAGTTTATTACAACTGTTTTCAAATATCAATGCAAGTTTATGTTTTCATTTCATGCCTTTGTGTTTACTGGTGAAATTATCAGTGTCAATTTCCTACCTTAAGGTTTCAAATAGCTTCTTTACAAGTTCTAATAAGCTTATAAAAGCTGCTTATAGCTTTTTATAAGCTTATCATTAAGTTTCAAGTAACTTGGGTATATGGTCAATAAAAGTCAACTGTACAAGCAAGATAAGTTTTGGAAATGGACAATGATGGAGCAGAGCTGATTTTGGATTGATGTTGGTTTAGAGCTTCTTGGGAAGCAATAGGGTGTAATCTCAGTCCTTGGTTATCTATTTTGTGCATGAACTTAATTTGTAAGCAACTTTCTAATAACTTGCATTCCTCAGTATAAGTGTTTTAAGTTTGTTAATTTTAGTTTAATTCTATTTCATTACAGTTAGTATAAGGTTATAACAAGATTTCTTGCTTTAAAAATTTGTTTTAGTGTCTAAAGCTTTAAAACAGCTTGTTAAAATGATGTTTGGATTTGCTGAGTTTGTTAACTCAGAGGTTGTTTTGGTTGAAATTTCTAGTTTGTACATATTACATTATGTCTAAATAGGGTAGTTTAACCATAAAATACAGTACTCATTTGATAAAAAGTCAAAATCCTTTTTAATATCATTTTACCTTTTAACTGTTGGAAAGTTAGATAGCATAATCATGTATACTGTTGTGAAAGTTGTTTAAGTAGCTTAATCTAGTTCCATATCAGCTTAATATAGCTTATTTAGTTCTTAGAATCAGATCAAATCTCATATAAGTCAAACTTGTATAACTGCTCAAAAAGTCAAAATTGCAAAGTCAGTTTTGAGCCCAAATGGAAAGATTTTTCATGGACTCAGTTCTGGGTTAAAACAAGTGGAACTTGTGGCTTTTAAAAGTTCTACTGGTCTAGTTTATTGTTATGATTTTTGTGTATTTTTGGAAATTTTCTATGAGCTTCATTAGAGCTTGTAAAAAAGGCTTAATTGCCCTGTACACAAAACTCAGTGAATGCTGAGTTTTGTCAGCTTTGTGCAGCCCTTGCACAGAGCTCCATTGAGCTTCCCATGGTCTGGTTTTTGGTTTATAAACACCTAGCCAGGTCTCCATTAGGTTCCCACTTTTGGATTTTAGTTTTAGCTTATTAGGAAGCTTGTGCTTGATCTCAAACATGGTACCCTCACAGCTGTTTTAGCATTTTAGCTCATATAGTCAAATCTTGGTAATTGCCATTCCAGTGGTTTAAAGCAGCTTAGACTTATTGCATTTTGGTCATTTTAGCTTATCCAAGCTTCTGTGATCAGTGGGTGGTCCTTGGTGCTCATTAGCTTATTCCAAGTGCTTATTTCTAAGCACTTGTGCTTGCAGTTTCATTTTCCTCCAAGCAACCCCCTGTTTTTCTATTTTTCTTAGCTTCCTAATTTTATTTCAGAGTTTTCCTGAAATTTTCATATTTTTCCAAGCCTGTTTGCTATTTTTCTTGATTTTAATTAGTTTTTAGCACTTTTTAAATAGCATTTAATACAAAAAATTAAGAAAAGTTTCAAAAAAATAATTTTTCATTTTTCTTAAGTTAAGATAAATATAAAAAGTAAAAAAAAATATTTTTCCATATTTTTCCTAGTTAAATTTGTATTTTTAAATAATTTAATTAATTTTTAATAGTTTAAAATTCATAGAAAATAGAAAAATAATCAGAAAAATATAAAAATAGTTTTGAAAATTCTCTTTTGTTATTTTAGATTTTTCCAAGTCTTAATTTTATTTTTCTAGCTTTATTTCCTATTTTCTTGTAATTTAGGTTATTATTAATTAGTTAAAAATAGTTTTTAATTAATAATAATTAGATAAATAGTTATAAAAATAATTTTATTTTTCTTAAAATTTTCTTATATCATTAGGTTTGTAAAAATATCATTTTCATATTTTTAGGATTAATATTGTGTAAGTTTCACGTTTTTATTTGTACGTCACGTAGTTTTTAAATTAAGTTTATAAAAACATAAAAACAAAAACATCATTTTAAATATAGTGATAGCGTTTATTTAATATTTTTTATCTTTTTAACTTTCTTTAATTTGCATTTAAGCCCCTGTAGTTTATGGGCTTCCTCTTTAGGTATAGATCAATCACTATCCTTTCCCGTTCAAATCCTCTCGATCACTTTATGTTTGACTATTCTCGCACAGCTCGTTGGGACTTAACGACCTGGGGAAACACTATACTCTCCTGATCTTCATTGCATTTGTGCTTAAGCTGTTTTAAGTTTCTTACAGTTGGCCATTCACAAGTGGTCAGCTTGCGTGAGAAAACTTGACGGTTTTGCACGGATCACTTAGGCAAACTAACGATAACATTGTGTCTAAGATTGAGTTTGTTGTGAGGCAGAGGTTCATGTAAGGGGGTTGGTTATTGGATGATGGGATGGTTTCTTTTGTTGATAATGATGAATGTAGATAAGCTTAGGGGTTATTTTGTTGTTATTTCTCCTAGTTTATGATGAATGTAGGTACTAGGTAGGGGTTGGCATTTTGTTGTTGTTTCCCCGAGCCTAACGTAGATGTAGATAGGGGTTGTGGTTTCCCTATCTTAAAATTGTAAAAATATGTTTATAGTTTATGAATGAAACGGATCGTTTGATCCAGATTTTAATTACAGAATGTGTTTAAATATGATTTTACCGTTTTAGTGTCTCTGATTAGTATCACAAACATAAATATGAAAATCAAATTAATCCAACCATAAAACACAAACCAAAACATAAAAATGGCATTAGTCCAACCATAAAACACAATGGATTAGGGCTTAAACCTCTAGAACAATGGATTTGGACTTAAGATAAGTGACGCAAAAACAGAGTAGTGATAGCAGTAAACCATCCTTTGGACACTATGATGACACAGTGGGAAATTGCGTCACTGGAAAATGCATTACTGCAAATAACATGAATTGGCCTCCTGAATGGTACATATATCTTCCTGTTTTGTTGCTATATCCAGTACCAGTGATCACTGTAAATAGGAAACATAATATCTTCTTGTTCATATACAGAGGTAATATAGTTTTTCTTGTGAACAAGGTGAACTTATATTAATCAACCAACATTTACATCACTAAAAATATAAATTGCTTGGACAAGCCCAATATACCATGATACAACTATACTAATATAACTTTGAACATGATACATATCTAATAGAACATACTTTAAGTCATCCACTGGTGTTTCCAAAACATTTCAAACGATCCAATGTTACAGAGATACTTTCTTCTGATGTTAAAAATCCCACAGCCCTTGGTCTATCCAAAACAGAGGTAACATAGTTCAAGTTACATTAGCCAAATTACATAGGTAATATACAACCAAATTAAAATTAGAGTTAATTGCAGGTCTGGTCCCCAAAACTTTGAAAGTGCAACAATAGTCCTCATTTTGAAGTTTGGATTGCATTTTTGGTCCATGGATAAAGTTAAATGACTAAAATACCATTTGTTTTCTTCAAAAAAAGACAAGGGTAATTTGGTTATTTCACACCAATAAGGACCAAAAATGCAACCCAAACTTGAAAATGAGGACTATCATTGCACTTTCAAAGTTTTGGGGACCAAACCTGCAATTTGGCCAAACCACAAGGACCAAAAATGCAATTAATTCTTTAAAATTATTTTTGTTTCTACACAATACATAATCCCAAAAGATGAACCCATTTGTAGAACTTCAAAAGCTTCTACTGGATGTACCAAGAAGTGATCAACTATACCTGCACAATAAAAATATGCAATGCAATGAAGTTAGTATAATATGCAATGCAATGTATTCAAAAATATGCTAAACAATTCATTAGACTCACTAGTCAAAATAACACCACTTTGTTTCCCATTGATCTTGGTGCTCTTCCCAGTACACAATTAGTGATTTTAACATCACTTCTTGGTGTTAAAAAAACCTGCAGCCATAGCTCCCACATTCACAGAACCAACACCTGATGTCTTTTTCGTAGAACCACCTTCTCTAATGACAATACAAGCACGCCTTGGTAAAACAAGTTTTTTCTTGTTAAAGGCCGCATCCTCATCAACCATGATTCCTTTCCCTCATCCATAGACCTCTTCACCACCTTTTTATTCTTCCCGAATTCAGCATCATCATCACCTACAACCTTTCTTTTCAAGTTTACACTTCTCTCCTTATTATATCTAGTCCTAAAAGGAGTTGAAATACTAGATCACCGCAAGCTAGCATCTTCTTCTACCCATCCGACAACCTCCTCACCCCACCATCTAAATCAATGTTTCTTACATAATAATCAGATAACCTCTGTATTTTGTGAGCAACAAACAAATTTACGGAACCATTCCGACAACCTAGTTCAAACAATGTATGCACATCATTGTCTGTGTGAATCAAATTCAAACCTTCTTCTAATGATTTTTCAGGAAAACAAAAGAACAATGCCCTTTTTTCTTCCTTAATGTGTGCTAACATATGATCCAGACCAGTACTAAAGATAATTTTATCACATATAAAGGCATAAAGTTTAGAAACAGAACCTTGTACATACCTCAATGGACCAAATTCATATAATCCATTGGTATGCATGTTGAACAGAACTTCATCCTGATAACCCATTAAAACCTGCCACCATTAAATTCAAACATCAAGATTCAATTAAAGTAACACATTATTCACATTTATCATTTAATTCAAACATCAAGATATTCTTACCTGATATCTGACAAAACTACCTATCTGATATCAGACAAAACAGCACAATCTAACTCTGTCAAATATCCCAAACATGCTAACTGGTTCAGACAACAAATCCAGTAACACTTTACTCTCCTTTTATGATGCACCAAAGAACATATCCTCTTGATTACATTTCCAAAACTCAATTCAAACTCAACCATTCAACCCACATCCACAATAGTTACATTTCCTAGACATTCACCCCTATAATCAACCAAGCAACTTCAACCTCACTTGACTGATCTAAGGACAAACAATTAGACATCACTATGCAGGGAACACTCACCCATCAATTAGATCCAACCATTCCTCCTTTGAAAATGTATAGGGTGGACCAAGAAGGTTCATCTTTTACTCCTCTCTATTCTACCCAACATACAGTGTCCATCCAACCCATTTAACCTTCACAATGGACAACCCTACTTTATGGTACATTTTTAGAATTAGACTCTATTGAATTGACTATATCTCCTGTTCTAACGACCTAATTAAAGCCATAATACTTTGTTTATCCTAAACCTACCAATCATGGCACTCAATCACGCCACTCAATATCAGCATATAATAATCTATAAAAAGATCATAGCATCCAATATAAGCAAATTAAAAATAAAACACATAGATGAAGTATAATACATTAACATACCAAGATCCGCATGCTCTTCCTTCCCCTCCCTCTTCTTCCCACTCCCAACAGGCCTTCCCCTCTTCCTTTTTTGTGTCATTGTACTCGGATTATGACTCCCCTCGTCTTCCTCCCAATCCCAATAGTCATTGTACTCGAATTAAGACTCCCCCTCTTCCTCCCACTCCCAACAAGCATTCCCCTCTTTCTTTTTGGTGTCATTGTACTCAGATTATGGATTGGTACATAAAAAGTTACTTTTTTAGGCCTTCCCCTCCCTCTTTTTGTCTCTGCAACAACCTCACTACCGATTTCGCTACCACTTCTAAGGGTAGGAATAGATATCGCACCACTACCACCCATACTTGGTTCGTTGTAAGTTTTTTTCCACAACCATTCAAGAATAAAGTCTATCATCTCTTTCCCTATGTTCTTATACGAACCATACTTGGCAATAACTTGATCACCAAATGTAGCCATAACTTCCTTAAAGACTTTATCATTTAATAAAATTTCCCCCTACGAATTTTTCAATGATTGCCCCCCCCCCAAAAAAAAATTAACAAAGACTTTCCCTTATCATTATTTGCCATAGCTGGTTTGGATGTGTGTAGCGAATGGATAACTGGGTTGTGTCGATTTTTAGTTATGTTTAAGCTAGGGTTTTACTGTTGGTTATTGATTTGAAAGTATGCTAAATGGGGTTGTTTTGGCACTTAAGGTTTCTTATAAAAGCCTACTCTATTTGATTTATTGAAGTTAAGTTATATTTGCAAATATTGTCCTTGAAATAAGTTAAGAGGGAAATGAAGTATAATTAGCGGGAGAGAGTGAGACTTCAGTGAAATGACATTACTAACCTCATGGACAAGACAACTTAACAAGAAAACTAACGCGAGTTAGTAAACAGTGGCTCTCGGTGGCTATGTTGGGTTCAGTAAATACCCAAACCCCTTAATCTAGGATTTGAATAGAAAATAACCTAAGTGTTTAATCCGTTAAACACAATCAGGTCACTGAGCGCATAGTCTCTTAGTGAGCTATCTTCAGGACACTTAGTATGAGGCGAAGAAGGAGCCTCTCCACTCTGCAAGGCGGAACTTAAAGAGTGAAGACTAAGTCAAGAAGAAGATAGTGGATTCAGTGAGTGATGACAATAACTCACTGAATCCCTTCGACTCCTCTCCAACTGTTAAACACTGAAGACAAACGAAGGAAGAGACTGAAGGCTTTAAAGACTGAAGAATGAGATGGACTAGGCGGGAAAGTTTTACCCAGATAAAACTAAGTCCCTCAAGTGTTTATCCAGTCTATACACAGTCTCAATCTATCAAGATCGTATCTTCCCATTTATAGTAAGCGGCGATTCTCTGTCAAGGAAAGAAGCTTCGCCGCCTACTATAGAAAGGTGAACAGTAACCGAATATATCAATATTCGTGTTTGCTGTGATCCATGTTTTTGTCTTCTAGGTTAAAGTTAATAATCATACTTGTATAAATAGCATAAGAGAATGAGTGAAAAGTTTAAGCTTGTGAATTGTAAAAACACGCATACACACAAGCCAACTTTTCACTCCTCCAAATACAACTTTATCCTTGAGTTAGCTCAGTGGGTTCTAAGAGTTGTGCTCAGACTTAGCCTGAGCTTAGAGAGGAATCACCCCAAACTTTGTCATTTCAATCCCAAGTACTATTCCGCAAGTACTTGGGTAACGTATTCTTTTGATTTATTTCTAATAAGAATATGATGTTGAAAATTACTTTGTGTTTGTTACTTACATTACTTTCAGTCATTATTCATTGTTAAATTGTTTTAAGCACTTAATTGTTTTTTAAACGATAGTGAATAGGGAATAACAAGTGGTATCAGAGCAAGGCTGATTATAAAACCTTTTAAGCCGCTCTAAAACGTTTTTAAATCAGGATTCCTATGGCTGAAATTGATGTACCCCAACTAGTCGATAAAAAGGGTGGAGCTTATTCAGCTGTTGCCCCTAGAATTGAAGTTGGCAAATTCAACAAATGGAAAAAGCGTATGCTTTGCTATTTGATTGGGATGGAACCTTATTATATCAAATGTATTAATGAGGGTCCATTTGTCCCAAAGACTGCTGAAGGTTTGCCCAAACCTGAAGCTCAGTGGACTCAGGATGAAAGGAGAGTGGTCAACCAGGACCAAAGACTCAAAAGTATCATCATATCATGTCTTCCTGATGATATAATGGAGTCAGTTATAAGCTGTAACACGGCTAAACAAACCTGGGATGACCTGGTCCATAGCCATGAAGGTCCATCTGACACCAAGGAAAACAGGATAATGGACCTGAAACTTGAGTATAATACCTTCAGGGCTAGGGATTCTGAAACACTCTCTCAAACTTACACCCGTTACAAAACTCTTTTAAATGAACAGGCTAATGATGGTGTTAAGTTATCCAAACATGAGATAAATGTTGGTTTTGTTAATTGTCTCCCTGAGAAATGGTTGAACTTCTCTCAGGGACTTAGAAATGCAAATCATATCCAAACTCTTGAACTTCCTGAAATTTATGGGAAATTTGTCTATGAGGAAAACCTCATCAACAGACGATACCCTGACTTAAAGAAGTCTCAGGAAGTCAAGAAGTCCCTGACCATCACCTCACCTATATCAACTGCCTTCTTTTCTAACAATGTGGTTCAAGATTTTCAAGAAAATTCTGATGATGAGCCTGATGAGAGATCAAGTGAGGAGTACCTAAATGACCTGAACGTTGAATTTCAGGAAAGGGCACTCCTTGCAAACTCTCGAAGGTTTATTAAAAGAAACAAAGGTTTTTCAACTGCTAAAGCAAATGAGGACACTGAATGCTTTAAGTGTCACAAAAGAGGCCATTTTGCAAAGGACTGTTTTTCAAAAACAATTTCTGAACCCTCTTACAGACCATCAGGGTCAAATCAGTCCTCAGGCTTTAGCAAATTTCAACCTAAAATCTATCAGTCTCATCAAAACTTTCAGAATAAATCTGACCAGACAAAACAATAGATTTTGAAGCCAAGTATAGGACGATCAAAGCTAAGCTTGCATTACTTGAGGCCAGTCCCTCAGAACCAAAAAGTGTTCAATCTGTGCAGGGTAAAAACAAAGGTCTTGTTGCTGAAACCTTCGACTGGGATGAAGAGCCAGTCTCATCAAATGATGAAATGGTGCATGTCAGCGCACTGATGGCCCTCTCAGAGGAAGACAAGCTAGCTGTTGGAAAGAATCATGCCAGAAATGGAGAATGGGTCAACATCACAATGAAGAAGGTAAATATTCTACTTTCTATGGATGATGATTCTGATTGGCAGTCCTATATGAACTATATCAATGTTGATCTTAAGTTTGTAGAGGAGCAAAGACTAAATCTTTTTTCTAAGTACAACAAGCTAAGTTTTGAATTGAATAAGTGTAGGGATGAGTTACTTGTGTTAAAACAAAACAAGCTTGAGGCTATCACCTTACAAATTCAAAACACTGAATTAGTTAAAAGAAATCAGGCTCTTCAAGACGAACTTAAGAAAGAAAAATAAATCATTGATAGTTGGACCAACAAGAATCCAAGAGTCTTTGATGCTGTGGGTGCCCCCAGTAGCAAAAAGAGAGTCATATGTGAACATCATCTTTCTGACTCTCACAACAAAGACCAGTCTCCTAAACCATTTGTGTCTGGTGGCATGATTACCAACATGTTGTCTGTTCCCAAGTCCAGTGATTGGATTGAAAGACTTAATCCTGAGAGTAAGCTTCCTAACTTTGACTCTGGAAGAATTCTAGAGCCTGAAAGTTAAGCCCTAAAGAGAATGCTTGGACTCCCAGATGTGCCCAGTAGCACTGATCACATCTCTGAGTCTGAAGATGAATATCAAGCACCACTTCCACCTTTGGAACCTCTTTAGGGTGCTGATCCTAGCTCTGAGCTTACTCCATTACATTACAATCCACACTCTCCTAAAGAAAGGTCTGGACTTGGTAGAACCATTTTGAAAAAACCATCAAAACAAAATCAACAAGAATCCACCCCCACTGAAAATTCCACATCCTCTGTCCCCACTGAAGCTGATCAGATTCAGCAACTGACTGAACTTGTGAGGAAGCTAACTGACAAAATGGAAGCTATTGAAAAGGTCCCTGAAACAATCAAGGAGACAAAGTCAGCTTCCTCTAGTTCCTCAAAGTCAAAAGCCACCACCAAAAACAAACAGAAGTGTGATCTGTGCCACTATACCAGTCATACCACTGACAATTGTTATAGAATCCTTTTTTGCATGATCTGTAAAAAGGATGATCACAGGACTGCTGACCACTTGCAATATGTGAACTCTCTTAGTCAAGAAAACTACACCAAAGTTGGTCATCAGTATGCTTCTTCATCCAAAGCTCAAAAGTTGAGAGCAAAGCCTTTTCCTCCTTGCCCACACTGTGGCTTTAATGATCATCGTCCTGATGATTGTCTTATGAACACATGCTGTGATATTTGTCGTAACACAGCTCATAAGACATCTCAGCATGACAATGTCATCCATGCAAGGAGAAGTTCAAAACAACCCAAATCCACTGAGTCATCCTCAGTCTCTAAATGCAAAACCTGTGGTAGCTCATTGCACTCCACCACTGACCATGAATCTATTGCTCAATTCAAAGAGACCATGAGACCCAAGCCCACTAGTAAGTGGGTCACGAAGAGAAACTAATTCAGTTTACTACTTGTGTACAGGCATGCCAGGGAACCTATCTGGCATCTAGACAGTGGATGTTCAAGAAGCATGACTGGTGTGAAGGATTATCTGAACAAGTATGTAAAGGAACCAGGGCCAAAGGTAGTATTTGGTGATAACTCATCATGTCCCACTGAAGGTTATGGTTCAGTAAACTGTAATGGAATAGTTTTCTCTAGGATTGCTTATGTCAATGGTCTCAAATACAATCTCATCAGTGTCAGTCAGCTATGTGATGCTAAGTACATTGTACAATTCAATGACAAACAAGGTACCATTTTCAATGCCAACAAGGAAGTTGTGTTGATTGCTCCTAGGAGAGACGATGTTTATGTCTTAGACATGTCAACTCTCTCTAAAGATGGAACCTGTCTCTTTGCCAAAGCCACTGAAACTATCAACTGGCTGTGGCACAAGAGACTCTCACACTTAAACTTCAAAAACATCAACAACTTGGCAAAACAAAATAAGGTCCTTGGCGTACCATCACTGGTTTTTGCAAAAGATAAACCATGCTCAGCCTGTGAAAAAGGCAAACATAAAAGATCATCTTTCAAAACCAAGCAAAATTTCTCTATCAAAAGCTGCCTTCACCTCTTGCATATGGATCTCTTTGGACCAGTCAGTCCCAGATCAATTCAGCATGAGAAGTATACACTTGTCATTGTTGACGAGTATTCAAGATACACTTGGGTATACTTTCTTTCCAAAAAGAGTCAGGCAGCTGATACTATAATGTCATTCATCAGGAACATTGAAAACCAGAATGACATTACAGTGAAACAAATCAGAACCGACAATGGTACTGAATTTAGAAATGCTGAGCTTGAGAGTTTCTGTGATGAGAAGGGAATCTCCCAAAATTTCTCATCTCCTTATACCCCTGAACAAAATGGGGTAGCTGAAAGGAAAAACAGAACTCTCATTGAGGCTGCGAAAACCATGTTAAATGGCTCAGCTCTTTCAAAGCATTTCTGGACTGAAGCAGTTAAAACAGCCTGTTACACTCAAAACAGGTCAATCATTGTCAAAAGACATAATAAAACCCCATATGAGATATTCAAAGGTAGACTTCCTGACATCAGCTACTTCCATGTGTTTGGATGTCATGTGTTTATTCATAACCACAAGGATCATCTAGGCAAGTTCGATGCTAAAGCTGATGATGGATACTTTCTAGGTTACTCACTGATCTCCAAAGCCTTCAGGGTATTTAACACAAGGAGATGACAAGTTGAGGAAACCTATCATGTCACCTTTGATGAAAGTATAGAAAGCATCAGGTTCACCAACACTTCAGTGGAAGAAATAGGAATTGATAACTCATCAAGATATCCTCCTGATGAGTACAACACTGAAACCAATTCCTCATACCAAGCTGATGCTGACATCTCATATTATGTCTTGCCTCACAACCTGTCACAACCAACTATCAGTGAATTCGTTGATAATCATTCAGTCCCTACATGGATAGGTAACACTGATCCAAATGATCAGGATCCTGTAACTCAAGAACCTCTACCAGAACAAGACACCTCAACAGATGATCTAAATGATCTTGTCGGTCTTGCACCTGATCTCACAGACGAACTCCCAGTGACATCTTCAAGCTCAGATCCCAGACCACAAAGTAAGTGGACAAGATCTCAGGACATTGAGCTTGTAAACATCATTGGTGAACCCACTGAAGGCATGCTCACTAGAAGCATGGCTGCTAACTTAACTGCAGCTTCAGCAAATGAATGTCTATATGCTGATTACCTATCAGAAATAGAACCCAAAAGTGTCACTGAAGCTCTAAAATACCCAAGCTGGGTTCAGGCTATGCAAGAAGAACTGCAACAGTTTGATAAAAACAAGGTCATGACCTTGATCAAATGTCCTCAGGATGTAGTAGTCATAGGAATGAAGTGGGTTTTCAGAAACAAAACTGATGAAAACGGCACTGTCATTAAAAACAAAGCCAGACTTGTAGCCAAAGGTTACAGTCAACAAGAAGGCATTGACTATGATGAAACATTTGCTCCTGTTGCAAGAATGGAAGCCATCAGGATCTTTCTTGCATATACAACATACATGAACTTCAGGGTCTACCAAATGGATGTTAAAAGTGCATTCTTAAATGGTGATCTCAAGGAAGATGTATATGTTCAGCAACCTCCAGGCTTTGAGAGCAGTGAATTCCCTGACTATGTCTGCAAACTTGACAAGGCCCTTTATGGACTTAAACAAGCTCCCAGGGCATGGTATGAAACTCTCTCAACCTTCCTGATACAAAACAAGTTTGTCAGAGGAAAGATAGACAACACACTGTTTGTCTATAGAACTCAACAGGATGTGATACTAGTCCAAGTGTATGTTGATGACATCATCTTTGGCTCAACAAACTACAAACTTTGCAAACAGTTTGAAAAACTGATGACAAAGAAGTTTGAAATGAGCATGATGGGGGAACTCACATACTTTCTTGGACTACAAATCAGGCAAACTGATAAAGGAATATCCATCAGCCAAGAGAAATACACCAGAAATCTCTTGAAGAAATATGAGATATCTGACTGTGCCTCAATAAAGACTCCAATGGTCCCACCTAACAACCTTGGACCTGATCTCTCTGGAAAATCAGTCAATCAAACTCATTTCAGAGGGATTGTTGGCTCACTGATGTATCTAACTGCTTCTAGACCAGATATCCAATTCTCAGTCTGTCTAATAGCAAGATATCAGTCCAATCCTAAAGAATCCCATCTCACTGCAGCCAAAAGAATACTCAGGTACCTGAAGGGAACCCCAAGCCTTGGACTCTATTATCAAAAGTGCTCAGGGTTTGATCTCAAGGGTTACTCTGATTCTGATTATGCTGGCTGCAACATGGATAGAAAAAGTACCTCAGGGTCCTGTCAATTTCTTGGAGGAAAACTAGTTTGTTGGAGTGCTAAAAAGCAACAATCAGTAGCTATGTCCTCAGCTGAAGCTGAATATGTAGCTGCAGCAGGATGTTGTGCCAATGTATTATGGATGAAAAGTCAACTCAGTGACTATGACATCCATTACAAAATGGTGCCCATCTTCTGTGACAACACCAGTGCTATTGCAATCTCCAACAACCCTGTCCTCCACCAAAGAACCAAACACATCGATATCAGATATCACTTCATCAGGGATCACATAATGAACGGAGACATTGAACTTCATTTTATCCCTACTGAATATCAACTGGCTGATATCTTCACAAAACCCTTGGATGAACCTACCTTTAGGAGACTGAAAGCTGAATTGGGAATGCTTGACATTGAAAGTCAGGTATCTGAAAACCAATCTCAGTAAGTTCTCTGAAATGGTTCATCCTCCCTGAACATCCAAATCAAACCTCTCACTGAATGAGTAAGACTCACTCAGGGTCCCTGACAGAAAGCATTGAATGAGTAACTAAATGCTCCAAGTATTAGTTACTTAAATGTCCTAGGTTGGTAATCCCACCAATTTAATATAGAAATACATGTCTTACTTTCAGGAGTATCATCATTTACCTCACCCCACTTGGCATTAAATGCCTTCTCTCACATAAAATATCCCATGGATATTTTATTACTGCTAAAGTGCACTTTTACTATGCATTGCAACTGTTTTCCTTGAAAGACGGGATTTTACTGCGTGAAGTGGTGGGTGGCAATAAATGTGGAATATCAAACAATTTCAAAAATGGTCTTTACATATCCACATTTATACAAAAATCACCCCTCTCGCTACTCTATAAATACCCTCTTCAAAAACCACAAAACACACACAAATTATTTTCTGCAACTAAACTCTGTCAAAATTCTCTCTCTAATCCAGAAATATTTGTGTGTTCTCAATATCTTTAAAACCTCTTTTGGAAAACCCTCCTTGTAAACATTTACAAAATTTTTTCATCACAAACCTGAAGAGATCTAAATACTTTGATTGTTCTAGTCAAAACATTTTTCAAAACCCTAAAATCTTCTTTAATGGAAATGGCTAGAACTCAATCTCTCCAGATTGCTTCTCAGTGGGTAGGGGATCTTACTAACGTTGAATTTAAAACAAATAATGTCATAGGAAATTTTGAATATCCTGAAAATGTCCCAACCTATAAAGACATTAAATTTTTTTATTCAACTGCCCACTCAAAACGGCCTTTGTAAAATGTCCCTCAGTACTGAACCCAAACTACCTCAGGGAGTTTTGGGCTACAGCTAGAGCCTTTGACCCGACACCTTCTACTGATGAGAATAACCTTAGACCTCTCAGGGAGTATCTCATCAGGTTCAGTCTTAATGGGGGGAAACAATTCACCCTGGATTACAAAACGTTTTGCACTTCAACAGGGTTAGATTATAATAAAGGTGTTTATGTCGCCCATCCTGAACCCTCCACAGTGAAGGATGGGTTAAAACAAATCGTTTTAGATCCAACTTTTTTGGACAAGAGCCCAGTCACTAAAAGCTCATTCCCCGTGGCTTGGAGGATTCTCTTCACTTTTGTGATTCAGGTCCTCGGCGGGAACCACTCATCCACTGAACAAGTTAACTCTATTCAGTTGATGATGGCATACTGCTTGATGAATGGGGTCACTGTCGACATAGGGGAGATCATTTACAGTGATCTCGTAACGAAGCTACAGAGCAAAACTAGGACGAAGTACGTTTCGTATCCTAGGTTTGTCTCTTGTGCTTTGCAATCGTTACTGGGATCCAATTATACTCAGGATGAAAAATTTGGAAATTTACCTGGCATCCTAAGTCCATCAAATTTTCAAAAGGACCCATCCCTTGTCACTCCTATTGAATTGACGGCCCATATGGTTGCTGTAAACAACCAGGAGGGATCAGTGTCTCCAAACCCTGCTCCTAAAAAGAGAAAGGGGAAGTCTCAGACTGGGACTAAGACTAAACCAAAGTCTCAGGGCCTTGAGGCTTCAGGAGCACAGCCTAAGAGGCACAAAAATCCTGAGACTAAACAGACACCCACTGACCAGGCAACAACCACCCCCGTGACAACGAAGGACACTGATACATCACAGTCAGTGCCCTTGGTCACACCTACTACTCCCCAAGATCCAGAGGGAAACAAACAACCCGTTGGTAGGGGAGCGCCTTCCAATACGCCTGATGAGGACATTAGCAAATCAAAGCCTTTGTCTGAGGGCACACTGATCGATCCCAAAGACTCAGGGGGAAACAAACAACCCACTGATAGGGATACAGCAATCACTGACTCTGCTAAAGGCACTGGGAAAAACCCATCAGTGTCTCAGGGGTCAATGGGGGAGAAAGACTCGGAGGGAAAGGAAAAACCCGCCGATATGGAACCCAAAACCAATCCTGACTCCCGAGAAGACGCTGGGAAACTCCCACCAGTGTCCGAGGGGTCCACGGGGGACAAAGACTCAGAGGGATCAATACCACCCGCTGATATGGAACCCATTCCCACTCCCTTGTTAACCGTTGCTGAGGTTACTGAGTTGCTAAAATCTGATGATGACCTTACTGAAAGTGATGAAGATATTTTATCAGCAGGGGATGAAGCGGACGCTGAGGTTCAATCTGAACAAGAGCCTCAACCTGATCCACAAGAGCATACTGAATCCCCATTCCAACATGATGATCAGACCTCTGAATCCTCCTCAAGCTCTGATGAATTCAAAGAGTTTGACAATGTTCTTCCCCTCACTGAAAGGCAGTTGGCTCAGTGGATCACCAGGGCTTCAAGGAAGCTATACTCAGGGGTTACTAAAACATTGTGGGAACAACATACTGAGGCTGCTGCAAGTTATGCTGATCTAAAGGCAGAGGTACAGGGCTTCGATGAAAATGTTCATGAGCACAGGGACTTGTTGTATGACAGACTCTTCGGACTGAATGAAAATATGGCCAACTTCTTAAGGCACCTTCAGACTGTAGGCACAAAGATCGATGAAATCAGGGAGTTTGTCAAAGAAGATCCATCACTTAACTCTCAAGTGCTAAAGACTACTGAGGCATACTTGAAACAATCCTCAAACCTTAATGAACTGCTAGATCTGCTCAAGTCTGCAAATGTTCAGGGTCTTCCATCCTCAGTCCAATCTCTTCAAGCTACAATGGACTCTTTGAATACACAGGTGGCGACCATGGCTCAGGCATCCTCCTCCCTGGCCTGGAATCTTGGTCCCCGGATGACTGCCTTGGAGCTTTCTCAAGCTAACTTGGATGAAAAGGTCACTGGTATTCAGGCCGATACTACAGAGATTAAGGCTATGATGACTGAAATCTATAAGGCCTTCAAGGGTCAAACTGCTCAGTCCCCCTCAGCACCAACGCCAACTCTTGCCCTCACTGAAGCTCCGGCAACAGTTGAGGGGGAGAATACTGCTGAAGAAACTCCTCTTCACACTGAGGGGGAGCAAACACCACCAGTCTCAGTAGCTCCCATATCATCTGCACCAGTCTCAGCAATACCCATCTCATCTCTACCACCACATACATCAACAACAACACTAACAGTCACAACACCAATAATGACAACACCACCACCCTTGGTTGCATCTTCTTCCTCAGGTCAGGACAAAGGCAAAGGCATATTGACAACAACTGAGCCTGAGAAGATTCCCTACAAAATCGGTGACACTGAATACCTCTTCACTCCTCAACAGCTAACCAAACACCTTGCTAAAGAAGAAAGGAAATTGAAACAAGCTGAGGATGATAAGAAGACCAAAGAAGCACTGGCAAAGGTTGTCGCCGAAGAAGCTGAGAACATGGGATTAGATGCAAGCAAGCTCCCAAAGGGTCAGGCAGGACAAAAGTTCAAAGATGCTCAGGCTGCTCAAATGGCTGCAATGAGAAAGCAGTATGAAGAAAAGAGAAAGAAAACTGAAACTCTCAGGCAAAGCAGAATTGAGGAGTACAACTGGACAATGACCAGCCGAAGGCTTCCTGAAAAAATCACTGATGTCAAGATTATTCCCAACGCCAAACCATTGGATATGAATGTTTACAGAGGGGATGACAAAAGACACTTTGAGGTTCATGATCCCTTAAAATTCAGTGACTTTGGGATCACTGAACTTGATGAACTTGGTCCGATCATTGGAAAGAAGCAAAATAAGGTGGTCAAGGATCTGATGAAAATGCTCAGTAAAAGATATGAAAGGCTGAGGGATGCACCAGCCCAACTGGGAATTCAGCCTGCCTTGACTGCACCTCAAGGATCTCAACCACAAGCTTCCACTGGCAAAAGGAAAAGAGTTGAGTTCCAACCTGAAATCAAAGTGCCTGGCTTAGAATGCAACAGAGAGCTGCCTGAGGGGGTAAAATTTGTGAACTGTTTAGTGATTGAAAAGCCTAAAAGAGGGCTATTTTTCATTGATGTCTACGGGAACCCAGCTTTCCAAAGGTGGAGTGATATTGATCAGGCAGGAGTGGCTACAATGATCAGCTACATCCCAGTGGCCTCTCAGATCCAATCCCCAGCAAACATCAGGTTCTGTCAAGACCTGAATGCAAAGATAAGAGACCATCCTGGCAGGGAAACACTCATCACCAAGAAAGTGAAGCTCGAAGCACTGGGTATCCATCTGGACTGACATCATCTTATCCTTTTGTACTAGTGATAGGAAATATGTAATCTGATCAATAAAAGATGTATGTTTTGTCAAATTACTCAAATGTTCCTTGTTATATTCATTAGTACATTCAGTGTAAGAAGAAGCCTTTTTGCTCACTTACACTGATCAAACACTTAGGCTATTTGTATATCCAAATAGGGGGAGACTGTTGGGTTCAGTAAATACCCAAACCCCTTAATCTAGGATTTGAATAGAAAATAACCTAAGTGTTTAATCCGTTAAACACAATCAGGTCACTGAGCGCATAGTCTCTCAGTGAGCTATCTTCAGGACACTTAGTATGAGGCGAAGAAGGAGCCTCTCCACTCTGCAAGGCGGAACTTAAAGAGTGAAGACTAAGTCAAGAAGAAGCTAGTGGATTCAGTGAGTGATGACAATAACTCACTGAATCCCTTCGACTCCTCTCCAACTGTTAAACACTGAAGACAAACGAAGGAAGAGACTGAAGGCTTTAAAGACTGAAGAATGAGCTGGACTAGGCGGGAAAGTTTTACCCAGATAAAACTAAGTCCCTCAAGTGTTTATCCAGTCTATACACAGTCTCAATCTATCAAGATCGTATCTTCCTGTCACACCCCCAAAATATCGCAGCGGAACGATAGTGTCATTGGGGTATGACGTCATAGCACAAAGTATGGATACAGAAAACGACCTCTATAATGAGACGTTTTGAAAAGTTTACCATTCGATAAATAAGTTTAAGTTTACACAACAAGGATTCACAAAGTTTGATAATACATAAAAGTTTACAAAACATGTCGAATGGTAATTGTTAAGAGCACAAGACTCCAATGTATGCCATGCGACCCAAAAGCTCCATGAAGTGCTATCACCTTAAGACCTGAGATAAACATGCTAAAAAGTGTCAACACAATGGTTGGTGAGTTCATAAGTTTGTGATGAAATGTAAAGCCTTTCAAAAATTGTTTATGCAGCAAAGGCATTGTAAATCCACTCAGTTCCAAGTTCCGCCCATACAAAACTTGCAACCTGTGTGTTTACAACCCATTGCCAAAATATAGAATTGTCAATCTTGTTTGTAAGTAGGACATAGGTGCATACGATATATACATGTACTTAATGCAAAGAATCACAGCCAACTGAACCTCTTGACGAGTCTAACTTGTTTGTTATGTTTCATTGAATAACAGATTATATTCACCCCAGGTCACGTCATCAAGGACCCAAGGGTGGGGGCGTCAGCCCGATAGTACTATCAATACCTCTCCGCCGGCTCCCGCAGGAGTTAACCAGTTGCTAAAGTTTGTATGTTGATGCATAATTGAAAACTAGTTTAGCACATTAAGGCACATATCGCAATAAACCACACATAATGTCCAAAGTGTATAAGAAGTATATTGTAACACAATTGTATAAATGGTTTGAGTATTCGCAAGAGTGAAATAAGTATTTAAGCATGTATCTCCCCCAAATAGTTTGTAAGAATTTAAACGAGTAAAAGTGGGGTATGAACTCACCTGGTGTGATGGATATGCTAACAAAATGAAGTGCACGAAAGTGAGAGTCGGAAACTATCCGCGACCTAAAATGAATGTTATGACTTGAGTTATGATATGTGTTGAGTTATGATGTAATGTTATGCATGCATTTCGTATGTTATTTATACCATTTACGAGTTTTGAAAACAATACTTATCGTCGAAAATACTCTTTTGACGTCTTGACCATTCTTAAATCACTTTACAAGTATTTACGTCAAAATGTCATCCTACAATAGTTTCGTAATGATTTATAGTGAAATTTTCACTTTTCGACGTAAAATCATGTCGTCGGAATTTTCATAAAAGTGACAAAAATGGCTTCGAAAAACTAGTCGTAAAATAGTGTACGTCGATCGTTAGAGAACGAACTTGACGGTTTTGGAAAGTTTGTATCGAAATCTAGAAGTTTCAGTTCAGGAGTTTTCGTCACCGGGGTCTCGAACATAAAGATAATAAGGGTTAAAGATGGTGATTTTGTCTAATGGTTGTGTAAAAAGTGAGTTTCGGCCAAGTTTAAGCATCCGTAAACAATTTATTACAACTCCGCTATACAAACGGTTGGTCGTTTTGAAAAATATGCTCGGTGATCTTGATTTTATTAGAAGACATCTCGTTCCAAAAAGTTCCACATCATAGTTAAAAACAGCCCTCAATATGGTCATTTTAGTTACCGTAATACTTGTGTCGTAAAAATAATATAGTTTTGCTGAAAATAATAGTTACGGCAATTTTATGAAAATGTGCATATCTTAGTCGTTTCAAATCCGTTTTCTACGTATAATACGTCCTTAGCTTCGTATCAAAGTATACTATTATATTTTTGATAAGTCGAAATAATTTGTAAAGCTTAGGACTCGTTTTTGACTCGTACAAACCAAAAATAGGTTGCTGAATTTTCTGAAAAATATATATTTCGTCGTCAAACTTGAAAAATTCATAACTTCTTCGTTATAACTCCGTTTTAATCCGTTCAAGCGGCCACGGATTCGTTTAAAGTATATTTTCTAAATATCAAGGCCAAAAATTCGTGCCTACTGTCGGATTTTCCAGAAAAATAAAATAAGGACAGAACACTTTTATATACTTGTCGAAAATAGTTTTTCTCGTACTAAACATATTCCAATCCCTTCAAATCAACTCCAAAGCTTATCTAATCATACCATACACCTTCTTAGGGTGTCATGGGTTCCTAACCATCATCAAGTCCAAAGTATACCAAGGGAATAATTATAGGATGACTTTTACATATATATAACACTAAAAATCATGTGAAAATGGTATAAACAACACAAATCATGCATGTTTTTGCTCAAAAATGATGAGATGAGTATGAAATGAATATGTAAGATGAAAATAAACATGAGATGCTTACTAGTGATATGATGAGGTGATTAGAACAAGGATTAAACCTAAACACCCTAGGTTTTTATTTCAAAACCTAAACAAGAGTGTATACTAGATTGTGATAAACTTGAACTTGAAAAAAATTTGATGAATTCTTCTTGAAACCCTTATATGGCCGGATATAGAGAGAAGGAAAAAGGAAGAGTAAAGTCTTGAATAATTGAAAGTGAAATGAATCAAGTAACATATATTGAGTGTAATCTATTTAGGTAGGAAAAATCTACCCAATTTGACTACCCTCCCTCCATAGGCCGGATTTTAGGGGATTGGTTCACAATGATAGATTTTTTTTTTTTTTTTTTTTTTTTTTTTTTTTTTAATACTTGTATAAATACTTGTGTAATATTTGTTAAAAGGTGTAAGAAAATATGTAAGTAGTAATCACTTGTAAGGTTTTGGTAGCTTTTAGGTACAAGTAAATTTTTAATAGATCAAAATAGAGTATAATGATATTATAAAAATTATAAAAATACATTCCTTGTAAAATTTGAGTGATAAAATAATTATCGTATAGTTTTTAAGAAAAACGTCGTAATAATATAAATTTAACAATTTATATACAAAATAAATTTAAAACACTAGGTAAACTAAAAATATAGTTTTTTTTTTATATCTAAATGTAAATATAAAAATATGTCGGGATCATTTTTAGAAGTAATGGATTAAATGTTCAAAAATAATAACTCACGCGATAACGTTTATTTAATATGAAAATACGTTTAATGAAAAATGTAAAACCATGCATGAACCGTTATGAAATGATGAATATGGAGTATGAGAATGACCGGAAAATGAGAATTGTGACACTTCCCATTTATAGTAAGCGGCGATTCTCTGTCAAGGAAAGAAGCTTCGCCGCCTACTATAGAAAGGTGAACAGTAACCGAATATATCAATATTCGTGTTTGCTGTGATCCATGTTTTTGTCTTCTAGGTTAAAGTTAATAATCATACTTGTATAAATAGCATAAGAGAATGAGTGAAAAGTTTAAGCTTGTGAATTGTAAAAACACACATACACACAAGCCAACTTTTCACTCCTCCAAATACAACTTTATCCTTGAGTTAGCTCAGTGGGTTCTAAGAGTTGTGCTCAGACTTAGCCTGAGCTTAGAGAGGAGTCACCCCAAACTTTGTCATTTCAATCCCAAGTACTATTCCGCAAGTACTTGGGTAACGTATTCTTTTGATTTATTTCTAATAAGAATATGATGTTGAAAATTACTTTGTGTGTGTTACTTATATTACTTTCAGTCATTATTCATTGTTAAATTATTTTAAGCACTTAATTGTTTTTTAAACGATAGTGAATAGGGAATAACAGGCTATTTTGCAAAAAACGAAAACATTGGTGGCTTTTTTGCAACAAATTTCGTCTCAGTATAATCCTTGCGTTTTTTAAAAACATTAGAGACATAATTTACAATTTACCCTTAAATTTAACATAGTAAACTTTTCTTCCATTTCCAAAGTCTTTTTAGCCCAAGGCTTCTAAAGTATACATGCCTATAGCAATTTGATACTATCTTTACCTTTAAGAAAGAAAGAGGTAAAATTCATAAAATAATAACCAAGTTTCGATATTGTTTTACTAAAGTCACTCAAATTTTGTTATACAAAAACCACTAAAGTTTATTATTGTCTCACTATAGTCACTCAAACTTTATTTTCACTACATAAATCATTCAAGTTTAAATGTTGTCATAAGATTATGAAAATTTTGAACATTTATTTAACAAAATGAACAAAAACTTTTTAATTTTGTTTTCGTAGTATATAAAATTAGTTTAGAGAAGTTAAATTTAGGGTGGCTGTTATTCAAGATACAAATGATTGATGCATGTTCAAGAACTTTATGGACAACTCTAAAAGATAACTTTTATCAATTTTTTTATAAAATTCACTAAAGTTGGACGATATTAAAAATTGAATGATTTTTGTAGTTGAAAAATACTTTGTTTTCCTCTGAAATGGTGAATGTTTTATTATAACTCAAACTTCAGTTTACAAAGTTTACAACAAATTCTGAAGGCTTCAAATGGACAGACCCATTAAGTCTCTCATACTAGAGAATAAAGCACACATCTACATAAAAAGAAAAGAAGCTGAATAGAGTTGAAAATCTTTGAATAACTTTAGTGAAACAGTTTTGAAACTTAAATGGTTTTTATAATTGAAATATAGTATAAGTGACTTTATTGAAACAATGATGAAACTTGATTACTGTTAGATGACATTTTCCCGAAAGAAAGCAATATTTATGCAAACCGCGAATCGGTAGATGGAAGAGAAGCTTGGAGTTTTGTTTTTTATCAGTTAAAAAAGACAAGTAAAACTAATTTCTTAAAAAATTTTATGCCTTTAAGAAGTTTCAGTCATAAAATTAATAGAAGTATTGCTTTATGATAAAATAGAAAATTATCCGTAAATAGCTGCGACGGTGTATAGTTTTTGACATAATCTGGTTGCGTCATTTTTGTATGCGTATTTTAGTTTGGTGCAATTTTTGGTTTCTTTGTTGTTTTAGTCATAAGGATTTTTGTGTGAAGGTGGTGTAAAAAGAGATGAAAATTGGTGAAAGGAAATGAAAGTGACGTTTGTAGGTTAAATTTATTTAGAGAAATAATGAATTTCATTGCCTTTCATAAACAAGTGCTTAATAATTTAACATTTTTGTTTTGGGAGTTTTAAGCAAAATCATTTTCTATGTAGTAGAGATAGAGATAAACAGTATAAGTATTTGTTGAAGATTTATTTAGCAAATAATAGCAACAAGATCCATGCCACACACAGCACGCCACAAATTCATCACTTATATTTGATTTATTTTCATTCAGGATTGTCCTTTCTGAATGTTTTTGCACCAAAAAGATACCACACCAGACATATGATAGTTATTATAATTCCAAACACCTTTTCAGATGTGGGAGAAGGTAGGAACACTATAAACAATTGAAGAAACAAAAACACTTATAGTTATAAAAATATATAAACATGTCCATGTAAGGTTATAATAACATGCACACATCATTATTTGAACCTGACGAGCATCCGCGTATAGCGACGGAAGTTTATAGCGGCAATAGTTATAGTTTCGGATTTATGATTCAGTGTTTTGTGAAATTTTTATCTATATAACAGAAAACTATCAAAAGTCTAATAGTAGAGAACTATAGATATGCTCCAAGTTATACAATTAGAAAGAAATAGTAAGGCATGTGGGTCAATTATTCCACATTTTTGTTTCATCTAGTGTCATAATCTTCATTTTATAATTTCCAACTAGGTACTTGGTAAATCAAATTAAATGACGAATAAATTGTCTTAACGAAAAGTTATTGATACCAAAACCACAGGTTCTGGTGCCAACTGACCGACGTAGCAATGCTATTCAAAACACAAAGAAACGTTTGAGGTCCGAGTCCGTGAGGCTTTGCCAAGAGAGTCACTTTCAACGATCTTGTCAGACCAGGTCGAAAGCGAGGATACATCAACAGTTACTTTCTAAATTTTCAACAAATAATATTACCATGTAGACTATAACACAGGATACATAAGTCTTTTCTATCATGTCTTGCATATTTGTTACTATAACTTTAGATACGAAAATGGGAATTTTGGTGGAAAAAGACCATAAAGAAGAGACCAAAGATGTACCCATCTTAAAAAATAAAAAAACATAAATATGAGACATCATCAAAACCTAACATACATTTATATTCTCCCAAAAACAACTATCCAAATGCTACCATACACACCAACCACTCTTGCCTTTGGACTCACTTACTCACCCTTTCTCTCTTCAAAAAGTCCTTTTGCCTTCACATTTCTCCTTTCCTCTTGGATCTTGTGCTCCCGTTGCCGATCCTGGGGCCCGGTTACATCACCCCGAATCAACAAAAGGAGGCTCACTATTTTTATATATTGTTACTAGTTACACTTGTGCTATATATAAGACTCACATTGTCAAAGAATTTGATCAAACCAACAATAGATTAGTAATGGCCCTGCATTCTATGGGGAGGCAAGGTGGTAACAACTCGATGGGGGTAAGCAATGGTGGTAGTGCTTCGTCTATCGCTCTCCTGCAAGAAAGATTCAACCAGCTGCAGAAGATGAAAGAAAAGAGACGAGAGACTGAGCTTTTAAAGTTGTTCCCTGAGCATGAAACAAAGAGTCAAACTAACCTTTATGTACCACCAGCAACAAGACCATCTTTACGAGATTCTGTCTCTCTTGGACTCGACTTATACACAAAGAAAGCAGAACCACAAAAACCTGGAAAAGGCCCACAGGTTATGGACTTTTGGTCTGTTAATGACAAACCTGAAGTCGACACGTCTCTTCATTTGTAGAATAGCTTAAATTTTAGGTCATTATTTGTTATCTTTTAAGTTCTTTCTTCATGTAAATTTAAAAATAATAACTGAAGTTGGTACCTTGATCATTGTTTGTTATTTTCTGCCAAAATATGGTCATGGGAGATGGCGATTCTGGGCGGGTCCTGATACAATCTTTCTTCATCGCCGCTGCCTGAACTTTCGTCATTTTTCCATTTCGTTTTCCAAAATCTGGGCACAATCCTAGCAGCTTCTTTAATTTCTTTAGCTGAATTGTTGTTTATCCTTTCGAATCTAACAGTATTAACCTTTCTACAATTTCCCGCCAAAATCTGCAGCACAAGCAACAAGATTCAGTTTTTACTGTTTTACATAACACCCAATTAAGCAAACTAATGTGATGGCTATTGATATTACCCCGAGCTTGAATGTTTGAGATGTATCTTTCTGATCTTGACTGTTGGTTTCTTGTTTATTCTCTTCATTATCATCATCTTCTTTATTTGCTTTTTTTAGTACTACTTTAATACTTTCACCTGTTCTAGGTATATATCCAAATGCTTCGCAAATGAAACCTGAAACTGTCTCGTATTGATGACCCTGCTTGTAATATACAATTTGAGTTAACAAATAATATTGGCAAAATATATAAGAAGACTCTGTGTACATTTAGTTGGAGAAAAAATTCATTAATTTTCTATTTCCAGTTTTATAAAAAAGGAAGGGGATTTAACTTTTCACAAAACATAGAAAACACGTTCATATGATATTGTTTTCTATTTTGAAGAAAAGAAGGGAGTTACAAGGGAAACAAAGAAAACACAAAAAGAAAGTGTTTTTTATTTCCCTTGTTAAAGTAGGAAATGCATATTTTCTATTTTGTAGAGAATTGAATGGAAACTTTTGACTTGAACGCAATCTCTATTTTCTTTGCTTAGTATAACAAGCGTGTTTCCGTCTAACTAAATGCACCCTATACCTCTGGCAACATGATTTCTAGATCTTCAGAAAGTTGGTATATTGATGTATTTGCATCAACATCAAAGACTCCATCTGCTCGCTTTACAATATTCCCGGTTTTTCGCTCAATTTCTTCCTGCAATACAGCATTATTAAAATGATAATTAACTAATTACAGGGTACACATGTTGGCGAAAAATATTGCATGAAATTCAGAAAAAAATTGAGAATTACCTTTGAATCATTTTCATCAAAGATTTCACCAACAATTTCCTCAACAACATCTTCGAGTGTTACAATCTGCTCGATGAGAAACAAAAGCAAGAGTCAAAATTTGACTTTGAACTGTTGAAATATATGAAAAGGCAGCAAGGGTATGAACATACACCCACAGTTCCTCCATATTCATTAAGAACTACTGCCATGTGGACCTTCCTGATGCGAAACTCCCTCAGAAGATTCCAGACTAACATTGAATCTGAAAAATGTTCTGGTTAGATTAAGAGCGAATAGTGACGTGACTATCTGATACAAGGTCAAAATCAACTCTAACCAGGAACAAAATAGGCAGGTTTGTGAGCGATTTCACCCACCACTGTAGTTTCTAGCATCTCTCCCTACAAAGTTTCCAGATAAATGTGAATCTTTATTCAACAAGCTATTAAGCCAACATAAAGTGGACGAAAATAAGCAGTCTTACTTTCTTGACAAGATCCAACAAATCCATTGCATAAGCTATGCCCACAATGTTATCAATTCTCTGCTCAAATACCGGCACCCTGACGGTAAAATTCACAAATAAATCAGAAAAGCGATACTAGGGATTACGTTCTATGCATTATCTTTTAACAGCTCAGATTTACCTAGAATATTGATGAGTCACCCACAAGTGATGGAAATCTAGTATAGTTGCACTAGCATCAACTGCGACTACATCTACAAGAGGGGTCATAACCTCCTTCACGTGGGTGTCTTTTATCTCCAACACATTCTCGATCATATCCTGCACGAAACAGAAGGTGCACCTTTCGTCAACAATGAATATTGGTAAAGGTGGTAATTTCGACCTATTTACTTATGAATAGGTCAAATCCATTTTAAGCGTTATCTCTTAACAGGTCAAACTGGTAAAAAGCTAAGTTAATATGAGGCATATTCATGACCTCCTTCACAAGAATTAGCAAAAGTTGACGATATATATGACGTAAATTTGTGCGTACCTGTTCTTCTTCCTCAATGGCCCCACTCAACTCGGCAACCCTCAACATCAACTTGAGTTCATCTTCAGTGACAGATGGTTCACTGGTGCAAAATTTAATTGGATTGGAATGGAGAAAATGAAATGAAAGCAACTTCATACTAAAACTGAATGAAGTAAGGAAATTTACCTTTTCGCTTTCAAGCCAAGAATTTTAAGCATTCCCATAGAAAGGAAGGTAACAACTCTTCCAACTGGATATAGAACAATTGAAAGCCATGCAACGGGACGTACCTATGGATTATTTAGGACACTAATTAGGTCGATATGAAAGAAATTACATAGAATAGTGAAAGTTAATATCATTAAGTACAAATAAACCATGCTTACCACAGCTCTAGCAACCGCAGTAGCGTTGTGAACAGCTATACTTTTGGGAGTAATTTCAGTCAAAAGTAAAACAACAACCTGGAATCAACCACACGAACAATTTAGCCAATAATTCACATAATTATATTGTGTATCCCATAGTTTGGTCCCTGTTAGTCTTAGTCTAGGACAGTTCATTCATAGATTAAAAGAAGATTTTAAGCACACACCGTCATAACACCCGTTGCTGCACTGACACCAGCTTCGCCAAAAACTGTTGTTGCTGCCTCTGTGAAAAGTGCAGTAGCTCCAATGTTGACCACACTGAAAAACTCATTATAATTGCCAATGAAAAAAACTACCTTTTCGCTTCAATTGTAATTTGATCGTTATTTAGATGCAAAACTACATGAATGTATAAGAACAAGAATCACAAGGATGGGAACATTACGTTGTGCCAATGAGAATGGTGGTGAGGAAGCGAGTGACATCTGTTCGAAGCAGCTTAAATACGCCATTTTCTCCTTCTTTTTCAGCCAGCTCTCTAACCTGTAAATAAAAAAGCTATATAGTATCATACATATCAAGAAATTGTCATTATGTTACTGGAACTATAACAACTTCGTTGATAAGATCAACACTTCCTATGCTCGATGATACAAAATATGCATTAACATCGCAAAAAGACTTTAATTTTGTGACAGCGGCATTCTGACTAATCGTAAATAAATCTTAGAACAAAGTGGTGTGATTATTTAATAACAGCAATGTATACCTACATGGGGGTGCTTAGAATTTCTTTTTAAAAGCGACTGAGATTGATTTGTCAGAAGATCAATAACAAAATGGCCTCCAAGAGATATTGTTTGGATGAGGTTTTGTACTAAAGTTTACATTAAACAGGATTCAAATGCCAAAACCGACCTCAGACAGTAAAAATCAGTTTTGTTGCAACAACTCCCAAACGAAATTGATTACTATATACTCCGACATTAGAAACTGATTAATAGAAACATGAAAACACAATATGGGGTGTTTGGGATTGCTGATTAAAACTGCTTATGCTTTTTGACATAAGCAGGAACCTGTAACACAACACAATGCATAAGATAGTGTTTGGATTTGTTTTTGTCGTAATGAAATGCAATAATCAGATAAGCAGCAAAGCAGCAGTTGTATAAGTGTTAAGCAATTCTGCTTATTTAACGATTTAAGAGTTAAAATAACCATAACCAAACTGCTTATTCAAAACTACTTATTTCACCTTCAAATAAGCACTTACTTCTATCCAAACAATCAAAACTGTTTATCTTCTATATCAAAACTCAATAACCAAACAAGCATTTTCATAAACAATCGCAAACCGATACATACCTTCCAAGGCGAAAGAGTAGTAATCGAAGTCTCAGCCATAGAGAAGAAAGCAGACAACCCCAAAAGCCCAGCCAAAATCAAACCTTGCTCTCGAAAAACCCGTAAAACCTGCGAAAACTTAGGCCCATTCCAAAACCCCTTCACATTAACCATACCTCCTACACCACTCCCACCCTCCATTGCCATAACATTTTGACACCTAATCACACCTAAAACCAACACACCCATCACTAACCCAAATCTAATCATACCCTTAATCTTATCAAGATCATATCTTTTTGAAAAACCCTTGATGGGTTCTTCAATTTGGGTACTAATATGTAATGGGTTTTTTTTATAAGCTTTAATGTTGCAAAAATATGATTTTCTTGAAATCTTGATTGGGAAAATGGTTTGAAAATATGTTGAGTTTTTGTATTGGAATTGTTTAGAGAATCTTGTTTTGGGAAGAGGGCGGTGATTCATGAATGGTGTTGTTGTTTTGAGAAGTGTTGAGTTCATGTTGATGTTTGTGTGTGTTTTTGGTGGTGTTTAGTGTGTGAAAAAAGGGTTTATGATGAGTTTAGTTGTGAAAATGAAAATTGTTGTACAAGGTTGACAGATTAGGATACAAACAGATTTTGTGTTGTGATTGTGAAAAGTGTTTTATATGGTCCAATTGGTGACAACTCGGCAAGTGATTTCTCATAACTTGAAAGTTGGTATTGATATTTTAAAATGTCAATTTTGTCATCTAAAAAATTGGGCACTAGGGATGAGCCGAAGAACATGAACCGAGAATCGAGAACCGAGAACCGAATCAGAACCATTAAGAACTGAGTTGATCCAGTCTTAATAGTTCTAAGTTTAAATTTTGAAAAAATTTCGAGTCCCGAATTCACTAGGTTCGAAATTTATAAAGAAAGGAATTTTAATAGACAACTTTGAAGTTTCGGCTATGTTTGGCGCGCAACATTTTAGAGCTTTTTGGGGCAATGAGCGGTGAGCAATGAACTTTTTGATTTTTATTGTTCGTTTGGCAAAGGAGTGGTGAGCTTTGCTATTTTTTTAGGAAAGCTCATTTTTCCAATGCTTCTTTAAGAAGTTGTGAGCGATGAGCTGTGAGTTGTGGCTACTGCTCACAGCTCACAGCTACTGTTCACAGCTACTTTTACCAAACACACCCTTTATTTCCCTAAAATACGTCTCCTTTTTCATGATCGATGTTATTCGAAATCCTCTATCCAAAAAGGGTAAACCTTAGTTTTTCGGATTGTTGCATTATTTGTTACAAATCTAAACAATTTAGAACCATCGAATGATCGTTTATTTGTGTTTATGTTTTAGTTTATTAACCGTTGTTAGTTTAAACGTAAATTGGTGTAAAAGCAGGAGCAAAATTTTAGTTTTTAGACGTTTTGGTGTTGTTACAGCAGCTATGTGAAGATTTTTTTTATAAATGTCAGTTCAAACTTCATACGCGAGTATACCGTATATCCGAGAACTGTACTGGACCCGAAATCACTTTTGGCGGGCCGGTTCTCGGTTCTCACTTTCCTCGTATTTTGGTTCTCGGACCTGTCAGTAATGGTTCTTATGCAGTTAGTATTGGTAGTGCTCACGTCAAATCAATAAGTTATACGTCAGAAATTACGTAAGCCAATTGGGACACACGCGTATACATTTAAAAAGTGTTTATTAATATGAATTAATATGATTATTGTATACTATTAATTATAATTAATATAATTCACAAAAAGAAGATAATGGTCGTTAATCCATTAGTCTAACGGTTAATGGTCGTGAAGTCTTAAATTAACTAGTAATTGTACAAGGTAATTAACCAAAGACTAAAAAACAAAATGGGGTCTAGAAAAATCTTCTAATGGGATCGGCCATATGAGCTATTAGGGTTAAGAGGTGTTAACTTGTTCTCTAAGATTTTGTATTAGTATATAAGGAGGCCATTAGGTCTTCATTACTCACTCATTCAAAATCAAAACACTCTCCTCTCTCTCCCTTTGCTTTGTACGATCGGCAAACACTCCTATATAGGGTATTGCCATCGAAGCTTCTCAAACACAAGCATTCATGCATTGTTCGGGGTTCGTGGGTTAAGCACTAGCATCCTAATGCTCTCGTTAGACGTGTAGTGTGAGCATTTGATAGAGATCAACTCACTATAGTTGATTGGTGTTTCATGGTGATTCAAGATCAAGATCCGGGTTTATCTATTGTTCAATAGATTACAGGTTAGTATTTTATGTGTTTTTATTTACGTGCTAATTCATAACATTAAATATAGATCCATCCGTAGCGTAGTCGTGTTATTGATGGTTTAGTCAATATGAACTCCCAAAAGTGGCATCACGAGCCATCTCATTTGGTGTTATATCTCATTTGGTGTTATGGGTTAAACTTAATCGCTAGATACGCTACGTAAACACATAAATTAATTATATCATGACAATAACATGCATTATTGTCATGATAAAATTATTAATCTTAATCTTGTCTTAATATTAATGGCTAATAAAAGGGGTTATGAAAATTAAAAAGTTTATTGTTATTCGAACTTCTTCTTTTTCTTTTTTCAATCTTAAGGCTTACGTTGTCATATTTTATGACGCATGTGGTCCACTTGGCACCTAGCTTGAAAACCTTGTGGGATCCTTTTGATTCTCCAATTGTGGAAGACTCATTCTTGAGTTCTTGGAACATTACATGATTTACTACTTTCATTAGAGTCTGTCTTCACCTCCACCCCTTATTATAAAAAAAAAAAGAAAGTAAAGTAACGCCCAATGCCGTCTTCCACGGGTTATGGGTACCCAATATATGTTTTATTCCTTATGACTTGTTTCACATATTTGCAAAAGATTTTGTAATAATAAAACGGACTCATACTTATATCAAAACTTTTTTTTTAACTAAATCGTTGATTCCATCAAGCTATTGAGAGCGTGGGTCTCTCTCGAAGCTATCAGGATATAGCTTGATGGATATCGTGTGATTTAATTCTTGTCTATTAATAATACATACTTATTCCTTGTAACAAGTTATGTCTTATGTGTAAAAACTTGTTTCTAGACACATAAAATGAACTATAAACTATCATAATTTGATTTTATTAAATCATTGTTTCTATCAAGCTATTGATGGTGTGGGTCTCTCTCGAAGCTATCAGGATCTAGCTTGCTTGATATTGTTTGAATTAATAAACTTTAAATATAAAGTTTTGCATATTTATCGACGGCGTTTTTTTGTTTCAACCAATGACTTCTTGTAAGTGAATGGTTTTGACAAAATCGTCTTCAGGATAATTGACTGTCATTCTACGTGCCATACATGTTTCGGCATGTTCGGTAATTATTCGAAGAACTTGGGTTTTAGCTCATGCAGTAGTAGAATATAGTATTTGGTCATTCTTTAATTGGTTTTACCAATACCGCGATATCGTGCACCTAAAAGTTAACAAAATTGTTTTACTTAACTTGTGTTACAAAGATGTATGCATGCTTCTTTGTACATACTTTTTTATACATGTTTTGTCAAAAATTACTGGATACCCTATGTGCAACCTAAGTCTATGTCATCCAAATTTGAGAACACTTGCACTTATTTTTACTCTGCGTGAGACGTAGGTAAACTGCAACCCAATGTGTTTATCCTCTAAGTGTGAGACCTAGAGTGATTTACACATGTTCTCTAATTGGACGACTTAATCAAGTCAATCAGTGAGATCCTTGAGCCCGAGGCATACGATGAGACAAACATGCATGACACTAGTAGCTTGGACTCTAGTGCCATAAGTCTCATAAATCTAAGAGTTGCACTTGTAATGCAATTGTCGCACGTCGCCTACCTCTTGTACCCACAAGACTTACTAGAGTAGTGAGACTACCGTGATGAGTGGGAGTTCAACATGGTCTTAGTCTTTTAGTAACTTAATTGTTTTATTTATTAAAGCATGGGTAGTTAATTTGTAAAAGATTTAATTATCGAAGACCGTGTTTGCTCAACAAGCAGAATAGGAACTCCTTGAGACCGTGAAAGCTTTTCACATATGCAAACACGAGGAGGGTCAATCTGTTAGCTCTTATTTGCTTAAGATGAAGGGCTACATAGATAATCTGAAACGCCTTGGTCACCCCATGTCATTAGGCCTTGCAGTGAGCATGATTCTTACCTCACTGTTTAAGGACTATGTTGGGTTCGTGCAAAATTATAATATGCATGGCATGGGGAAGACCGTAAATGAGTTGCATGCCATGCTCAAGTTACACGAACAAGGGCTTCCTAAGAAAGATGCTATTCCTGTTATACTTGCGTTTGCTTTGTGAATTCTTTTTCACTTTTTTGTGCAAAAGGTGAATTCCATATATTAGAAAGAACAAATACATTAGAAAGAATAGATACACAAGACCTTATCCTTCTTGAAATACAACCACATATACAAGAGACAGCCTAAACAAACAACTCGGACAACACTAACTATATCCCTAAATTGTGAAAAACTTGTGTTGATTTGGAGGCATACTATACTTATGTAGACTAAAAGTTTTTTCTTAACTCATTCATAATCTTCATTAATTGGAACATTTTGTTTTCCTCTTCGGAAAATCGAATGTGTATTACTGGTAAATGGAGGCTTTTTTTAGTTATAGCTCTATTAGTTTACAATCTTTTGATTTTCAATGTTTTTGTGACAGTAACATATGGTTTAAATTCATAAATCATTTAGATCTATCATGCTTTCTAATTTGTGAAATTGACAAATAAATAATAATAAGTTTCATAGTAAAAAATAACGGTTGTTGGCACCGTTATAGTGGCTTAATCATTCTCTTTTGCTTTTCCCCTCCCCCCTCTTTCAACCGTCTATTTATACTTTAATCGTCCATGTGTCTTTCATTGTGTTCTCTTCTTGTTATGTCCTTTATTTGCAACAACATTTAGTTAGTTACTCGCTTTCTGTTTTGTTTTCTCAGTTTTGGCTCCTGGACCAAGTCCTTGACTTAGATGTTGTTGCAACATTGCTCTATCTATGTATCTAATTTTCACTAGTTTCTGTTATCTTGCATATCATGATTGTGAGGAAACTGGGTGCAACAGATTTGGATAGCTTTTGTATAATGGTTTGTGGAAATGTTCTAAAGTCTAAACTGTCACTTAGGCTGCTTTTAACATGTGTTAATTGGTTGTTTTTATCATTCACTACTTGTGTTAGCATTGTTTAGTTTCTTCATTTGCTGGTGAGTCCAGTATCATTGATATTTGTTCACATGTGTTAAACTAGTAGTTTCTATGGTATAATATACTCCCTCTGTCCCAAAATAATAGTCCTCGTTTGACTTTTAAAGTTTTTCTTATTCAACTTTGACCTTAAGTGTTTGCGTTATATAATACTTGATGAAAATTATACAAATGAAAATACATTTAAAACCTAATCCATTCATATATTTTGCATCAAGTATTATATAACACAAACAAAAATAATTAAGGTCTAAGTTGAATAAGAAAGACTTTAAAAGTCAAATGGGGACTGTTATTCAGTAAGGATTAGAACTGCTAATGCGCTTATTGCGTTCTATACAACAGTAAGCAATTCTTAAGTGTGCGATTGTTTATCTGAATATATGTGAGTAAAGTAAATGGTTTAAAACAATATGTTTAAAACAAGCGATTTGGTTGAGACTTGATAATGGGAGCATCCTGTCAATAACAACCCGAATTAACCTCCATTAGACATGTTTCCTCCAAGATGGTCTAGTGTCCCACACCCGGCTTGATCCGGATTGTGAGTCTAGTTCTAGCTCTAGCTCTCAAGAAAAGTGTCCATTTGCCTAGCTATACCAATATCAAGATTACTAAAAATGAAGACATAACCAACAGGGTTTTTGTTCAATACATAGCCAGAGAAAATGTA
Organism: Chrysanthemum seticuspe; assembly: GCA_019973895.1. Classification (NCBI taxonomy): domain Eukaryota; kingdom Viridiplantae; phylum Streptophyta; class Magnoliopsida; order Asterales; family Asteraceae; genus Chrysanthemum; species Chrysanthemum seticuspe. The sequence goes on along the minus strand of BPTQ01000007.1, from coordinate 327,491,104 downwards.
GATAACCATTTCTGCAGAAAAAATTACGTTTTCTAATGAAAACTTAGTGGAATCAGGAACAACATTCCACGAGACCCTTTAAGGAAAGCGTTGATTGCTTTATCTAGAAGATTTATTTCTTCATCACAAGCTTGTGAAAACTAGAACTGATTAAAATGCTATGACTTTTTTATAAACTCGTCGAATACAGCAACTGGAAATTCTCATGGCTATTAACTTAGAAATCCAAGCTTTTCTTCATTGTAATGTGAATCTATCTGGATCCACTTCATTGAGGTTTGGTTTTACAGACGTTGCACGAACATCTCATGCCAAAACTTACTTCCAGCCGAAGAATATAAATGCGCAATTTGTTCAACCACAGAATGTTTTTGTAATAGTTGTATATATGTATGTGCACTATATGTAACAAGTTTTATATTGAGGTTGACACGTGCCACTGCATTGGTTGTGATTCTTGTTCTAATTTGACTCATACTAACTGTGCTACTCGCGAAAGTCAAGTTTTATAGCAGCTAGTTATATGATTATGGCGATTAGAATCACTTTCAAGACTCACATCAAACACACGCATGGTTTACAGATTACTATTGGAATTTATATCTATGCTCAAACTCAGCCTAGACTCACCAAAACGACCCGAATCCAGTAATTTAACCGTGATAGCAAGGCACATGCAACAACATATGCAAACTTTAACGTGGTGCACAGAAGATTGAAGCTTTCCTCAAGAATGTTGCTTCAACCAGACAAATCCATTCACAAGTATTTTCCATATAAGCTAAGTTGAACCTTTTTTTTTTTTTTTTTTTTTCTTTAGCTGTAACAGCAAAATATTTTTACTAATATCTTGTAGTTGTAAAAAGTGTTGGTTGACTTTTCATAAGGAGCGGTGCTGCGGTGGTGTTGTAAGAACATGACCCCGCTGAAAGCATATATGGGAATGGGATGTGAATATGTGATGGGTCTTCAATATTGGGTCTTCTAAGTTGTTTGTATAATGGGCTTTCAAATGAGAATTGATATTCACACCACATTTTTTGATGCATGCATCATAATATGTGCATTACAGTTTGTATCATACAATACTGTAATGCATAAATTATGGTGTATGCATAAAAAAATATGGTGTGAGTATCACCTCCCCTTTCAAATATTGCTTGAAATGTTTTACTCTAACTTTTATTATCTATTTGAATTCCACGTATCCACTAGCTCTAAGGTCTAAAGTGTGTGTGTTTTTTTTTTAAATAAACTTTTTAAAGGTTTAAGAAAAATTAAACGCAAATTCTTGACGAGGATATGTCCTTATCAAAAGATTGACCTAAATTCGTCTAATGATGCCGTATTATGTTGCATGCACTCACTACAAGCAAAAAATACTTTTGGGGACGGGGTTTTTTAGTTAAAACAAAATTTTTGGTGGACCCAACTATTTAGTGGTGACTGCAACTATGTTTGAAGTGCAACATAATGTGTTTCTATTTAATTAAACAAAAACACATTAAACAACAATAACATGTTAAACAACAATAACACGTTAAACATCAACACATTAAATAACTACAACAAACAACTGCTACTACTACTATAACAACAACAACAACAACATTAACACATTATTTAACAACAACACCTACTCCATATGAAGATTACCATCTCAGGCTCTCAGCCCACATATTTATTTTTAAACCCATACCATTTACTCATACTCAGGACCTAATGGGATTTCGAGGATTCACGAAAACCCGATGAATATTTGTCGCATAGTGTAAATTTTCATTTAAAATCTCGATATCTCTTACATGAACCTGATGAATATTTGTCGCGTGGTGTAAATTTTTGTTTAAAATATCGATATCTCTAAAATGAACCTGAACTTTAAATTTTGTAACACATAAATACATGTCTTGTTTAATTAGTTCGTAATATATTAAAAGACACATTTTTAATTTGTTTAAAAGTTGCCCATATGAAATTTTGGACCGTACCTCAAAAAGTTTGGGATTCAAGCAAATAGTGATAGCTATGCTAACAGAGGCGGAGGGAATGGGTGTCTAGCGCAATAATGATCTTGACACATAAGCAGAGTCATATATGCGGGTATGCGATGTAATCGCATAGGGTTTTAAAATTTTAAAGGCCTCAAAATGTATATCTCTTTGTATATTCGAGCCTCAAATTTACTTCCGACAAAAAATATTAAGAATGTGGTCGGTCCGGTCTTGGTCTGGGTCAGTCCGGTCGGTCCTTAAGTCGGTTCGGTCCAACAAGGCCAAATTAGCCCAAATTAGTCGGTTTGTGGTCCGGACCTGACCGAGGACCGAATTAGCCCAAAAGCCGAGACCGAGGATCGGACCGAATGTGATCGGTCCGGTCCGGTCCAATCCGTCGGTCGGTCCAGTCCGGTCCAGTCCGGTCTCGGTCAATCCGTCAGTCGGTCCGATCCGTCCGGGTCATTTGCTAACCCAGTGTCACATTCAATTACAACATAATTTTTGCACTGGGCTTCCAAAATCTCAGCACATAAGCGTTCAACCCATAATTTTATTGTAATATCGCAATTGGCCACCCAAATAAACTCTTCTCATATTAAAAGAAAAACAACCTACCTGAATGACTTTTTTAATTGGCTACCGCATAAAAAAAAGACAATCTATCGTTGGCTGTAGTTAACCATTTCTTATTGTGAAATGCTTTCTAAACCTATTTTTTTTCATGGTTATAACCAGTGTTGCAAAACAAGGTTTAGAAAGCCGATTAATCGTCATTTAGACGTTACTCGGTTATCAACTTTTTTTATGTGTAAATCGATCAATTGTGGTCAATGGCGGTCAATAACTGTCAACGATAATCAAATTTGCTAGAAACTTGCAAATCTTGTCAGTAATATCTATTAAAGGTGTTTTTTTAAGAAAAATCTTGTCGGGAATACCTAAAACTCGCCGAAAATATCCAAAACTTGCCAAAAATGCCAATCCGATTAATCACCGATTAATCTCACCTAAACCGATTACTAGATACAAGAAGATCGATCGCCTGATTACCGATTCACGCTTTTTGTAATATTCGTTATAACTTATACAATATCTTTTAGATACTTTCTTTCCTACTGTTGATACAAAAGTTGGGCGTTCCTTGTTTGAGGCTCCGGCTCTCGTACCAATTAGATATTGTTGCTTAAGACCTGCGCACTAAGTAAACATAAAACACCGTTAGGCTTATCGTGGGATTGTCTCCCACGATTATCCTCCGGCGTGAGAGTAAGTAATCGGTTTTAGGGTTATGGAGAGTTAGGGTTTAGATCGTACCTTTAATGAGGGATATGGTTCCCTTTATATACACACGAAGTCCTTGTTGGTTTCGTGTTCCCCAACCATCGGCGTATCCCGCCTAAGTCGGTTGGCAAACGATTATCTCCATAATTAGGAGATATCCAATATCTTATTCCGTAAATAACATTGGGTTTGGGCCTTCGTGGGCCTAAACACTTATTGGCCTAGTCCAGTTCATGCTGGGCTCGTTAGTATCGGACCTTGGTCGGGTTCGTGACCCGAATATAGACTATACGTCATCATGTCCCCCCAGTCGAGTATGCGCAGTGACTAACTGCGAATGCTAGACTAATAACTGCAGCCAATAAATAACTACGAAGCGTAGCAAAGAAGCCAAAAAAAATTCCGTCTCGAGAGATACACGTTGTATCTAGACATAATATTTAAAATGGATGCCTCGTAAATCGGGGGAAAGCAACTGTAACGGCGTCACATCAAAGGATTTTCGAGCCACACATTGGAGATAGTGGAATCCACGTGTTGTTCATCGCGTGAATGAGAAGACTTATATAACCATCGACCTCCATTTCACTGTGATTATCACAGTAAAAAAAAAAAACTCAATCCGCCATTGTTAACAAACCTTCGACTTGCAACCCAGAAAATTACTATTCGAAAGGTAACCGCGCGTGCGCTTATAAAAACAATACCATGGTCAAGGTGTTATCTGATTTCACATCCGACATAACTGAGGGCGAACTTCTAGAGTTCGCTTCGGATTATTATATTCCTGTTGCGGTGCATCCGGAAGTTCCTGGTGCGAAGGCGACAATTGCGGACTTCCCCGAAGGGAAAGTAGGGGTATACACGCGTTTTTTCGAGTACGCGAATCAACGTGTGCCAATATCTTTGTTCCTGAGCAACGTGTTAAACTACCACCGTCTTCATATATCCCAGCTGCACTGCATAGGTGCAGCTAAAATCACCAACTTCGAGGTTAATTGCCGATTACTGGCAATTAACCCGACTATCCACCTGTTCCGCGCGTTTTATCACACTACGTGGTCACACGGGTGGGTATCGTTAGCTAAGCGCGCTGGGCGCCTTCAGTGTTATACTGAAAAAGTAGACGCGCCCAGGAATTGGAGAGAAACGTTTTTCTGGGTAGATGAAGTGTGCTTCCCATCGCACTTTGATTTCTATACCCAAGGTTCATTGCCGAAGGATGAGCGCCTCCTCCCTGGATCGTATAATGTGGAGGATGCGGATACAATAAATACCAATCGCATCCCCATCAATTCCTATCCTGAGGAATTTTTGGTGCACATGGGCATTAGCCGCAACTATTTTGGTAGACCTGAGGAGGTTCCAATCTTTTTGGGCACGGATGGCCAGGGTGGGTGCTCATCTTTCGCATCTCTTTTCTTTGTTAATGTATGCTTTTCTTCCTTTATTGTATTTATAATAACTTGTGTGTTGTTGTCTTCTGTAGCGCAGAGATGGATCTATTCAGAGTCGTGCGACTGGCGAAACCGCTGCAGGTTAATGTGGGGACACACCCACTGAAAGAGGGAGAAGAGCCCATACTTGATGCTACCGCAGGGCGTACCCTGGAAATGGATCTGGGAGAAACAGGGACCAGCTCCTCTGTCGCACTGGAAGCGACGCCGCTGCAAAGCGTGCCGAGCCCTAGAGTGCCTTCTCCATTGGTGCAGCCATCGCAAGTAGCAATGGCGCAACACATGGAGGTAGAGGAAGAGGAAGAGGACCCCGGGTTGAAACGCAAGAGATCACTCGGAGGGGATGGCGCAAGCTCATCGAGGAAGAAGCGCCCTGTTATCCTAACTGTGGAATCATCATCAAGCGATGTTGCATCACCTCCCCCCTCAGCTGATACATCTGGCCCACAGTAAGTAATGTCGACAAAGTTTTTTGTGCATCAACTGTTTATGTGAGAAATTAATAATTCTCTTATTGTGTGCAGGTTTGAACAGTCTGCGGAGTCCCCCCCCCCCAGAGATAGTCCGGTACACTCTGAGCCAAATAGCAAAAACGCTGAGCCGTTGGCGGCTGGGGATGCGCCCATGGATCAGCTGGTTGAGGAGTTGATGCTGGCGGCTGCGCATCAAACTTCACTTGTTGAGAAGCTAAAAGCCAAGGTTTCTGGGGAAGGAAGCCAAGGCGCGCTGAAGGATCAAAAAATTGCGTCACTGGAGGCGCAGTTGGCTAGCGCGAAGGCCGAAGCAGAGGGCCTAAGTTTGTACGCCCAAAAGCTCGCTGAAGAGAAAATGGCGCTAATGGGTCAAATAAGCCAGGAGCGTGCTGAGACAGCAGGGTATAAGTCTTCATGTCGCTGGGCACTGAAGTATTTGGAGAAGGGCAAGGAAGAGTTGACCTCTCAGCTGGAAAATTTTGGTGCTACTGTGAGCAATGCCTTGGAGGCGTAGGAAATGAAATTGCGCAAGCTGAGCCTGGAGTACGATGATGAGTTATATCCCCAACTCCTATCTACTATCGCGTAGCGCAAATGGCTCATTGGCCATGGTATTCGACTTGCTGCCCTTAGCGCTTTGGAGTCACACGAGGTAGTGGACTCGTTTGGGGGAGTTATTCAATGCGCGTTGGCGCGGGGTAAGGCCGAGGCTATTGAGGAACTTCAAGAGGCTAACTTGTTAAAGGTGCCTGCGGATAAGGTGCCTGGGTATAATGCGCGATCATATGATGAGCTGGTGGTTGCTATGGAAAAAATGAAGTCATTGGAGTTTCCCTTGATTTCTGAGTTAGAGCGCGACTAGGATTATCCGATAGGGGTCATTATGGAGGGGTTGACCTTAGCTCGTCATCGTGGTGAAAATGCAGAAGCGCAGCTGGACTTGTTTCTGAAACCCGATGAATCTCAACTCCAGGTACCTATATTTGCGTGCCCCAAAGATATCTTGAATCCATTTGCTTTGGAGAAGGAAGTTCCGTTGAAACAAGTCTTGGAAGCCCATGCTACAAGGCTTGCCAAGAAAAAAGGTATTGAGGGCAAGGCCATTTTGTGTGGTGTTGGCGCCGCTCACCTTCCCCGGTCTGACGGGGTGCCGGTTTGTGTTGCAACGGTATCCCGCCAAGACTCCGACTTGTTAAAGAAGTTAAGCGAGGTTAAGGAAGCAACAAGCCGCGTGGGGAGTTCTTCTCTGAAGCGTTGTAATAGTTTCTAGATTGTAACTTGTATTTGTAAACATCCTTTTGTAAGCACGCATGGTACTGAATGGGACATTTATTTTTGTTAAACGTTGTTGCTACTTATAATATTTGCACTTAGTTACTTGTTTTTCCATAAAAAACGTGCGTATTGTCTAAGAAGCAAACTGTTGTATAAGCGCGGGTAATATGTGAAGTTCATAATCATGTATGAGATTCATGGTATACTTAAGACATAATTTTTAAGTATTTTTTATCATAGTCGTGTATGTTGTGATATGCAGCGTACTGTAAATATCACATGTAGGGAGTCAGGTGTCTTGATTCCTAATTTTTTAAACGTGCATCGTATGCCTTGTTGCGCACCCATCGTGGGATGCGTACAGAACTTATTCCAACGTCTTGAGAACAAGGTGTTTAACAAGGATACGTGATCCACTGTTGATGGGTTTGCAACCCTCTTACTCAACGAGTCATTTAGTAGGTTTACTCATCCTTGTACCATCGTGGGTTTTTTAGGTGCATGCACGCCATGTAGGCAAAAGATAAAAAATGTTAAGACATAAAGTATATGGAAATAACAAATTGAAATGTGTCGCGGAATTAGCTAGAAACCGCGACGGTTTATTGATACTTGCAAGTTTTTATGAAAGAAAATAATTAAGACCTTTGCCTAAAAAGAAAAAATAAATACACGGATATTTATTGGGTACTAAAGGGCAAGAGTGTCCGTGCGTTGGGCCGTAGCCATTCCTAGAGATAGCATCGCTTGAGATTGCAAATGTTCCATGTACCCGGTAGGTCCCGACCATCCATGTCTCGTAGCTTGTACGCGCCTGTTCCTAATGCTTCAGTAACCTCATAGGGCCCTTCCCACTTCGGTCCGAGTTTGCCTGTGTCTTCTGCATGGCTCGCATCATTGGCGCGGTAAATGAAGTCACCTGGTCTGAATGAAACACTTCTTACTTTAGCATCATAGTATCCCTTCATTTTTGACTTCGACCTTGCTTCACATATGGTTGCGCGCTCGCGTCTTTCTTCCAACAGGTCTAAGTCGATACGCCGCTCGTTATCATTGGTTGCCACATTGATTTCAGCAGTGCGAATAGTGGGCATCCCAATTTCGGCTGGTATGACGGCCTCTGTCCCATAGACTAGAGAAAAGGGAGTGTCCCCTGTGCTGGTTTTGATTGAAGTGCGGTGCGCCCACAGAACATGCGATAATTCTTCTACCCACCTTCCTTTGTGTTTGTCCAGACGTGTTTTAATTCCCTCACCTAGACTTCGATTTGCACGCTCGACTAAGCCTTTGGTTTGTGGATGTTTAACCGATGCGAAGTGCTGCGTGATATTCAACTTCTCGCACCAGTCTTTGAAGGGATTGTCACAAAATTGTTTCCCGTTGTCCGAGATGATTTCCCCAGGTAGTCCGAAGCGGCATACAATATTTTCCCAAACAAAGCGTTTGACCTGATTGCCAGTAATTGTTACCACTGCTTTTGCTTCGATCCACTTCATGAAGTAGTCTATGGCCACTATGAGAAATTTTAATCCGCATGCTGCAACGGGGAAGGGACCTGCAATGTGTATACCTGATAACGCTACACGCGTCGTTCGGGGTCAAGGAAACTTCCTTTTCTTCGAGCAAGTTTTATAACACCCTAGGCAGTGAACCTAATCGTTGTAGTGTAGTAATTAGGGTAAGCCACGGGTATTGATATCGTTCTCTAGGGGAATAGGAATGCTAGTGAGAAGTTACTACGCTAAGGTTGAGGTTGAGGAAGATTATTTTTTATCTTTTTATGTTTTTTTTAGAAAATGAAAAGGTACGAATCTCGGGTATTGGATTTGGGGGGTTGGTATTGCTACCGATTACTCTACTATTATCTAATTATCTAAGCTAAGGTTGTGATAGTCTATGTCTAATTGATTTGTACTCGTATGATAGTTTAAAGATGTGTTTACTTAGGTTTTACTACTCCTTAATTATCTCCTATTGATGGTTGATTTGTCACGTCCTTATTCCTAGTTGCGTTGTGATTCTAAGGCTATAGGGCGTGCTTGTTTCCCTAACTCTTTGAATTTACCAAAGGGTCTTGTTTACAAATCCTCTAGTGATTTATAGACGCCTACTCTACGGTTGTCCTTGAATACTTTATCCTACAATTACCTAGATAATTATATTCTAAAGTTCACAAAGAAAAGTCAAGCATTAAGTACACAACGAATAATCTAGCGCACTCTAGATCATTAGTCAACTAAGATAAGTATCAACCAATCAATACTCAATAATTAAGTTTCATATTCCCTAAGCAAACACACAAATAAATTAGCCGGACATGGAGAACATGCAAGCATACACACAAATAATCAAAGACATAATTAAATTAATGAAGTAAATACTTATCTTGATGTATAATAGGGTTTAGAACCCTAAAATACTGCACAAGAAAGCCTTGGTTCGGTTTTAGGTTTTTACTCCAAAAGACTACACACACAACTGAAAAATTCGGATTCTATATATAAGATTACATCTGCGACGGCGTCACCTTATGTTTTGTGACGCCGTCGTGTCGCCGTCATTAGGGTTTCGTCTTGGCCACGTAAACCTTGCGACGGCGTCACCTTATGACTGTGACGCCGTCCCCTTCAGCTCTGACGCCGTCTTGGCTGCATCTAGGCCGTCTGAGTAACGACGGCCTATTCCTTTAGAACCTGACGTCGTCCCTTGAAAACATGCAATTTCGCCTCTGAGCCGTCGCAAAATGCCTTCCCGACGGCGTCGCAGATATGCAGTGACGCCGTCGCCTTATGTTTCAGCAGCTTTGAGTGTCTCGATTCTGACTTTGGCCATTTTCTTCGTATATTCGCGCCTTTTCGTCCAAATAAGCATCATTCCAGCATTTTGCCTTCAAGAGACCTAAAAAGTGAAAAGGAACGATATTAAGCAATAACGGATACAGAAGTGATCGAATAAGGGCTTAAATGACCCCTTAAAAAGGTACCTTTTAAAACCTTATCAAATATCCCTACACTTGGTATTTGCTTGTCCTCAAGCAAATGTGCTTTTAGCCAATTAATTTATAAGTTAGGGGTCATGAAGTATTCATTCAAAACGGTCCACAACACATATAAGCCCCGCAAAAGTCATAACAAGCATGGAAATTACATACTAGCACCTCACATGGGGTGTTTGGATACTCACATCTCTCTCGGGTGTATATATGAAATATAACAAATCGGAAATGGAAGATAAACACTCATTAACCGGTCCTAGTACATAGATTACCATAGGCTTGAGAATAGATCAAACCTCCGTCGCTTTGGCGTAAGCACCTAGGAAAGACTATCAAAGAGGTCTTTTAAAGGGTTGTAACGTTAGGCTTACGGTAAGGAAATGAAGGGTTTGGTGGGATAGGCTATTTAGTGGTGGATAGTCAAAAATCTCTATGTTGCAAGTATACGAAGAATGGCGTTGCTAAGCCAAGACTCGACACTCTAAAGCTCTAGGCAACGAAAATAAACAAACATAATTTAAAAGATAGATGTAGGATGGTAGCCCGTATGGTTTTTTTTTTTTTTTTTTTTTTTTCGGAATTTTTTTTTTTTTTTTCATACACTTTTACTCTACCATCCTTTACGGTACATCAAAATGATAGGGATTTATAGACACATCCCTACACTTGAGTTTTTATTACTCTAACACTAATTTGACCCGAATTGAAAAGATCAAAACACTTGGAGTACATTATTATGCAAACAAAGGGAATTTGAGTTTAACGTTCTCTTCCCTATATTTCATAAACTTTAACTTTTCCCATGAATCCCAATCATCCCAAAACTGTATACAAAGGATATGACTCGACTTAGCAACTCATGCAAGCAACCAGATAATTGAACTAAGGGTTTTAGGTGATAACATAAATTTGCACTAAAAGTGAGTGCAATAAAGGGTAGGCTAAGGCGATTTGGGTGTATATTTGGGGGTGGGGTGTAAACAATGCTCTTCATTGATATTCCGGAAAAACCGAAACATCACGAGAACCGCGAAAAGGATAGGCTCTGAGGGGTTAACTAGGGGTATCGTGTACTAAAGATGAGTACAACGCAAAGGGTGTGGGGGAATTACTCAACCGAGGTGGAAGAAGTAATTATATTACAGGTATTAAACAAGGGTTATCCTAATGCCTCTTATCATTTAGTTATTCCTAACTACACAAGTGTAGTCTCACTAGCGATCTCGGAATGCATCACAAAACAAGTTCTAGAATCTAATATACTACCGGTTCACACTCTAAGCATTAAAGATGAATGCTTTAATTCCTACTAATCTAAGGGCGATCCTCACATTTTGGGTGGAATTTAGGTGGTAAAGGGTTTTTGTGCTAGTCATGCAACTTCCTATCCATGAGACGCTTTTGTTAAGACTAATGGCCCACTCTTATACGTCATGAAAAAAATTTTAAATTTGGCTAAAATTACCCTAACCTACATTTTCTCATGGTTTATTACACAAATACACTTGGACAAAGCAAATAGTCAAGGATAAGCATAGTTTCAAAGTTCCCGTTTATTTTCCCTCCCTACACTTAAACTGAACATTGTCCCCAATGTTCCCCGAAAGTATCAAAGTTATGATAATAGAAGGTAATTAAAAACGAAAGAAACTAATACTCCCCTGATTAGCTCGGTAGGATCCGTAAAAAGTGGTGGTTAAATCTTTTCCAAGAAGAGTTTTTGCGTGAAAGGCTCCTTCCAAACTTGTGTAACTTCTTCTTGACAAACTAAACCTGCACACTAGAAGAAAACAAACGAAACCTTCGCGTAAAATCGGCGGTAATAATATACATAAGACTCGATTTAAACTAGGATATAATGCTTGTGGAATGGATGTTTACAGAATTTGTTTTGAAAGTTAAGATCTGGAAAATTCCAAAATTTTACAAGTAGCTCAGAAAACGAGAAAAAGTAAGCTGATGTTTTTATTCCTTCCTGACGCCGTCAGGTTGCAATCCTGACGCCGTCAGGTTATCCTGACAAAAACTGGTCTGCGATTTTCTGGAAAAAAATTCTGGAAAATTTGCATCTTTAGAATCTGGAAAAACTTCTGCAAAAACATCCATTATGACTCGATACAAGCATTTGACTCGAACAAACAAACAAACATATATATCTTTTATTTAATTGTTATTCTCATGTTTACGTTTCTTTTGAAAACGTATGTAATCCTCCCTACACTTATCCCTTATGTAAAATACCTTTATATGCAATTAAGACGAGGTTAAAAACAAAATAAAGCATTTTTACAAATTCAAACATGAGAATAAACAATCAATAAAAGATATATGACACACAAATAAAAATAAAAACAAATACACATGGGTTGCCTCCCAAGAAGCGCTTGTTTTTGTTCGAGTCACGAGCCTGACTCTACCCTTATTTAACAGATAAAGGGAAAGTTTTTACTACACTTAAGTTTAAGTGCGGGTGATAGTAGCAATACACACCCTTAGGGTGGAAATTTGCTACGTGAGGAGAGGGTGATGGGTGATTTATATGCTCAAAGGAGTTTGCTCCATTCATTATAATCTTACCTAAGTCTATTGGTGTAGCGGGTGAATCAAATCTCCCTCCTAAAAATGGATCATCTTCTATCAACTTCAAAAGATTCTTAGTTAAGGATCCATCTTGACCTAATAAACCCGGTTTAAACCCATAGTGTTTCTTGTTATCAACCATGAATGGGTGATATAAGTGTGTAAGGTCATGGGTTACTCCTATTTTAGCTTCCACTCTACATGGCCTAGAATTTTCCACCTTTATCAAGCAACTACCCGGACTATCTATTTTGATGGGTGGATTGGGGCCTAATTCAATTCCAAGATTCACATCTAAAGACGGAACATTGGGTAAGGTTTTTGGTTGAGGCTCCGGTTCATCAAAATTAGGAACTTCCCTAGGACTAAGAGAGAGGTCATGACAACAAGCATCTAAACCTACATTCTCTAGTGGCGTTTGGTCCAAAGGTTCTCTATCAATCGGGGCTCCTATAGTCTCTTCTACTTCTTCCGGGTAAGTTATAGGTGATGTGTATTCCTCAAGTGATGGTAGGGCTTGTGGGCTTGGAGTTTCCACCTTTTTCTCCATTATATCTAGACCTACGAAATGTTCATGTGTCTTAGTATGATCTGACCAAAATACACTCCTAAGCATCTCAAATCCTTCTTTAGCCATTTCAAATTCTTGGTCCGATTCATAAGAATTATTCTCAAAAATTTGATCATTATGTTCTATTTTCCTAAAGGATTCCTCACGCGTGTCATATGCTTTGAAATCTATCCCATGCATGCAACTAGGCAGTTCAACTATAACCATCTCACAATCTTGTTCGGGCTTAGGTTCCATGTTCTTAAAAACTAGGTCTTTTTGATCATGGTGCCTAAGATCATTCAATTGATGGTTTATGCATAGGAGGCTTTTTTGAAAAATTCTCCAGATGGTGTCACTAAAAGGAGTTGATCCTGATAATGATTGTTGAATAGAAGCCACACAAGTACAAAATGTATCAAATCCATCCAACCTTACACCCATCTCCTTTTGGATATCTCTAAGTTCACTCACAAATTCATTAGAACAATTAAAACCAAACCAATCTGCGAAATTCAACTGTTCCTCATTTGTTAATGATGCAAATGCAATTTCACTTGCCATAGCGACAAATGAAAAGGGTTTTACGAACACAAACACGAAGAAGGGGGATAGACTACAAGGAAGCTAATAATGAGAAAAAGTTTACTTGATAGGAATCAAGCAAAGAAACCTAAACGAGGTGGACTACTAACTAGCTATTCTATTCCCCGGCAACGGCGCCAAAAACTTGATAACGCTACACGCGTCGTTCGGGGTCAAGGAAACTTCCTTTTCTTCGAGCAAGTTTTATAACACCCTAGGCAGTGAACCTAATCGTTGTAGTGTAGTAATTAGGGTAAGCCACGGGTATTGATATCGTTCTCTAGGGGAATAGGAATGCTAGTGAGAAGTTACTACGCTAAGGTTGAGGTTGAGGAAGATTATTTTTTATCTTTTTATGTTTTTTTTAGAAAATGAAAAGGTACGAATCTCGGGTATTGGATTTGGGGGGTTGGTATTGCTACCGATTACTCTACTATTATCTAATTATCTAAGCTAAGGTTGTGATAGTCTATGTCTAATTGATTTGTACTCGTATGATAGTTTAAAGATGTGTTTACTTAGGTTTTACTACTCCTTAATTATCTCCTATTGATGGTTGATTTGTCACGTCCTTATTCCTAGTTGCGTTGTGATTCTAAGGCTATAGGGCGTGCTTGTTTCCCTAACTCTTTGAATTTACCAAAGGGTCTTGTTTACAAATCCTCTAGTGATTTATAGACGCCTACTCTACGGTTGTCCTTGAATACTTTATCCTACAATTACCTAGATAATTATATTCTAAAGTTCACAAAGAAAAGTCAAGCATTAAGTACACAACGAATAATCTAGCGCACTCTAGATCATTAGTCAACTAAGATAAGTATCAACCAATCAATACTCAATAATTAAGTTTCATATTCCCTAAGCAAACACACAAATAAATTAGCCGGACATGGAGAACATGCAAGCATACACACAAATAATCAAAGACATAATTAAATTAATGAAGTAAATACTTATCTTGATGTATAATAGGGTTTAGAACCCTAAAATACTGCACAAGAAAGCCTTGGTTCGGTTTTAGGTTTTTACTCCAAAAGACTACACACACAACTGAAAAATTCGGATTCTATATATAAGATTACATCTGCGACGGCGTCACCTTATGTTTTGTGACGCCGTCGTGTCGCCGTCATTAGGGTTTCGTCTTGGCCACGTAAACCTTGCGACGGCGTCACCTTATGACTGTGACGCCGTCCCCTTCAGCTCTGACGCCGTCTTGGCTGCATCTAGGCCGTCTGAGTAACGACGGCCTATTCCTTTAGAACCTGACGTCGTCCCTTGAAAACATGCAATTTCGCCTCTGAGCCGTCGCAAAATGCCTTCCCGACGGCGTCGCAGATATGCAGTGACGCCGTCGCCTTATGTTTCAGCAGCTTTGAGTGTCTCGATTCTGACTTTGGCCATTTTCTTCGTATATTCGCGCCTTTTCGTTCAAATAAGCATCATTCCAGCATTTTGCCTTCAAGAGACCTAAAAAGTGAAAAGGAACGATATTAAGCAATAACGGATACAGAAGTGATCGAATAAGGGCTTAAATGACCCCTTAAAAAGGTACCTTTTAAAACCTTATCAATACCCCACTTGTAGAATGGCCATGGCGCTGTGATGGGCGTTAGCTCCTGTTGTGGTTGGCGCGGAATGGGTCTATGAACCTGACAATCGGTGCACTTTCTTATTAATTCCCGCGCATCGCGGTGCATGGTGGGCCAATAGTATCCTGACCGTAAAGCGCGCGCAACCACATACCGTGGTCCTGAATGCATGCTGCATGAACCTGCGTGGATTTCCCGCAGTACATAATTTGCTTGTAGGGGGCCCACACAGCGGAGCCATGGTTGCAGAAAAGATCGTCGATATAGTACATCGTCTCGGAGCTCAAACCTCTGTGCTGTGCGCCGTATTCTTCTGGCTTCCTTCTGCTCTTGGGGTAATACGCCCTTGCTTATGAATTCCCTTATCGGTGTCATCCACGTAGGGCCTTCCTCCTCGATTACCGTGGATATTTCCATCTCCGAGATGGATTTGTTCTTCAATGTTTCCACTAGAACTTGTTTTGACAGGTGTGCGAAGCTTGTGGATGCGATCTTGCTTAGTGCATCCGCCTTTCGATTTTCCCCTCTAGGGACCTGTTTGATGGTAAACCTGTCAAAAACTTGGATTAGTGACTTGGTCTTTTCGAGGTATTGGATCATATTCTCCTCTTTAGCCACGTACTCGCCCAACACGTGGTTGGCTACTAGCCGGGAATCTACATTTGCTTCCAGGTTGCGTACACCCATTCTAGCTGCAATGCGTAGTTCGGGGATTAGTGCTTCGTACTCTGCTTCATTGTTTGTCGCTGTGAATTCAAAACGCAGTGCATAAGTGAATTCTATTCCTTCCGGACTTGTGAGGATGAGGCCTGCTCCTGACCCATCCACACATGAAGATCCATCTGTAAACAAGATCCATGGATCTTGTAGTTCCTTCTTGCCTAGTACGGGTGTTAGGAATTAGAAATTCCAGGTATTAAAGAGTCGGTCACCTGAAGTATATGTAATCGTTAGAAAGCTCGTAGTCGTAGTTATTTTAAGCTAAGTAGTATTTAGTTAAGTAACACCGTGGAGGACGGACGGGTCTTTACCCACTGTATGCCTGATCCAAAGCCCGTTGTGTGGCGTTTTATGTAAGACTATAAATACTCTCTACCTTGCAAGGTAGAGAGTTGGAGCTCATAATAATATCTTTCACTTTCTCTCACTAAGTTCCCTAAACCTCTAACTTTCTCTCTCTAGAATTCCACTTATACGCCTACTTTGTGTTATGGTTTGATGTGTATGTGAAATTAAATATCCTACAATTAGTATCAAGAGCCATGGTTAGATCATATCTTGCACATCTTTGGATTTCTAGTGGTTTTTAGGTGGTTTTTGAGTTTGAAAAAGTTTAGTGGTTTGTGCATCATTTGGTTGATTTCTTGTGTTAAAGCTTGGATTTTGTTAGTACTTTTATGTTTAGAATCATCACAAGTGTTTAGGTTTTCATTTGGTAAGCTTGAATCATCTTGGTTGGGTTGTTTTTGGATTAAAAAGTGATGTTTGTGATGTTTTTCTTGCTAGCGACTTGACCTACGGATTTCTTTCTTGCTAGCGACTTGCTTTACATTTTTGTAGCGAGTTACAGTTAGTGGAGTTAGCGACTTAGGCCTAGCGACTAACAGTACAAGTAGTGGATGCTCCACTACGGGTAGCGACTTGGTGTTAGCGACTTGGTAAGTAGCGAGTTGCTATTTAGCGACTTGATTCCTTAGCGACTTGTATCTTAGCGAATTGCTGCCAAAATTTTGATAGCGACTTGAGACTTAGTGAGTTGCTATTTAGCGACTTGTCTTTTGTTTAGCGACTTGGTGGTATAGCGAATTAGAAGATAGCGACTTGGTGCATAATTTTCTAGCGACTTGGGTGATTTCTTTACGGTTTTCTCTTGATTTAGTAAAATCCCGTGAAAGAATCTATTTCCCGGTTTAATCATAGAGTTATAAAATCCCGTTTAATTTGTCATCATGTCTACCAACGTTTCTACAATTATCTCCACTGTTGCCGAGGACGTTCAAGCAGCTGGTTCAGATACTCGTCCACCCATGCTTGACAGAACTGACTACGATTCGTGGGCTCAACGAATCAGATTGTACTGTCTTGGAAAGGAAAATGGTGTCAACATTCTCAAATCCATTGATGAAGGACCGTATCGAGTTGAGACGACTAGAGATGTACTTGATACTGCTGAAGATGGAACTCTGATTTACGGAATGGACAGACCAAAGATGTATGATGAGCTTGATGATAAGGAGAAAAAGAGATTCGATGCTGATATCAGGGCTTCTAACATTGTTCTTCAAGGTCTTCCTAAAGACATCTACAAGCTGATCAATCACAACACCGAAGCAAAGGCAGTATGGGATAATGTCAAGATGCTTCTCTCAGGTTCTGAATTAACTATGGAAGACAGAGAATCACAACTCTATGACGAATTTGAACACTTCAAGATGAAACCAGATGAGAGTGTCTATGAGTACTATGTGAGATTTCATAAGTTGGTGAATGATATGAGGAACACCAGAATGACTATGCCTAACATTCAGCTGAACTCAAAATTTGTGAACAACATGAATCCCGAATGGCACAAGTTTGTCACCTCTGTGAAGCTCACTAAAGGATTGAAGAATACAAACTATGAGCAACTCTATGCCTTCCTCCTTCAGAATGAGAGACATGCTATGTTTGAAAAAATGATTCTTAATCAGTTCAAAACCAACCAGGGAGAGACAAGCTCATCTAATGACTCAACTGCCTTCTACTCAAACATCGGAATCACAACCAAAGCCTCACAAGTCATACCCATGGGTAATGGTAATCACAAACTCATTCCTGATCCTATGTTCAAACAAGCTGATGCTGATGCACACGTGGGTAACATCATTAATCAACTTGCTCTTCTGATTAGTCAAAACATGAATTCTCTCCCACAAACCAACAACAACCTAAGAACAACATCTAACCCACACAATCAAGCTACTGTTAAAGATGGGAGGATCGTGGTGCAACCAGTTCAGGAAAGACAGTATGATCAGGGAAGAGGTGGAGCTGGTAGAGGTTATGTTGGTAATCAGAATCGAGGAAGGAATGGTAATCAAGGTCAACCTAAGCCGATCAAATGTTATAACTGTGGTCGTGAGGGACACATTGCAAGGAACTGCACATCTCCAAAACGTCCACAGAATGCTGATTACTTCAGAGATAAGATGCTGCTTGTACAAGCTCAGGATAATGGTGCTGCTTTGGATGAAGAGGAATTGTTGTTTCTTGCTGAGGGCAATGCCAAGACCTATGATGCAGATGTGGATGAGCAGCCTATTCAGGAGATAGGTCACAATCATCAGAATGCCTTTCAAGTCGCTGATTGTGATGCATACGACTCTGATGTGGATGATGGACCTACTGCACACATAATTTTTATGGCTAGCATTTCTCCAATGGTTTCTCCCAAGGTATCTTCTTCACCACAAGCTGGCCCATCCAAAGACAAACTCATCTCAGAGGTATTAAAACTATACGATGATGCTGATGTGCAAAAGATGCATGACAAAGTACAATCAACTGAAACTATTGAATCAAATATTGAAAATATGGGTAATATCAATGTTGTCCCATATGATCAATATGTGAAACAAAGGGAAAGTGAAGTTGTACCAAGTGATGCATCTTCTGCAGTCAACAATGACTATGTTTTGGATGAATACACTGCGTGTGCCCCCGATGATTCTGTAATTTCTGAACTAAATACCTATAAAGAACGTGTTGCTATTTATGAACAACGTGCAAAATTTGAGTTGACCACTCGTGAGCAGGAAATGGATGACCAAGTGCATACAATCATTAGAAAAAGTAATTTTAGAGAAGAAGTATTAAAACAAGAATTAAATTCCTTGCAAGAAAAGCTTTCTAAAACTGCTAAGCAAAAACAAGAACTTCAAGAAAATATGAAAATGCTTAAGCAAGAATTTAATGCAAAGGAATCAAAACTCTTGAGAGATTTTTCTAATCTGAAAACCTTGAAAAACAAACTTGAAAACAAGTTGTACATACAAGGGAACACCATCCAGACTGCTCACATGATCACTACGCATAGAGTTCTAAGCGATAAGCATAGTGTTCCCATTATTGATAAACCCAACCCTGAGTACGGGAAGATAGCAAAAGCAGCTCAAAGTGTGATCTATGATGGCAATGAGATTCTTAAACCTAGACAGAAACCTAGTTGATTTGAGTGCACAGAGGAAGATAAGAAATTAGATGAAATCACTAGGGAGAAGATGAATAAGAAACTAAATGATCCTAAAAGCAAAGAGAAGAAAGTAATTATCACTCCCCATGACTACAAAAAGGAGAATTGGATCTCCCTGAACATGTTTAAGCCTCAAACATTGTTGACTCCCGAACAAGTGTTCTGGAAAATGGACTTAGATAAGCAGAAAGCAGAAAATATTGTTGAAACAAATCCTCCCCTTAGGAAAATGCCTAAAGCAACTGTGTATCCTCCCAATACGCCAATGCATCTAGTTCCTAGAACGATTGCTACTAAAAGCAAGATCTTAATCAGTCAATATGTTATTTTTCAACTATTTGTTGATTTTGAGAAAACTTGTAAGAAAAGGATCACACCCACTGGGATTACTGAAGGGGAAAGGGGTTTTGAACAAACAAAAGAATGCTATTTAACTGAGGTCATGCCTTTATTTAAACTTCTAAAAGATCACTTTGAGAGTCTTAAAAAGGGGATACATACTGATATTAAGGGAATGGAAAAAGAATTTGATGCAATGATAGTTGAATTTAGTGACTATGAGCGAGCACTAAAATATAATGAGATTGAGAGGAAGAACTTGCATACACTAAATGAGAACCTGATTTCTGAATGTATTGCTCAAGATTTGTTTTTCACTGCTACAAATTGTTCTATTAATGCTTCTCAATTTCATGAATTATCTGTTGCCCTGAAAGTCTCCCATGATCGTGTCATTGAGCTTGAAAAAACTAATTCTGAACTAAACGAGAAAATTGAACTGGATGATCACGACAATTTGGTTAAACATTTTTCTAAACTAGAAGTTGAGCATTTTAATTTACAACTAAAATATCAACATCTTAAAGAAAATGTCAAAACTTCAAATATCAAGACATCCTCAGATGCTCCAGAGTTTGATGCAGTTTTTCAAATTAACAAACGTGATGAACAGATTCAAGCTCATTGCAACACAATCAGAAAGTTGAAAGCCCAAATCTCTCAATTAAAGGGTCAAACGAACAATATGACAGGCTCCCAAATGCCTCCTCCGTTAGATTCTCAGAATTCTCAAACGTTTCATCTTCAAAACCTAGTAAATGCATTACAAAAGGAAAACAAAAGTTTTCTAGAAGAAAATGAAAAGATTAAACGTCATTTCAATGAGTTATTTGAATCAATAAAGGTCACTCGTAACAAAAATAACGAACAAATAGCTTCATTGCAAAAGGAAATTAAGAATCTGAAGAGTCAGGTAAAAGGGAAAATGCCAATGACCAATGGGGAGAATGGTGTATCAAAGGTTCACTCTTGTAATAAATATGCTTTGTCTGTGAAATATGTCCCTCCTCATCTCAGGAATAACAAACTTGCTGTTCAAACATACTTCTCATCCCTTAAGGATTGCCTAGAATGTCTGCGTGAGATTGTTGAAGAGGATAAGTTAGAGAAACCTCATGATAATGCAATTGGACATGCATGCTTATATGCCAAACGATCTCAAGAAATCCTAGAATGCTTGATCACAATATGCCCAAAGTCCTTAGGTGAGAGAGTTAATCCTTTGTTTCCATGTTCGATGCCTAATGCCAAGTATGATATTCATTCGATGCCCAATGTCTTGAATGTGAACCTTAGTGTGCCTTTAAGTAGTTCAGATTCCAGATCTGTCAATGCTATGAAAGTGAACTCAAGTGTGCCTTCTAGGAGTACAAATCCCAGCACTTCTAGTTTTAAGAAAGTGAACCTTAGTGTCCCTGCATGTAGTTCAGATCCCAGCACATCTAAACAGGTGATGCAAAGAATAGTAAAACCAACTAATGTTCCCATTCCCTCTACAGGAGTAATCAGTGACATTAAAGGGAGCAGGTCAAAGTCTCAAGACAATACAAGGAATGATAGGACCTCGCAAGCTAAGAATGTGCACTGGAAAAGAGTAGAAGAACAATCTAGGAACTTTAAGTTTGAACCGAATAAAACGAATCGTGTTGATTCTAGTATTAGCCATAGGCGTACTGTAATTAATTCGAATTCTGATACTATTTGCAAACCTTGTATTGATGTCTGCTTGAATTCTGTTTCTAATCATGAATGTGGTGTTAATGTTTTGCCTCATGATGTTAATTGTCCAGTTAATATTGTTAATGCTAAAATTCATGCTAAGAAGGCTAAAAGGCAAAAACGTAAGAAAGTTAGAAAACAATGGAAACCCACAGGAAGAACATTTAGTAAGATAGGCTATTATTGGATACCTGTTGGTCATAAGACTAATCAGACAATGCCCACTAGAAAATGGATGCCTACTGGTAGAACTATTCCCTTAAGAAGTGAGCACACTGTGAACAGGGCTAATACAGACACTAGTACTGCATCTATTCACAATGATTCCATTGCCTTAATTTCTGATATGAATGCTTCTATTTCTGATGTGGGTGTTCCAACCATTGTTACTAACCAAATGGAACCCATTCTTGCATGGGGATCCCAATTATCCAGTTATCCATTCTTGTCTGTGTTCAACTGCAGATCGTTCAAATCGTTCTGTGGTACCTGGACTCAGGCTGTTCCAAGCATATGACTGGCGACCGGTCACGGCTCATGAACTTCGTGAGCAAATTCATCGGGACAGTTAGATTCGGGAATGATCATTTCGGTGCTATTATGGGTTATGGAGACTATGTAGTTGGCAAAAGTGTTATCTCCAGGGTTTACTATGTAGAAGGTCTTGGTCACAACTTGTTCTCTGTTGGTCAATTCTGCGATTCTGATCTAGAAGTAGCCTTCAGAAAACATACCTGCTTCGTTAGAGAACTTGATGGTAAGGAACTCTTAAGAGGTTCACGTGGTTCAAATCTATACACCATCTCTATCGAAGATATGATGAAGTCTTCTCCAATTTGCTTGCTGTCAAAAGCTTCTAAAACAAAGTCATGGTTATGGCATCGTCGTCTCAATCACCTGAACTTCGGCACCATCAATGATCTCACCAGAAAGGACTTAGTTGTAGGTTTACCTAGACTCAAGTACGAAAAGGATCATCTTTGTTCAGCATGTCAATTGGGAAAAAGCAAGAAGTATGCCCATAAACCCAAACCTACTAACTCTGTCACAGAAGTTCTTCATATGATTCATATGGATTTATGTGGACCAATGAGGGTGCAGAATATCTTTGGGAAGAAATATGTGTTAGTTGTGGTTGATGATTACTCTAGATTCACCTGGGTCAAGTTCTTAAGGACAAAGGATGAAACTCCTGATATCATCATCAAACTCATCAAACAGCTGCAGGTTCGACTTAACAAAACCGTCAGAATTATCAGAACAGACAATGGAACTGAGTTTGTCAACAAACAACTTAGTGAATTTTATGAAAGCGTTGGAATCAGCCATCAAAGAAGTGTTCCACGAACTCCTCAACAGAATGGTGTAGTTGAAAGAGGAAATCGAACTCTTGTAGAAGCCGCTAGAACAATGCTGATTTACTCAAAGGTTCTAATGTTTCTATGGGCTGAAGCTATTGCCACTGCATGCTACACACAAAATCGTTCCCTGATTCACACTGTTCATGGAAAAACTCCATATGAACTTGTCCACAACAGAAAACCTAATCTCTCTTTCCTTCGTGTGTTTGGTGCATTGTGTTATCCAACTAATGAGGGTCAAGACTTAGGCAAACTTAGAG
Organism: Chrysanthemum seticuspe; assembly: GCA_019973895.1. Classification (NCBI taxonomy): domain Eukaryota; kingdom Viridiplantae; phylum Streptophyta; class Magnoliopsida; order Asterales; family Asteraceae; genus Chrysanthemum; species Chrysanthemum seticuspe. Next base: position 327,468,406 of record BPTQ01000007.1, on the reverse strand, counting down.
CTAAAACAGACATTGGAGTATTTGTAGGGTATGCACCAAACAAAAAGGGATACCGAATCTACAACAAAAGAACCCGAAACATCATGGAAACAATTCACGTTACGTTTGATGAGCTGACCGGTCAAATGGCTCCTGGACAAACCAGTTCAGGACCCGCACTTCAAAACAGTCCCATTGGTTCATCCCTTGTTCCAAACTCTTCTCAAGAAACTCTATATGTACCTCCATCTGAAGATGATTTAAATAAATTGTTTGATCCTATGTTTGATGAACTTTATGATCCAAGTTCTAATGAGGTGTCGATTCCTACTACAGAGGCTGCTCATATTCCTGTGGATGAAGTCAATCCCTCAGTCTCAACATCTTTAAGTCAAGAAGCGCCTGCTGCTGATCCTTCAGTCTCATCAACAAATCATCATTCTTCAAATGTACATCATGGAATTGTTTCTGGCATCAATGATGAAGTTAATCCCTTTGCTACTCCTGAAGATGCTCCATTTGAAAACATATTTGCTCCTGAATCTTCATCAGAACCATCTTCTTCAGGAGACATCGACTCTGCTACTTCAGTCCCTCAACAACTACCACATGAACACCTTAGAAAATGGACTCACGATCATCCATTAGACAACATCATAGGAAATCCTTCTCGTCCGGTATCCACTCGTAAACAGCTTGCTACTGATGCCTTATGGTGCTTCTTTAACTCTATACTCTCAAAGATCGAACCTAAAGATGTTAAAACTGCTATGAATGAAGACAGCTGGTTCAATGCCATGCAAGATGAAATTCATGAGTTTGATCGATTAGATGTATGGGAATTAGTACCAGCTCCAGATTGTGCTATGATCATTGCTCTTAAGTGGATCTTCAAAGTGAAGCTTGATGAGCATGGTGATGTTTTGAAAAATAAGGCTAGGTTAGTAGCTAAAGGTTATCGTCAAGAAGAAGGTATTGACTTTGAAGAATCTTTTGCTCCAGTTGCTCGAATCGAGGCAATCAGAATCTTTTTAGCTAATGCTGCTAGTAAGAACATGGTTGTCTATCAGATGGATGTGAAGACAGCATTTCTGAACGGAGACCTTAAAGAAGTCGTCTACGTCAGCCAACCTGAAGGATTTGTAAATCAAGAGCATCCTACTCACGTTTATCGTTTGAAGAAGGCTCTTTACGGTTTAAAGCAAGCTCCAAGGGCATGGTATGATACGCTGTCAAAGTTTCTTCTATCAACCGGATTTAGCAAAGGAGCAGTTGATCCAACATTGTTTACCAGGAAGTCAGGCAAACATTTAATTCATGTTCAAATTTATGTTGATGATATTATTTTTGCCTCGACAGACCCAATGGAATGTGATCGTTTTTCAAATGAAATGAGTTCAAAATTTCAAATGTCAATGATGGGACAAATGTCATTTTTCTTGGGATTACAAATTTCGCAAAGTCCCGGAGGCATTTTATAAATCAATCTAAATATGCAACTGAGATCTTAAAGAAATTTGGATTTGATTCAAGTGACCCTGTTGACACTCCCATGATTGATCGAACCAAACTAGATGAGGACCACTCAGGGATCATGATTGACCAAACAAAATATCGTAGTATGATTGGATCCCTGATGTACCTCACAGCTAGTAGACCAGACATCTTGTTCGCTGTTTGCATGTGTGCTAGATACCAGGCTAAGCCTACAAAAAAGCACCTTGAAGCAGTTAAACGGGTCTTTCGGTATCTCCAAGGAACCATCAATATGGGTCTCTGGTACCCGAAGGACACCGACATGTCACTAACAGCCTATGCAGATGCTGATCATGCAGGGTGTCAAGATACTCGTCGAAGTACATCTGGAGGTGCTCAGTTTTTGGGTGATAAGCTTGTGAGCTGGTCTTCAAAGAAGCAAATGAGTACTTCTATTTCCTCTACAGAGGCTGAATACATAGCCATGTCATCTTGTTGTGCTCAAATCTTATGGATGAGATCTCAATTATCTGACTATGGCTTTGAATTCAACAAAATCCCTCTGTACTGTGATAATAAAAGTGCTATTGCTCTCTCATGCAACAACGTTCAACACTCAAGAGCAAAGCATATCGACATTCTACATCATTTCATCAGGGAACAAGTGGAAAAAGGTGTGGTGGAACTCTATTTTGTGAGGTCTGAATATCAGTTAGCAGACATCTTCACCAAAGCTCTTCCAAGAGAACGTTTTGAGTTTATTCTTCCACGTCTTGGCTTGAAAAGCCTTCAACCAGAAACACTCAAACGTCTTCAGGAGGAAGACGAGGAGTAAAGGTCTATCTTCATCTATCTCTTGTATATATCTATTCGAAAAACAAAATACAAAATTATAAAACTTTCAAAAATCAAATAGAAAAATATAAAACCTTCAAAATCCATAAAAATTTGAAAAATCTTGAAAAAATTCCAAAAATATTGTCCTTTTGTCATGTTTTCCTCGATTCGATAATATCTACGGTCTTTGAGATGTCATTCAAAGAATGACACGGGACTTTAGATGTTGTTCGAATGTTAAAAAAAAAAAAAAAAAAAAAAAAAAAAATCAAAAAATTATTTTTGGGAGAAAGAGAAACAAATGGTTTATTGTCATTTCAGGCAGTAACCCGCTTTTCAAAGAAAGAACAGAGCCATGCTTTACCATGTTTTCAAATTCCATGCTCTGATTCTATAAACATTTATCTGCTGAAAACTAACTGCTTTGAAAAATAACTCAGTCTCTATTTTTGATAAACATCTGGACTTATTTGTCAAAATATCAATCTCTCAATCAACAACCTATGTCATTGATTGAGGGGGAGAATGATTTCAATTAAATAAAAAAGTTATTTGGCATTCAATTATTTTCAAAAGATATTCATGCATCTTTTACCAATGGAGTTTTAAAGTCTTAAAATCCGATCCTTATCAGTTAAAACGCTTTCATAATCAAGTCACAATTCTCCTCAAAAGCTTTCAAAATCAATTTAAATCTATAAGAGATCACAAATCTCATGATTTGATAATTGTGATCGGGGGAGAATTTGTGATTTAAATTGGACTTAAACTGAGGATTTGGTAAATGGTTTTACAAGGATGTACATGTTATCCTCCCCGCATGTGACAAACGATTTCAAATTTTCCATTCACATGTTGAGGGGGAGCATCTATCTTACACCTATGATTTGAAACGTGATCATTTATCTCAATGTGCAGGTTCCCTCTAGTATGTGCAAAACTCCTTTCAAACCTTGAGGCACATATTGAGGGGGAGCAAAAGTATGAAAACCGCATCCTTCCCCAAAATACTTTATCTACTTGATTTGATCAGGGATGAGATGTTGATATCTTTTAGAAAATGGTAATCAAAGAAGTTAATTCTTCCTCTTGCCTCCGTGTGCAAAACGATTTCAAACATTTGATGCACATGTTGAGGGGGAGTTCTCATTCTAAAAATATCAAAAACAATTTAGGTACAAAATGCTTTGATAATACATCTTAAGTATCTGGATTGATTTTCAAATGGTTTTCAATTGGTTCCAATGGCAGATGAACAATACCAAATAGACCGACCAACTTTACTTTATGTACGGTGATATAAGGATGATAAGGTTAGGTATTGGTTCCCATGATCCGCCAGAACCGGAGGGAATTACCCAGGGACAATCCACTAGTTAGTGTAGAAGTCCTTAGGTATGATGATAAAAGGAGAAAAGTGAGATATGGGAAGAGTGCGGACTGAGGCAGAGCAAGTACTGGAACAAACCCAACAAGGTTCTTGCAATGAAGTCTCGGTAAGCACTGAAAGGGTTGAAGAATTAAAAAGAATTGAATGAGAAAAGGGTGAAAACAAATAGCCCTCCATTTATTCAACCTTAGGGCAGAAACCGGGTTCAATTCATATGCTACTGATGGTAACATCGGTATTGAAGACAAGACGTCATGGACCCAGTGACGCACTGCACTTCAACTTTCCAAACCACTCAAGATCCTCTTAAAAGGACTTGTTTCATTCTCACGGGGAACCGACATTATCTATCGACTTTCTCTTAGAGATTGTTGATATTGAAGAAGGAGACCCTCTCCCTAGTCTCCGGCACAGGATCCAAATATGCACATATTGAGTCTAGATCCACGAGATCATCAATAAATCTCATTAGGACACTTTCAATTAAGACTCTTTGTTTCACAAAATGTGGAAAGAGAGATTATATCTTGAGTCCTACGCATTATCCTTGTGGTTTTGCCAGAACATCCGAGTGATATGTGAACATATTCACAGTGAAGATGGAAAACCTTCTGGAGCCAACATCAAACAAGCTCCTGGTAGGTGGCATGTGAGATCTATTATATAGATCAACCATGTGACAACTGAACAGAAACAATGGGGCGATTCAATCACTTGAATCAATCCTGGTTCAGGTTACGGATTGACGGATACCTTTGAAAAACCGGTCTTTGTGCTTAAAAACTCTTTTCTTTAGCAAAACGACCGTGTACGGATATTTCAAATCAAAAGGTGTTTTATGATTGATAATTGATGTTCATTAAAAACCTTCGTTGAATTGCAAAAAAAAAAAAAAAAAAAAAAAAAAACAATTTCTATTGAGCAATACATGATTGTTTTTCAAATCTCTTTTCATCAATCAGTGGACTTAAATTTGCTAGTTCACTTACTCCGTGTTGTCTTCTTTGAGATGTTCCGGTTTGAGAACAGCTAGAGCAGCTGCGAAACCCTGTCAAGGAAATTCCTCGGAATTATACCTGATCACAGGCAGTACTTGTACTGATCAACGGGGAACCGTGGGCCGTGTACCTCAATTCAACGAAAGTGATCAAAGACACTTTCGTGTGCTTTATTGCTAACTGTTTAATGCAGGTACATCCGACGTTTGCAGCTGATCAGAATGAAGCGGTCAATCCATAGCCGCATGCTCACACAATACATTCATCTCTCAAGAAATCATGATAAGTGCATCAATGACTCTGATATTTTCACTCCATGCTTCTGCTACGCTGCTGCCAATATCATGAATCAACGAAAGCTTTCGTTACTCTGATGAGAAGATATCATGATCCAGAATGTGAGCATGTCGGTCCGAATGTCACAACATCACAAAATTCCAACACCACAATGAATGTCTCAGAGATTTTTGATAGCTGATGATCTCAAAAGCTGGCTCAAAATTATTATCACGTGGATCAGTAAAAGACCTCCACTTGGATTAACCAAACATGCAATGAGAAGAATCAATGACTACGAGCTTCGGAGCAAAGTACTACATCAAGAATGCAAGAACAATTTTTAATGTAATATCTGTTTGTATTCAATGTAGTTTTAGTACATGATTGAGGTGACCTCCCTTAGGGGGAGATTGTTAGGAATTAGAAATTCCAGGTATTAAAGAGTCGGTCACCTCAAGTATATGTAATCGTTAGAAAGCTCGTAATCGTAGTTATTTTAAGCTAAGTAGTATTTAGTTAAGTAACACCGTGGAGGACGGACGGGTCTTTACCCACTGTATGCCTGATCCACAGCCCGTTGTGTGGCGTTTTATATAAGACTATAAATACTCTCTACCTTGCAAGGTAGAGAGTTGGAGCTCATAATAATATCTTTCACTTTCTCTCACTAAGTTCCCTAAACCTCTAACTTTCTCTCTCTAGAATTCCACTTATACGCCTACTTTGTGTTATGGTTTGATGTGTATGTGAAATTAAATATCCTACAACGGGTGCAGCATCAGTGTCTGGTTTTACGATGATGAAATCTGCTAGTATCTGCCCTTTTATCGCCGTACGTAGTCTGTAGGAGATGTTGTGTTCACCTAGCAACACGCTCCACTTCTGTAGTCGTCCTGATGCGTCAGGTTTGGAGATGATTTGCTTGATTGGTTGGTCTGTGATCACTGCTATTGGATGCGCTTGGAAGTACCTGCGCAGCCGCTTGGCGGCGAATACTAAAGCCAGGACCAACTTTTCCATTGCACTGTAATTGATCTCCGTTTTCTTGAGCGCTTTACTTACAAAGTACACCGGTGTTTGCACTGACTCCCTGTCTGTCAGCAGCACTGCGCTGACTGCTCCATGTGTCGCAGATAAGTACATAATTAACTCTTCCCCTGGTCGGGGTGCGACTAATGTGGGGAGCGCTGCCAGGTGGTGTTTAAGCTGTGTGAAGGCTTCTTCTGCCTCCGTAGTCCAGCGAAAATCTCCCTTTTTTATACACTTCTTGAGTGTCTTGAAGAGAGGTAGTGACTTGTCTGCTGACTTGGATAAGAATATGTTTAGACCAGCCAGTTTTCCATTGAGAGATTGGACTTCCTTCAACGTTCGCGGTGAAGGAAGTTGGATGACAGCCTTGGTTTTTTCTGGACATGGTTTGATGCCATCAGGTTCTATCAGGTATCCGAGAAACATGCCTTCTGTAGCGCCAAAAGTGCACTTTTTAGGGTTTAGCTTCATGTTGATCTCTTTGAGTCTCCTAAATGTTTCCTCAATGTCGCGCACCAACTCATCCTCAGTATGGCTTTTTATGACTAGGCCGTCAACGTAAACCTCTAAGTTGCGGCCCACCTATTTTTCAAATGCATTATCTACTAGACGCTGATAGGTGGCGCCTGCGTTCTTCAAGCCAAAGGGCATTTTGGTATAGCAGTAGACGCCTTGGCTTGTATGAAAGGCCGTTTTTTCCTCATCTTCCTTAGCCATATGGATTTGGTGGTATCCTTTGTATGCATCTAGGAAACACTTGAGCGGGTATCCACACAAAGATTCTACCTTCCAGTCTATCTCCGGTAGCGGGTAGCAGTCTTGTGGACATGCTTTGTTGAGATCTGTGAAGTCCACACACATCCGCCAGCTACCGTCGCTATTTTTTTACCATTACTGGGTTGGAAAGCCAGTCGTGGTAGTAGAATTCTCTCATGATACCTTCCTCCACAAGCTTGTGTACCTCTGCCAGAATTGCTTGTGCGCGTTCTGGAGCTTGGCCGCGCTTCTTCTAGCGTATTGGTAAGTATCCTTGTCAGATTCTCAGCTTGTGTTCTGTGATTGAACGTGGTACCCCAGTCATGTGCTTTGGCTCCCAAGCAAAGATGTCCAGGTTCTTTTGCAGGAGTGCGCATACAGATGCTTTGCCGTTGTCCAGCAGGGCCCTCCGATCGATACTTCCTGTTCTGGGTAATCGGGATGAATTGCAACCTTCAGATTTGGAACTTTGGTTGCGCGCTGTTCTGGGATGGGTGTCGTCTCGCATGTAATCATGTTACATTCTCTATGTGGTACAGTGGCGTTGTAGAGAGTAACAATACCACCTTCCACTGGGAATTTGAGCATCCCATGTGTTGTAGACGGTACTGCGCGCATGGCTGATATCCTTGGTCTTCCGATAATGCCATTGTATGGCGAAGGGGATTTGATCACCATGAAATCCATCCAGGCTGTCGTGGAGTGTCCATTATTGCCCACACTGACTAGTAGGCGTATTTGCCCCATAGGCCATATCTTTTCTCCTGTAAAACCAGTCAGCGCTGTCATGACCGGGCTTAACTGACTGCGTATCTCAGGTCCCAATCGTTTGAAACAGTGCTCGTACATTATGTCGGCGGATGCTCCTCCATCAACATACATGCGGTGGATATCGTGACCCCCCGCATTAATTTCGATGGTGAGCGGCTCTACCGCTGCGTTGTCCGCAGTTAGGGTGGGGAAAAAGATTTCACTTCCACGGGAAAATTTCTGGCTGACTTTCTGTCTAGTTACTCGCTGCCATGATTGTATCATGTAGATGGTGTCAGCCTTGTCTTTGGTTGTCTCTTTCTTGTTCCCATTCTTCTGTCTATCCTTTCCTTCCTTGATGTTCTTGACCAAATGGTCCAATCTGCCTTCTTTCACTAGTTTATCGATAAGTTGTCGCAGTTGGACACATTCATTGGTGGTGTGTCCCTTCTGTCCATGATAGTCACAGTATCCACTCCCCACGCGCCGATCCTCCGGAGTGCGCATTTGTGAGGGTCTTGGAAAGTTCGCACCTTCTGTTGCGAGTATTTCCTTTGGAGTCTTGGTCAGCGGGGTATACCTGTCATTATCCCGTCCACTCCCCTGACCGCGGTAGTTCTTGTTACGCTTGCTACTCCGGTCAGTGGCTTGTCTCCCAGGTTGTTCCTGTGACCGATAGTTTGAGTAGCTTTTCTTGCTATCCGCAGCGGCGGCTTCTCCTTGGACGAAGGACCTTGTCCGTTTCATTAATTCATCGAAGGTTTGGGGGATCTTGTCGTTCAGCCTTTTGATGAGTTCTGGGTTATTGATCTCATTCATGAACCCTGAGATTTTCAGCACTTCGGGACATGCCTTAACCTGTATGCACTCATCTTTGAAGCGCTCCATGTATGCGCTAGTAGATTCCCCCTGGCACTGTTTTACCCTGGCGAGTTCTTCCGTTGAGTGAAGTTTAGGCGGAATGCCTTTCTCAACTCCTCAAAGCCATCGATGCTTCTGCGTTGAAGCTTACTGAACCAATTCCGCGCGTTCCCACTAGCGTGGAATTAAACATGTGGCACCACACAGGTTGTGGCCAATTTTCGATAGTAGCAGCTGATTCGAAAATTTTTAGGTGATCATCAGGATCACTTGTTCCATCATAAGTTTTGACGTTAGCGGGCATGCGCCTTCTCTTATCTTCTGAGAAGTTACTGATACGTCGAGTGAACGCATCCACCTTCTGGCGGCGCCATGGAAGAGACATGTCTTCCTCCTCCTGGTCACGGTATTTCCTCCTGGACTTCCAGTGTCCAGTTTCGCTATCCTCGTTGCCCGAGGAATTACCGGAGGACGAATTTTCCTTTCTTCGGCGTTTGCGCCGACTGCCCTCAGAATCTTCACTTGAAAGGCTTTCACTTGGGGAGTATCGTCGCCCAAGTCTGTCCTGGACTCTGCGGCTACCAAGCCTGGCGTGGACATTGGTACGCCGTTCATTCTCCTCGCTTCCTTCCAGATGCTGCGAGTTAGATGTCTCATCATCCTCAACTCTCGTCCCAATTCTGTTAAACACTGGGGGTCAGCGGCTATCCCTCCCGCGCTTCTCCTTCTGACGGTGCTGTGGGGACGTTTCGTATTTTGAGTCAAAATTGAGTCGAGCATGCAGGCTTCGACTCGACCTCTTTTTTGCTTCCTCTTGCATGAGGGCCGCCAAGGTTTCGTAATTTTGAGATACGAAATCTCTCGGTGCGAGTTCCGGTGCGACCCCTTCTAGGGAGAGGGTGCCTGCTTCTACTACCGGGCCCTTGTTTCTGTCGGGTGCATCTGGTGCCTTCTAGAGGTCAGTTTCTAATACTGATTGAAGGGGAGTAGCAAAAAGGGTGCGCAGCGGATCTCCTGCGCTGGTGGTAGTTGTAGTGGCTTGGGTTGTCCCCGAGCGTTGTTCCACCATAGGGAAGACTAGGTCTGGACCTAATCCTTGGTTTTTGGCGACACTGGTTGCCCCAAAAGTCTGCTTAGAAGCTGATCCGCTTTGTTGCTTCTTTCCTATAAGGTCTGCTTGCGATCGCTGATTTCCATGTTTCGTCATTCTAGTTCTTAGTTCTTAGTGAGGGTCCCACGGATGGCGCCACTTGTTGATACAAAAGTTAGGCGTTCCTTGTTTGAGGCTCCGGCTCTCGTACCAATTGGATATTGCTGCTTAAGACCTGCGCACTAAGTAAACAGAAAACACCGTTAGGCTTATCGTGGGATTGTCTCCCACGATTATCCTCCGGCGTGAGAGTAAGTAATCGGTTTTAGGGTTATGGAGAGTTAGGGTTTAGATCGTACCTTTAATGAGGGATAGGGTTCCCTTTATATACACACGAAGTCCTTGTTGGTTTCGTGTTCCCCAACAATCGGCGTATCCCGCCTAAGTCGGTTGGCAAACGATTATCTCCATAATTAGGAGATATCCAATATCTTATTCCATAAATAACATTGGGTTTGGGCCTTCGTGGGCCTAAACACTTATCGGCCTAGCCCAATTCATGTTGGGCTCGTTAGTATCGGACCTTGGTCGGGTTCGTGACCCGAATATAGACTATACATCATCACCTACATCTTGTGTTACCTATTAGAGAGCTAGGTGTGGAGCTCGCCGTCCCCTTCGCCGCCACCGTGGCTATCTCGCCGTCCCTCGTCGCCACACCGGCTGGGCTCGGTCGTTCGCCATTGAGGTGCTCTTCGTCAGCACAACGAGCTAAATTGTCTTACACAAACCAAACGGATATAAATTTAAATTTGAAAAAATATATTCGTTGTTAAAAACCGAATACTTTTAGTTTAAAAAAAAAAAAAAAAAAAAAAAAAAAAAAAAACCTTATACCACCCCTATAAATAACAAACCATAACCACTATTTTTCTCATCTTCATCAACTTTCTATATCTCTAAAAAAAAAAAAAAAAAAAAAAGTCTCAAAACCCGAATGACGGAGGGTATTTTACGAACCTACTAAATTCAAACCCACCACAATACGGGGGTTCTTCAAACCCGTCTACCCTCTCCTCGCAGAATTCCAACCCATCTCCCTAAGAAATTTTTCTTAACCAACAATATGCATTTCAACAAGGATTCACAAGTTACCCCGACCGATTTTCATCACCACAGTTTTTTAACCCGTCACAACCTCCAACGTTTCCCCAAATGGAATCACAACCGTCCGGTTCACAATTCAAAGTACCAAAATCACGTGAACCGGCCAAAGGTAAAGGGAAAAAGACGAAGGCAAAAATATCAAAACAAGCTGTGGATTTGGACGCAGACGATGACAGAGATGTGGAAGTCATAGGCCAGACAGACAGGAGGAAGTGGAGCAAGGTTGAAGAAAGGTTGCTTGCGCAAAGTTGGATAGAAATTTCACAAGATCGAGATATGAGAAATGACAATTCCGAATATTTCTTTTGGAACGACATTATGGAGATGTTCAATGATCAGACCACCGATGACCCTCGTACCAAAAATATGATCACGGGTAAATGGTCGAGGATTAACGGTGATTGCCAAAAATTCAACGCTATTTACAAACATTTGCAGCGTCGAAGTGGTGAAAATGACCACGATCATCTCGATAATGCGAAACTGAACTTTGAGCAACGCTTTGGTGGGAAGGAGTTCGGGTTGACATTACCCGAAGTGGGATGCCGAAGATCCGATTGACATTACATGTCTCGAGGATATATTCGGCCCGGACAAACGACCTCGTCCTGAAAGAGATGGAGGCAAAAAGAGTCGAGTCGCAAAGAAACAAAAGTCGACTTCATCGTCGAGCGCTGCGAGCTCCGGTGGGAGTCAATCGAGTACTTTTTCGGGACATATATCCGAAAAATATGCTCAAAAAGCCGACGCTCAAATGGTTTGTTACGACGCGAGGCGGAAGAAGGAAATTGCTGTGTTAGAGAAGAAGGAGATGAAGTTTCTCATGCTAGATCCCAATTTGACTTCTGACCCGGCAAAAGCAGAGATCATCCGAAAGAGGCAGGAAAGAATAGTGAAGAAATATGACGAAAGATATGACTAGTAAAATGTTTAGGTTTCTTACTATTAGTATGTGTTTTATTTTTTTCCCCGTGTCATTTTTTTACGTATCGTGTTTATTTTTCTTATTATTGTGTTGTTAATGCATTTTAATTATTAATGAAATAAATTTAGTTTATTTGAAAATTTGAAAAAAAAAATAAAGTTGTAATGGTGGGCCACAAATGAAGAGGTTGAGGTTTGTTGTGAGTGATTGAGGATTAGTTGTGGTTAGTTGTGGAGGTTTGTTATGGTGATGTGGCACCCGTAGGCCCCGAATGAAGAGGTTGAGCTCTTCATGACACCAAGAGCTCTTATACTTCTTTTCCCTTAGGCTAGTCACAATGGCCAAGTCGACCCAGTCGGTTGAGCATGGGTGACCACCGGTTGCCCCACTCTGGAGAATCGGTTGAGGAAGAAAAAGGGACGAACTAGTTCGTTCATTCGACCGAGTATTTATCACATGTGTGGGTTTAAAAATTCCTACCATTTGGGTTAAAAAAAAAAAAAAAAAAAAAAAAAACTTTACCACTTTTACAACATTATAAACTAGACTATAGACCCGTGGGTTTCGCGGGTGGCAGTAAAAAAAATTGCATTCTAAGTAAACAAAATCATATAAAATTCATACCTATATATCAAAACTTTGAATGAACGGGTATCTTGAATGGAGCTATTCATTAAGGAGTTATCTGTGTGAATAAATTAACAAATAACAAAGAACGCAAATAAGTTCCTTTATTTTTCGAAGAGAATAATAAGTAATATGTAATTATACGATAAACAATTTGGTTTGTAATAAATGTGCATGTCTCATTTTCTCCAACGGGTATATAAAAACATCGCCTCAATCATGATTACATACTTTGATACATCACGGAATAAAGTTCAACGATCGATTAAGAAGATGAAGTAAATCTATACTATGTTTCATTCCTACTAAATAACCAATGTATTATTCAAAAGACAAAAGACACAATTTGCTTGATGGGATCCAGATATGCTAAACTTATCACCCGGCAGATGAGCGAAGGGATTAATTACTTTCCTGCTTGACTAAGGGTACACCCCTTGTAAGTTGTAACGAATAGGAAAGTCCTAACGCTAACAATCTGATGGGTTTAAATAACCAATGTTTCATTCCTACTAAGTTCGTTATGCTCCGTCGAGTGCACTCCTCAATGTATCTTCTTATTGAGGTAACTCCTATAAGAATTAAATAATAGTCTGAATCAAATCATGTTTCATCTTTTAAAGGAAATTATCAAAAGTAAAGATGCATTAACTATCACATGCATTATACAATGAAACATCAAATCGAATATTTGATAATGTTAACGGGTGTATTACCATGTAAGGAAATATATAATTATATAACCATATTTTAACACTAGAAATAAAGATTACAAAATTAGTTGGATTAAAATGTGTACGATCCAACAATCAAGACTACAATTTTGTTTGATTAAAAGTGTATAAGAAGTATTGACATTGATCCAAAACCTTTTAACCCTCTTTCTAATATGCTTCTTATGTCATTTAACTTGCAAACTCCGCCAACAATGTTCAAAGATGAGAACATTTAATAGATGGAATGAAGATATTTGTTTTCTTGGATCCTCCATTTTTATTAATGTCTTGAACCTGAGAAACATAGAAAATATATAGATATTAAAACAGCGGAAACAAAAAGATCTAGCAGGAATATGTGGTAGATGTAAGATGGTTCAATTTGGGCTACTCAGTTTCTATGTGAATTAAACTCCATGTGTGCTAACCTGATCTCTATACTTAAAATTACATTTTCATGTCCCATTGGAGATTGGATGATAATATGTACTCCTAAAGTATAAGAAGAAGAAAAAAGAAACGAATATAATTTAAACTATGGAGCTTTTGCTAAGCATATTCGGGAAACAGATGCATAGAGAGGTGACAATTTCAACACAATTACATACAAAAGGGTTCAATTTAAGTTATGTTTTATCTCAATGATTTTAAAATTAAAAAATCAGAGAAAAGATAATTAAAAAGAAAATCGCCAAACGATCCATAAGTCGCTCAACATACTCATGTATATGTTATAAGCAATCCCAAACAGTCATGAATATGTTATAAGCAATCCTAAACGCCCCTAAACTTTCATATGACGGTTAATAAGGAACTCAAACAGCCACTTAATAGTATCGGTTGTCTAGAATAAATGAGTATGCCTCATGTGAATAGTGAATACTAATCACAAGTTCAAACTCTAACTTGTTCAATCATTACAAAGTAAGGTTTCTAAAGCCAAAATGATATCATATTTCAGCACCCCCAAACTGTCCCAATATATATTATCGTCTGTCAAGATCAAATGAATATACCTGATGTGAATACTAATCACAAGTTTAAACTCTAATGTGTTCAATCATTAGAAACTAAGCTTTCTAAAGCCAAGTGATATCATATTTCAGCACCCCAAACTATCCCAATATATAGTATCGTCCGTCAAGATCAAATGATCACCTCATGTAGATTTGGAAAGTATATATCATAAGCAAAAAATAAAAAAAAATAAAAAAATCCAGCTTATTAAAAAAAATGTGGTTTACTCTCAACAATAAACATAGCAATGGGTTTTTAGGTATATGAGTCAAAACTTCTGTTTTTAATATGACCAAATCACCACAAAAGTTACTGCTACAAGTATCTTATAACGATCTTCCATATAATAAAAAATAAAGAAGTACCTGTTGAGATGCGGCGATAGAAAGTCTTGAATTAATGAACTACACTAAGTGATGACGTACCCTCCGATCAGGTCGAAGGACCCCCCTTCGGCCTCAGTTGAAATTGCTTTACGAAGACCCAAGTCTTTCTTCATAAGTCATTGGTGGCGTAAAACCATTCATCATTGACATGGTTACCAGCTGGGAATCCGCCAGCCGAAGGCCTATGCCCTTCGGTGTCTTCCCTTGAAGATGCCAAGACAAATAAGAACCTTGACTTGGTCTTACCCCACGTTCCCACTATGTCCTTAGCTTCCCCGCCAAGTCCGAGATAGTGGGGATGAAGCCCTAGCGGTTACCACAAATCAGGGGACGCCCCCCATGATCTCCTAAACGTGTGCTAACACTCTCCAAGCTATTTTCATCACCTATAAATAGGTTGGACGAGTCATTTCAATGGTATGTTCACTCAACACAGTATTTCATATACATCATATTATTTACAACTCATATCACATACTTACTCACACGCCGGAGGTGGTTCGCATGGCCCAACCCCTGCGCAATCACTTAACGAAGTGTCTACTATTTCTTATTGCAGATTGGCTACAAGTTTGGCGCAAGCATATCACCCCTCATACCCTTCGATCACCATCGAAGGCCTGGTGGTACGAATTATTGTACAATCAGTGGCGCCATCCGTGGGACCCGCTACTATTGGTCTCGTTATTCCAAACTTACACCCAGTCAATCACTCTCACTAGTTTTACGGCATGACTCAAGGAAGAGAAGATACACCCCCTCCGGGTTTCTCGACCTTGGCACCAATCCCAGTCAATGATCCTAACAACCTTCCCAATATAACCGCATCCACTTTTACTACACGATCTCACCCTGAAATAACTCCCAACAACCATGCTTCAACTTCGGCTAACCCTGAACCGGTAATTAGTCCAGCGTTTGTCGAAGCCAACATCAAAGCATTAGAATCTTTACTAAGGGCTCGAAGGAGGCAAGCTCGGAATGTGGAGATGCGTAGGGAGTTGGAATACTCAAGCGATGAGTATGACGAAGAGTTGGAAATGGAGACTAGGCCCTTGGCTCCTGGGGCTACACGTTCAGTGCTAAGGATAGGGTCTCCGAGCAGTCGAAGGCCTAGTGGAAGGTCGGTTGGTTTTGAAGACGTTCTGGAGAGGGCTCCAACTAGACGAGAAGGTACGATAGAAGGATCCAATGGAAGGAGTCACCGAAGGGGTGCTACGGAGGTTAATTTACCACCACTTTTGGCGGCTCATTTGGGAAGAACTGAGGCAGGGGTTCCGTTGTAGCCTTCTTACGCATCCGGCGTAGAAGGCAATCCATCTCAAATGAATGGGGGAGGAAATCTTCCTCCTCATGGTATGTACCCTCCTTTTCAGGCTCAACCTTAACCTCAAGGTGTTTATCCCCCACCTAATGGGCAAACTAGCAACCCCAGGTTTACTCAACCATACGGAAGTATGCCCTACGGGAAACCTATGGTATATCCTTCGTACCCTGTCGGAAGTCACCCACCTTATATACCTACTGCTTACCCTCAATATGTTAATCAAAACCCTGTTGGAGTACCTCCAAATCATAACCCGTACAATACTGCCCCTACCTACATGCCACCTTATAACTGCCTTTATTCGGAGCCCATGGGCTCCACAACACCCTTCGTAAGATGGATAGAAGACTACCCTTTGCCTGATGGGTTGAAAATGCCCGCGCATATTGGTACCTACGATGGGAAAGGGGATCCGGATAACTTTTTGCACTTGTTTGAAGGGGCTATTAGAATGCAGAAGTAGGTTATGCCTGTTGCTTGTCACATGTTTACATACACCCTACGAGACTCCACTCGTATATGGTGGAACGGGCAAAAACCAGGTAGCATTGTGAATTTGGATGATCTCAAGGCCAAGTTCAAATCACATTTCAGCCAGCAGAAAAAGTTTACAAGAACGCACCTAACAGTGCACAACATCAAGCAGAGGGAGAACTAGAGCACCAGAGCTTTCATTACCAGATATACCGATGACACGTTACAAATAATGGGCTTGCACGAGGACCAACGCATCTCGGGTTTCGTGCACGATCTACGAAACAGAAGTCTGGTTGAATTCCTCTCCACTGATCTCCCCGCAACCTACAAGGGTTTGGTGGAGAAGGCTTACACCTGGATCGAAGCAAAAGAAGTATCTACCAACGGGGCTCCAGTCAAAAATAAAGAAAGTCACAGCAAAGCCCCGAAGCATCCTTCGAGGGAAGGGTCAAGGAACAAACACAAAAATAAGGACAGGTTCACACCGTACCACAAAAACATCAACCATGGGCTCTTGGCTAATCTGTCCAAATTGCCAAGGGAGATACTTGCTACGGAAAAGGCTGCGAAGGCCTTTGATCCTCCTCCTCGCTTGACAAACAAAGGAAGGCCCAGAGATACTTCCAAATTTTGCTACTTCCATGACGATTACGGACACGACACCAACAACTGCAAAGAACTCAAGAAGCAGATAGAAGAGGCCGTAAAGTCCGGCCAATTGGGACATTTGGTGAAGGGTATAAAAAGAGGTAAAGACAAAGCCTCCGACACACAGTTGGGGAAAGATACCACACCTGCCGAAGCACCCATCCTCATGGTATACAAGGAGGACTCTGGTTTGAAGAGGAAAGAAGCGGAGGAAGCCTTGTGCGGAGTAGGAGATGTCACTTTTCCCTCAATCACAGGGAAAGTTCTTTCAGATGAACCCGTGGTCATCAAAGTCTTGATCTCCAACAGAGAAGTAAACAGGGCCTACCTCGACTGCGGTAGCTCCTGCGAAGTTATCTACGAACGATGTTTTCTAAAGCTCAAACCTTCGATAAGGTCGAAAAGAGTAGATTCGAAGGTACCCTTAGTGGGGTTCTCAGGGGAACACTCATGGCCCTTGGGAGGAGTCCCTCTAGAGGTTACGATCGGAGAAGGAAGGCTGAAAAGAACAGAAACTTTGATTTTCACTATCGTAAGGTCAGAATCCCCCTAAAACCTATTGCTAGGGAGAACAGCAATGCAGAAGATGGGCATCGTTGTCTCAACCATACATGCCGCAATCAAATTCCAAACACCTTTCGGCATTGGAACGGTTTTCTCCAGCTATAAGGTGAAGGAGCCTACGGAAGTAGGCAAAAGGATCAAACAGGTTTCGGAAGAGCCTCTGAAGGATGTTCTCAGTTGTACTGACGCTGAAGAATGCATTGTGGTAAATGAAATCTACCCCGATCAAACAGTGGTAATCGGAAAGCAGCTCCCAACCTCCTTTAAAGCAGAATCGGAAAAGGTACTTCGTGCTAATGCAGATGTCTTCGCATGGACCTACTCTGACATGACGGGGGTCCCCAGAACTCTCACCATAGACGGAAAGCCCTTCGGCACTGAACACAAGCTCAATGAGTTCAAACATGTTGAACCAATCAAACAAAAGCGTCGAAGCTTGTTCCTGAAAGAAATGCCGCCGCATGCAAAGAAGTGGACGAGCTTGTAGCAGCAGGCATACTCAGAGAGGTGAAGTATCAAACTTGGGTGGCCAATCCGGTGATGGTCAAGAAGCATGAAGGAGGATGGCGAATGTGCATAGACTTCACAGATATTAACAAAGGCTGCCCGAAGGACTGCTACCCTCTGCCAGAAATTGATTGGAAGGTGGAATCCTTGTCAGGGTTTCGGCTAAAGTGTTTCCTAGACGCTTACAAGGGTTACCATCAGATACAAATGGCGGAAGAGGACGAAGAGAAGACAGCCTTTTTTACAGGAAAAGGCGTTTATTGTTACAAAAAGATGCCTTTTGGTTTAAAAAATGCAGGTGCCACCTACCAACGTCTAGTGGATGAAGCCTTCCATAAGCAGATAGGTAGGAATCTGGAGGCATACGTAGATGATATGGTCATCAAGAGTAGATCAGAGGAGGATATGCTCTCCGACATTAAGGAAACCTTCGACCAGCTTCGCGCCATCAACATGAAATTAAATCCCAAGAAGTGCTCCTTCGGTGTGGAAGAAGGACAATTTTTGGGGCATCTGATCACCAAGCAAGGTATTAAGGCCAATTCTTCGAAGGTCAAGGCCATCACAGATTTGCAGCCTCCTAAATACCTAAAGGAAGTGCAAAGTCTGAACGGAAAGCTAGCAGCTCTCAGCAGGTTCTTATCGAAGGGTGCAGACAGATTTTTTCCGTTCTTCAAAACACTCAAAGGATGCACGGACAAAAAGACGTTCCAGTGGAGCATAGATGGAGAAGCAGCTTTCCAAAAGCTCAAGGATTTCATGGCTATTCTACCTACACTTACGGCCCCAATCAAAGGCGAAGTGTTGTTCATGTATATCGCAGCCTCCTTCGAAAGCATCAGCGCTGTGTTATTGGCAGAAAGGGAGAAGAAGCAAATCCCTATCTACTTCGTTAGCAGGGTTCTACAGGGAGCCGAGCTAAATTATCCAGCATTGGAGAAGCTAATTTTGGCCTTGGTCCATGCTGCGAGACGCCTTCGAAGGTACTTCCAAGCTCACCCCATAACCGTACTTACTGACAAGCCAATTAAGCAGATACTTTCAAAGCTGGAGAAATCTGGAAGGATAGCTAAATGGGCTATCCAGCTAGGAGAGCATGATATTGAATACAAGGGCAGAAACTCGGTCAAAGGGCAAATATTGGCAGACTTTCTAGCAGAAACACCCTCCGAACCGAAGCATGACACAAAGGTTGTTGAAAAGAAGCATGATAAGGAAATCGAAGGGTGGAAACTTTATACTGATGGAGCCTCCAGCTCCGATGGTTCTGGCGCAGGTCTCATGCTCGTTGATCCCAAAGGGAAGGAGTACACTTATGCACTCCGTTTCGAATTCGATGCTACGAACAATGAAGCGGAGTACGAAGCTTTGCTAGCAGGTCTCCGATTGGCCAAAGACATGGAAGTAGAAGACTTGTCTATTTTTGTTGACTCACAACTAGTGGCCAACCAGATAAATGGCTCCTACGAGGCAAGACAACCTATGATCAAGCAATACCTGGACAAGGCCAAAGAAATGCTCGAAGGGTTCGCATCCTACAACATAGAGCATGTTCGGAGAAACCAAAATAAGAAGGCGGATGCACTTAGCAAACTGGCATCAATGGCATTCACTCATTTAACTAATGAAGTTTTGGTCGAAGTATTGGCAGATAGGTCCATCGTCCGAAAGGAGGTGTCTAACGTAATACAGGAGGAAGACTCGAATTGGATGACTCCAATTAGAGAATATCTAATAAGTGGTATACTGCCGGAAGATCAGAAGCTAGCTTGAAAGGTTCGCATCAAAGCACCACAGTACAGAATCATGGGAAATTACTTATACAGAAGATCTTTTCTGTCCCCATGGCTTCGTTGTGTAGGACCAAGGCAAGCTGCCAACATCATTCAAGAAGTGCATGAAGGATCCTGCGGACTTCACGCAGGACCTCGCTCTGTTGTCTCCAAAGTCATGAGGGTCGGATATTACTGGCCTTCGATGCACAGGGACGCTGTCGACATCATTCAGAAGTGTGAAGCCTGTCAAGTCCACTCAAGAGTCCCAAGGCTACCAAAGCAAGATATGACTTCCGTAACGTCCGCATGGCCCTTCAGCCAATGAGGGATAGATATTGTAGGCCCTCTGCCAGTTGCTCCAGGAGGAGTAAAGTTCTTGGTCGTAGCCATCGATTACTTCACTAAATGGGTGGAAGCAAAGCCTTTGGCATCCATTACAGGAAGGCACATGGAAAAATTTGTGTGGGAGCATATTATCTGTCGGTTCGGAGTACCTCACATCATCATTTCAGATGATGGGAAGCAGTTCGCCGAAGGGGTATTCCTAGTGTTTTGCAGAGGCCTGAATATCAAACAATCCTTCACTTCCGTCTACCATCCTTAAGGTAACGGACAAGTGGAAGTTACTAACAGAGACATCATACAAGGAATAGAACGAAGGCTGGGATACAGTCATCATGGTTGGGTAGATGAACTACCTCAAGTACTTTGGGCTCACAGAACGCATACAAAGTCAAGTCACGGAGAGACACCTTTTAGCCTGACATATGGCACGGAAGCTATCATCCCTTCGGAAGTAAGTGTCGAAACTGAAAGGGTCATGAACTTTGAAGCAGCAAATAACGAAGAAAGACTCTGTAGCAACCTGGACCTACTCGAAGAACAAAGGGAAATAGCCTCAATCCGAGAGACTATCTACAAGCAAAATATTGAAAGGTACTATAACAAGCGGGTCCGGCTTTCGACCTTCAAACTAGGGGAATATGTCCTCCGACTCAACAGCGCAAGTAAAGCTGAGTACCAGGGTAAACTAGGACCTACATGGAAAGGGCCCTACGTTATTAAGGAAACATATGGCAACGGAGCCTACAAGCTGGAAACCTTGGAAGGAGACGCTATTGATAGAACCTGGAATGGCACTACTCTTCGTAAGTTCTACGTATGAAACTTACAATGTCTAAGGACACATTTTATTTGCTTTCAATCAATGTATTTGCATTCTTCTCACTTGGGGAAAGAAGCATTAATGGTAGGCGTCTAGTATTCATTTCTTAAAATGATGTAATCCTCCCTACCCACTTAATGATAATAACACATTTCCCTCAAATCTCTTGTTTCGTTTAATACAACAAAGATTTGCCCACCAAGTCGCTTTATAAGTTTGAATGTCGAAGGGATGTACAAAGACTAAACAACATGTCTTGCTTATATGCATAACATCCATCTCAACTTCACATTAACTTTCCTATATGGCCTTAAGGTATTTTAAGCCTTTTGCTGCCCAAAGGATCAAGACGGAATGGGTCGCGACCCTCTGTCAGCAGTTAAATTATACGATTGCTAATATTCTTGGTGAAGTAACTACACACAATGAGGCTATGCATCTACCATACGCCTTAGGTTGTAAAAAATATTTTTTACGCAAGTAAAAATAAAAAGAGAAGAATCACACATGGCAAAATTTGAGCCCTAGTGGCTCCAATGTAGATTACTGACTAGTCTAACTAGTCTAAAACAGGCCGTATCCTTAACGATCCAACAAAATAAAATATTGTCTTAGGCCGTAGCCTACATCACACATACCACATGTTAATTGTTTCATCATGCACGAGGCCTGGAAAGGAACATAGACAATTGTTTTAAAACAGGGTACATACCACCCTAGGGATCAAATTACAACCACATGGTTGCCTTCATCAAACCTTGGAATGAGTGGGATCAGCCAAACCTAGAGAGGGGGACCTTGGGTGACGGAGTCTTCTTGGAGGAAGTTGGAGGCTGGACTGTCCTTGGCTTATTGGCCAGCAGGTCCTCAATTGAGGCCGCTGGGTCCTTCGTCACATCTGCAAGGAAAGGGAACTCTAAAGCAGTTAATTGATTACCTGCATCATCATACGCTTTTTCATGAGTTGCCCTGTAGTAAGGAACTTTTTCCAACACCATCGGTTCCCCAGTCTTGGCTATCTCCTCCAAAGTGGTACACTTACCATGGAAAATGGCCGCATTCACCACATTCCCAATGGCAATTCCCACATCATCGCTATGGTAAAGTTCCATAGCAACATAGGGGATCACTTTGGTTACCAAGTCTACCCTGTCCTTCTTCAGCATTTTCAGACGAAGGTTTAACCCATCCACCTTTTCTCGGAGCTTGATCTCTTGGTCCAGCAACTTCACCCTCTCTTGTTCGAGGCCTCCACACTTGGATGAAAGAACAGATATCTGTTCCTTATAGCCAACGACCATTGAGCCTTCGACCGTTATCCTGCTGCATTCAGCCTCGCTCGTTGCCAGCTGACCTTTGAGATTTTCATTATCAGCTCTGAGATCTTGCACCAATGGATTCTTGTCAAAATCCTCCAATGCATCCTCACACCTCTTCTCTAGGTCTGCATACTTCTGATCCCTAGCCTTCTCCCTCCTCAGCATAACATCCATTTCTTCTCGAGCTTTGGTGACAGCACGGAGCAATTCCCTTGTCCTAGCATTGAGTTGGTTGTCTAGCATGCACTGGCGGACATAGCTTTTATCATTCAGGTCGCAGAGCCTTTCTATGGACATGTTATCCATCACCCCCTTCCACTTGGGTGGGATTACATGGCTCACGAGTTGGTGACAAGCTAGGGGAGAAGGAAGTTCCTTCGTATCAGGAAGTCCTGCAACATATGTATATTCGTTAATATATTATTGTTAGTACTTAATTTTGTTTCGCAGGAAAGAAACTTTACCATGGATATCATCGCCGCTAGGCCCTTCGATGGCTGGAAATTCCACAGCTTTACCCTGGACACTCTTTTGCCGGGTAGTTCGAGAGGGAGGAGTAGGTAGGATGAGCTTCCTTTTCGATTCAGACTTCACAGCTTTAGCACTGGCACCTTTTCTGCTTCGGACCCTCTCACCTATGCCGGAGGGTCCTACGATGGCCAACTGTCCTCCGGAGACTGGTTCATCAGAGTCAGCAATATTTTCCACAAGTTGATCTTCCACATCTATGGGTTCCTTTGACGGAGGAGCATATGATACAGGCTTGATAGGCTGGGCTTCCACATCATTGTTATTTATAGACACTGATGGGGAGCCCACGCCATAGCTTGTCTCTTGAGGATTCTTTGGAAGGAAGCTTACCTCCTTTGCACCACCGGCTACAACAAAGTTCCTGAACGACATCTCTGCACAAAGAATTAAATAAGATAAATATCAGAAAGATAAGTTTTTATTTCTTATTATAATAAAAAAAGTACATACTTTCTCCATCACAAATAATCTCAGGTACCAAAGGAGACCCCTCCCATCTTTCAGCAATGCCAGCCATGAACAGGATTGGCTCAGGGAATGTTTGGAAATCAGCGGGATGACGAGCCAAACGCTGATACAAAGGGTTTCTTCTCACAGTATAAGGCAGTGGATCGTTGAATCTGTTCTCATCATATTGAAAGTCTGGGTTTAACAATGCAGAGTATGCTGGAGGGATAATGGTATTTTGGATATAAAAGAATTTGCCTTTCCAGTTCCTTATGTTCGTAAACGGTCTATCTATCAGAATGGGCACATCCCTTTCACCCCTTTTGGCTAAGGTCAACCAATCTCCTCCCGGGTATAGATTCAGAAAACCCTTAAGCACAGTCAAGGATGGTTCGAACCCATAAGCTTTGCACATAACAATGTATGTCGTCAGCTTGGCTAGGCCAAAAGGCTTGAACCTAGAAATGTGTACCTCATAATACCGGAGGAATTCTAAGATCAAAGGATGAAAAGGTATCCTAAGGTTGGAAGTGGTGAAAGCATGGGTATATAGGCCTACATAATTTTCAGGGGCATCAAATATCCCTTGATTTCTACTAGGTAGCATGATTTTATGTTCCTTTGGAATGGGGTAGTCAGTGAGGAACGCTTTAAGCTCCTCCCTGGTTAGTGTGCAACCTTGTTGTTTTATCACAAATTTTTTATTGGTAGACATGGAGCCTTCTAGAGAACACAACAATGTATTTGAAATACAGGGAAGAAGGAGCACTTTACCTTGTTTGATGGAAGGCTTGATCGGAAGAGGTTTTAGTAGGTGAAAAGCTTGGGCGAGAGATAAAACTTTGTTAGGGTTTTACAGTTTTTTACATTTTATATACCCTACAAACATTAAATCTCAGCCCTACACGTGTCCGGACTTATCCCTTTACTACCGGATTTCAAACCGTTTTTAAATTTTGAAATGATATTTACTTTTACCGAGGAAAGGGGAGTAGTTAGGATTAGTCTTGCATTAAATATGGTCAATAACTACAAGACTTCTCATCTTCGTTCGTTTTTTGTGACGAAGAGTAGGTTTCGTTTTTATTTCTGAGTCGTAAGCAATATTTCTTGTTCGTACATATCACTTTCGACTGGGGGGGCTTGATGACGTACCCTCCGATCAGGTCAAAGGACCCCCCTTCGGCCTCAGTCGAAATTGCTTTACGAAGACCCAAGTCTTTCTTCATAAGTCATTGGTGGCGTAAAACCATTCATCATTGACATGGTTACCAGCTGGGAATCCGCCAGCCGAAGGCCTATGCCCTTCGGTGTCTTCCCTTGAAGATGCCAAGACAAATAAGAACCTTGACTTGGTCTTCCCCCACGTTCCCACTATGTCCTTAGCTTCCCCGCCAAGTCCGAGATAGTGGGGATGAAGCCCTAGCAGTTACCACAAATCAGGGGACGCCCCCATGATCTCCTAAACGTGTGCTAACACTCTCCAAGCTATTTTCATTATAAATAGGTTGGACGAGTCATTTCAATGGTATGTTCACTCAACACAGTATTTCATATACATCATATTATTTACAACTCATATCACATACTTACTCACACGCCGGAGGTGGTTCGCAGGGCCCAACCCCTGCGCAATCACTTAACAAAGTGTCTACTATTTCTTATTGCAGATTGGCTACAAGTTTGGCGCAAGCATATCACCCCTCATACCCTTCGATCACCATCGAAGGCCTGGTTGTACGAATTATTGTACAATCACTAAGCAATCAGGAAGGTTAGACACCGTTTTCAGAACCCACCCATTAAACTTCCCTATATGAAGTTTTTATATATCAGACTCAATAAGAATATCATCCCACATATTTAATTCAGCACCACTTTCACTACACGATGAAACAACCGATAACACAAATTATTAATATCCGGTAGACTAAACTTTTCATTCCCTTTCGATAACTTTGTATTTCTACTATTCCAAGACATAATCCAACGCATCCAAAGGAGGGTTAACAAAATAGCTGGCAGTAAATAGTCGTTTATCTTATAATCATCCTCGCAAGACTCAACTAGTAATCCAGTCGTGGCTCCCGACTTCACAACTGGCATTTGAAATACTTTTAGTAAAATTATTAATGAAGTTGATGTTGGCATCCTCCCACACAACATTTTGTGTAGCCATTTAAGAAAGAAATCCAATCCAGACCATTATTTTCTGCTAAGAATCAACTATTGAACGGCCTATGTGATGCAGTAATGTGGGTAATGTTTCTGGTTTAAAGGGTGCTTCACATCTTGGGTAATCAATGGATAGTTCAAAGCATTCCTGGAAACAACAATAATGACATCATTAGACATCTTAAAAGTCAAACATTTCTCAAAACAACCTGCAAACTATTACGACTCGCTACATACAGATTGCCCATAAGGTGTACATGAAGGTTATTGATATTATAAACAATAGATACATATAAAGAAGTATTTCACTTGAAACATTCCGACATATTAAAATTAACCAGCTTATGGTGCACATGCTCATTCCGTAGCAAAAGTTGTTAGGAAGGGTTCATTTTAGGCAGAAAAGTTGGCCAGTATCTAGAGTCTCATTAGTCATTAGACACTATGATACTATATCTTATTGCTGTAACTAATTAAAGCAAATATATATGTCATAAAAAAAACTTGTCCCTAATTCTCAAAACACAAACTTAAGCATGTTTATCAAATCATTCCATTAATGCAATGTGCTTTCAGGAAAGAATTTAGTAAATTCTTTTTTCTTTCTTTTTTTTTTCTTTTTTCATTTCTTTAAAAAAATATTGAATTCTTGCAGTGAGCGTACTCTTCATTTAACCAAGTACAACATCGGGAAATAAAAGAAATTATGTTTGGGCACACCATGTCTTGTTTTGTTTATGAAACCAGGGAGTGACAAAAGATTATGATCCAAGAAAAGCTATTAATGACATGCATAAGTTACAAAATCACCAACATCCAAATGACACACGGAATCCTAAGTGGAGATAGTATAATCGGGACATATTTACCTGTGCTACGGAAAAATATAATTGGGACATATTTAAGTCATCGAATTATGTTTACCTAATAAGAGCTACCTTCACACAAAAGCACATAGACCACATATGAGTTTGCATCATTCGAAGAAATAAATATGATTTGGGGATTGTACGTACTTTGACTAAGCATCTCTGATTTCTCGAGCTTCTTTATTACAAAGACTTCTCTAGTATTTTTAGCACAATGTAACGACCTGCATAACACAACACATCCATGGATAAATTCGATTTAAAAATGGTAAATTCAATGAGACATTTTCACAAACACTTGTTGCACATTCAAAACTAAAACACATTGTCCAACATTGATGGTAACTGAGACACGCTCGATTAAAACATCCATTCGTTAACAGATAAAATGATATATATCATTCACAAAAAGCTTGTATCATGATAAGTGGCATACCTAATATCTTTATGTTAGTTATTATGTTATCATCCTAATTCGCTTCTTCAAATTGTGAAAATCACCTGAAACAAAGTGAATTTGATTGAAAATGAATTTGAAATAATGATAGAAATCAAATGTAAATAATAATTGAAAATCGAATTTGAAATTAAACAAACCTGCTTGAAGATTCTAGATTCAATTGTATCATCAAAGCCCTCATTTTAATTTGGTTAAACTGTTTGATCAGATTCGTCGGCATGAAAACAGAAGCATTCGTTTGAATTTCCCTCATACAAGAATTTGGCCACTATACATTTTCATCCTGGCAAATCAATTTTGTTATGAGAGAGAAGATGTGGGTTGAGAAGATTCAACAGTTATAGGCTACAAATGTGACGCATGGCATAATGACGTCAATTTATGACGTCAGAAGAGGGGCTGTGCCTTTCAAAAAACTTTTCATTTATTATATATAAAGATACCAACCTCAAACACATTTTTAAACACACAATTTCAAACACAATTCAAACAACTTCTCATCAATATTCATCATGTCACAAAGAAATACTCCCACATCAAAAAACCGACGATCCCGACTTCCCCAAAATTCCCCGAATTTGAATTTCTCACATGATCCACCGTTTGAATTAACCGGTGTAACACCACCAGAAAATCGGGGTATTCGTTTTCGAGCACCCGGTTTTGAATATCAAACACGACTACCACAACCCAACCAAAATCAAAACCCATTTTACGTCAATCGTCCATATTTCCCACCGGGTCGTCCTAATATCAATCAAAATCAATCACCAAGCGGGTCGTCCTATCATCCTAACATGGATTTCTCCCAATCTTCCCAACCAAATCAATCGTTTTCACCGCTTCATGGTGTTAATCTTGATTAGGATTTTGATAATTTTATGGAATTCCCTCCTCAAAACTATACGTCTCAACAATACCCGACTCAAGATGCTTCGATGGGCCAAGGTTCGGGGCACGGTTCATACCACGGTTTTATTCGTATTGAAGACGATGTCGAAGAGACGTCACCCGTCAAATCAAAGAAGGGTTCAAAACGGGCTACAAAGGAGAAGGGCAAGAATGTTGCAAACAAAAAGGCCGAACCATGGACAAAAGAGGAAGAGGTCGCGCTTTGTAAAACTTGGATACATGTGTCGGAAAATTCGGCTAGAGGGAACGCTATCAACCGGAATGGGTTTTGGGATGAGGTGATATCGTACTTTGAACAAGAAACTGGTTCAACAAGAACCTACGACTCCATCACGACCAAATGGAAGGGTAGGATTCGTTCTAGGGTTGGTTTCTTTGTGCAATTATGGATAATATCAATAAGAATTACGGAAGCGGTGAGAATGACGAAGACGATTATGAAAAGGCTTGTAACGAATATCGTGTGATTCACAAGCATGAGTTTACGTTGAAGGAGTGTTGGAAAGTTTTAAGGAAGCATT
This sequence comes from Chrysanthemum seticuspe, assembly GCA_019973895.1. Taxonomy (NCBI): domain Eukaryota; kingdom Viridiplantae; phylum Streptophyta; class Magnoliopsida; order Asterales; family Asteraceae; genus Chrysanthemum; species Chrysanthemum seticuspe. Next base: position 327,440,426 of record BPTQ01000007.1, on the reverse strand, counting down.
CTGCTTGGAAAACTGTTGAGATGCCTTCTTTCACCTCGAATAGTCGGAAGAAATCCAAGACTTCGGAAACCACCTCGGGGTCAACAAGAGGTCCTTTTAATCCCCAAGACGTGGATGATTCTAAAGAGGACGAGACTCGAGAATCACGACCAAAAGGTCGTGACGCAGCCAAGAAGAAAGCACCTGAGCCACCTAAATCATTTGTTACTACGATGGCCAAGAACTTTTTCAAGTTCAAGAATTCAAGTAAGGAAAAAAGAAATAAGAATATGGAAGAGGAATACTTAAAGTTGAAGCAAAAAGAGTTGGAGCTTGCAGAGGCAACGGCAAGGCGAGCCGAGGAGTTCAAAAGGGAGAAACTTGAGCTCCAACGTCAGCAACTTGCATTGACAACACAATCAAACCGGACACAAGAATTAATTTTCTACAACACACCCCTCGACCCAAATATGCCCGCACGACAACTACAAGAACTTCAACAACTTAAGGCAGCAATCAAATAACGTTACAACTTAGATTATTAGTTTCAGTTTTTAATAAGTATTGTAACGTCTACGTTTTATTAGTTTAAGTTTTTAATTATTGTTGTAATGTTAAGTATTTTTATAAATGAAGTTTAATTTTGTTTTTAAAAATATTTGAATTAAAAAAAAATAAATAAAAAAAAATAAAATAAAATCAGGTCACCACTGTGGCAAGTGGCAACTAGGTCGTTGTCAGATCGTCGAAAAAAGAAAGTTGATGTGACAAGGTCGACTCAGGTTACCACTGTGACTAACCTTACTGATTGTGATTACTTTTTTGATAGATTTTTCCTTAGCTCTCTTTTCTGACTGTTAAAAAACTACTTGCATGAAATCTGTAAACCCATTAAAAACTTGATGATAAAACTAATGTATGACACAAAATTTTATAAAGGAAAAACAAAGTTATTTTTCAACGCATTCATATTATATTGTCCATGTTTTATATATCGTTACGACGTTACCATTTTATAATCAAGTTCGGCCCTCAATAACAAATCCCGGCTCCGTCTTTGTATGCTAATGAAATCATATTTTTAATTTATACTCATAAAAAAATTGTGCACCTGATGACTTAGAATCTTAAACTTCCCTCTACTCATATTACCAATCGGTTGGGGATCTATTGCAAAGTGGGTAAAATTAAAAAGTGTAGAAAGACATTCATAGTGTGACACGTGTCCCCCACTTTAAATTATGGATAACATCCGTCCAGGGGTAATATGGTCTTTTGACTCATTTTTTCTTTTCCACCTCAAATTTCAAACGCACATATCTTTTAAACCACAAACTTTTAGAAACAACTGATTTCACCATAATTTTTAAAATTTGATTCTCTTTAGTTTGGTATAAATCTTTTTAATTATTTCAAAACTTTTTTTTTGACATATTCATTGGGTCATGATTTTCTTGATGTTTTTGCTATTTTCGATCCTATTTTTTACCTTAAAAATTGCCGAATTATAAAATACTTAAAACACAAAAGTTTTTGATTTTGATTCACTCTTTACCCAGGAATTTGAATCACTCAAATCCGATATGATATGAGTGAGATATCACACGTTAAAGATGACGTTTTAGTCATATTTGTTGCACACTAGGTGTTTGATGAAATGTCTATCTTAGATTTTTAGTGTTAAAATTGAGCTAAATGAACTAAATTTTGTCCCACAACGCATCATTAATCATTTTATCAATGTAAAACTCAAAAAGTGATGTTTTTTAATAGTTAAAGTTTTTAACTATTAAAACTGATAAACTAATGAACCAAACCAAAACTGATGAACCAAATCAAACATAGTTCATCAGTTTATTTTGGTTCATCAATTATAGTTTCAGCTTAACATGTTGGTGTTTGTTTTGTTTTGTTCATCAGTTTATTTTGGTTCATCAATCATAGTTTCAGTTTTGGTTTCGTTCATTAGTTTTGGTTTGGTTCATCAGTTTTTGTTTGGTTCATCAGTTTTGTTTGGTTCATCAATCATAGTTTCATTTTTGGTTTGGTTCATCAGTTTTTGTTTGGTTCATCAGTTTTTGATTTGGTTCATCAGTTTGGTTTAGTTCATCAATCATAGTTTCAGTTTTGGTTTGGTTCATCATTTTTGGTTTAGTTCATCAGTTTTTGGTTTGGTTCATCAGTTTGGTTAGGTTCATCAGTTTTGGTTTTATGCTTTTTTTAAACAGTTTGGTTTGGTTCATCAGTTTTGGTTTGGTTTGGTTCATCAGTTTTAATAGTTAAAAACATTAACTATTAAAAAACATCACTTTTTGAATCTTACATTGATAAAATGATAAATGATGCGTTGTGGGACAAAAATTAGTGCATTTAGCTCAACTTTAACACTAAAAATCTAAGCTAGACATTTAATCAAACACCTTGTATGCAACAAATATGAGTAAAACACCATCTTTAACGTGTGATATCTTACCCATATCACATCGAATTTGAGTGATTTAAATTTCTGGTTAAATAGTGAACAAAAATCTATAACTTTCATGTTTTAAGTTTTTCACGATTCGACATTTATGAAAGTAAAAAATAAAGCCGAAAACGCTAAAAAAATCAAGAAAATCAAGAACTATTTGATATGTAAAAAAAAGTTCAAAATATTTATCAAGATTTATACCAAATTAAAGAGAATCGAATTTTAAAAAATATGGTGAAATCGGTTTTTCGTAAAAGTTTGTCGTTTGAAAGTTATTTGCGTTTGAAATTTGGGGTGGAATATAAAAAACGGGTTAAATGACAAAAATACCCCCTAACCAAATTTAATAAGAAAAAAAGAAAGAAGTGAATGGGGAACACTTGTCACATTATGAGTGACTTTCTAGCATTTTTAATTATTCTTACTTTCTAAAGGATCGCATCTCATCACCAATCATGTATATTGAGTACCTTATATTTTTTTGAACAAAATGTAAATTGAGTAACTATTGACAATTTTGTGTTTTTTTGTTTTTTTTGAACTATGACAATTTTGTGTTTGGAAATCACTTTTAAAAAAAATATAAGTACTGTCACAACAGTGACGACACATGATGTAACCACTACGTATGCTAACGATTTATATGTCGCAAAATGTAAAATAAAGGGCGTTCCAGTAAATTAGAGGAGCTACAAGTTTGTGTCGAATGGTGCAGCCTAAGAGCATTTGCAATGTTAACGCCCCCTCCCCCTCCCCCCACGTTAAACGGGCGTTAGCCAACGTTAACCGACGTTAACCACACGGAAGACGGCGTTATTCCGGCGTTTTAGTGCCGGCGTTAGCCCAATAACGGACGTTATTTAGAATTAAAAAATAAATAAATAAATAAATAAATAAATTTACCATTATAAATACCCAACTAAAATAACATTTTTTTTCACACTTCCACTACTCAATCCTCTCAATCTTATACTTCCAATTACTAAAAAAAAATGTTGGGAGGCAACAACGATGATACATTCATGAATCTTCTCGGTGGTGGGTGGAATACCTCAAACCCGGGTTTATCTTCAAACCCGAACGCGGGTTCATCTTCAAACCACAACGTCTCTTTTCCCAACCCACTAGGCTTGTCGAGCCAAGAAATGTACCTATAACATCAACAATATCTGTATTGACAACAAAGCACATTAAACATCAACTTTCAAAATCTACAATTCTCACAACACTCACAACATTCACAAACTACAAACTGAAACACATGATATTCCTGAAACACCCATGTCTCCTCCAAAAAAATCCAAATGTCGTATTAAACGAAAGTCCAAAAAATCTAAAGACCCCGAACCAATCGATGATGATGATGACGAAGACTGCGTTGCTGGGCGTTGGCAACCATCAGAGAAAGAATTACTTGCCAGGTGTTATGTAGCTGTTACGGAGGATCCGATAGTCGGGCGTGCACAACCCAAAGATACGTTTTGGATACGGGTAAAAAATGAGTTCAATAGACTGAATTTTCAATGACGCAACAAGGATATGATGACAAGCAAGTGGAAAATGTTGAACCGTGATTGCACAAAGTTCAACGGTTTTTTCAAACGTGCGCAACGGAAACAGAGAAGTGGGGAAAGTGAGATGGATGTCATGAAACGGGCGAAGCAAATGAATCGTGACGAGCACAAATCAGCGCCGTTTGCTCTCGATGATGCTTGGGAGATTTTGTGTAAGCATAAGAAATGGGACACGCCGGATCCGGTTGATTTAACCGGTGATGTCCCAAGCCAAACAAACGAGGCTTTGTTTGGTCATGATGAACAACCACACCCCATGGGAAAAAAACGTGCTTCCAATAAAGCAAGATCCGAGAGCACGACAAGTACTGAGGGAGCGAGCACCGGAGGAACGAGCTCATCAAGTCAATTCACCGAAACTATGGCAAACGAGTATCGTATCAAACGTGAAACCGCCCAAGCGGTGTATCGGGCCCAGCAAGTCAAAGATGAAACAATAACAAGGTTGGAAGAGATGAAGTTTTTGATGATTGACACTGATGAAAAAGATCCAAATGTCGTGGCTTGGATCAATGACGAAAAAGACCGAATCATCAAAAAATATAACTTGCAACCTCGTCAGTAGATTGTATTCTCGTCATTTCCTTTATGTTATAATGTTTAATTTCCAGTGTCTTTTTTTTATTTCGTTGTAACTTTTTTTTTAATTTCGTATTGTAATATGTTTTCAAATTAATGATATGTTTTTTAATAAATGAAGTGTTTATTTTAGTTTAGGGGTTGAATTTGAAAATATGTGAGTTAAGGTTTGACCTTGAGATGTTATGATAGTGGGTGGTTTTTCGGTGAGTTAAGATGAAATGTTAAAGCTGATGTGGAGCTGACGTGGCAGGAGGGTAAACCTTAACTCAAGTTATTGTTGCAAATGCTCTAATAGCATGTAGAGTAATTTGTCGTATTAGTATAACAAGTCATGGGCCGACCTTAGGCCAATGCTAATGACAACCATAAATATTATGGTCATCTTCTGTCATATTAGCATCACATCAGCTTTCTCTCTCTAAAACTACACCCAACCACAATTTGTTAATAAGACGACCGCAACCACAACAATAAACATAACCCATCAAAACTAATAAAAACAAAATACACACACAAAAGAAAATGAAAGTTGTGGTTGGCTGACAAAAAAAACAATTGAAAAGTTGGATGTTTGATCAATTGCATTCGGTTGAGCTAATGGGCATAACTGGGTCACCTACTCGGTTGGAGGGCAACCAACCATACCCTTATCATTAGCCTTAATGCCTTAGGCTGGGCACAATCGTGACCAGACATGACCCAGGTCACCAGGTGCCACATCAGCTTTCTCTCTCCGGCGACCAGACATGATCAGGATGCCACAGTCGATGACCGACGTTTTTTTTTTTTTTTTTTTTTTTTTTTTTTTTTTTTTTTTTTTTTTTAATTCAAACATTTTAAACATTAAATTTAAATTCATAAAAATTAAAAAAAAAAACATTACAATACTTAAACTAATAATCTAAATCGTAGCGTGCCTTGATTGTTGCCTTGACTTTCATCAATTCTTCTAGTTGTCGTCCGGTCAAACTTGGGTCGATTGGGGTGTTGTAGAAGATTATGTCGGTCTCCCGTTTTGATAGCCTCAAGAGCTCAAGTTTCTCTTTTTTCATCTCCAGCTCTTTTTCCCTCAACCGTATCCAAGCATCTTCTAAACCCTCCTTATTCTTACCTTTCTCCCCTTTTGTTGGGTCTATTATAGATTTGATGATACAAAACAAGAAGAATGAAACATGAAGGACTTAAAGTGACAAGAAGGAAACTACAAAAAGATGGAGGATTTGGAAGATTCTAGAAGATATGCTTAAAAGAATATGTAGTTTCCTAATTGTATTATGATTCCTCTTGTAAACCCTAGATGTCTCTAGTATATAAAGAGACATAGGGTCATTAGTTTTAGAGTACGTACAAGATGTAGACGTCTAAAGGTGTGTGTGTGTGGGAACCTAGGCGTAGGGAAAACGCCTAGGGTTTAGTTAGTTAGTATTAGATCAAGTCTTTGATCTCTATTATAGTTAGTTAGTTAGTTTATGATAATAAAGAAACCTTGTTCATAATGATGTTGATTCTATGTTTGAATATTCCGCTTTCATTATTATGTGTTCCTAGATATAATATTAGACCTCGTCTAAGAGCTTTCAACGATCTTCACATGTGGTATCAGAGCCAGGGGCTCGTGATATCTAGGGATCTACAAGGTTTTCTTGAAGAAGAAGGAAGAAAAATCCGAAGCTGTCAAAAATTCGTAATACTTCTGCAGCAATATTTTCCAGAAGGCATAACTTTTTATTAAACCGTTGGATCGAGCTAAAATTCGAACTGGAGCTTCTTGGTATATCTATCTTTAATCTCACCGAAGGGATTGTCAATCGGAGCTCTCAATCAAAAGTTATAAGCTGTCGAAGTCTGCTGCTAATTTTTCGTAAGGTTACAACAGCACTGTTTTTAAACGATCATAACTTTTTCGTTAACCGTTGGATCGTAACGAAATTTTGGGTGGATGTTCTCTATATATCAATCTAACTTTCCACTGAAGGGATCTTCCATCTGAGCTTTTATGTGAAAGTACTGCTGAAAGTACTGTTGTGTATTTTCAAAGTACTGTCGATTTCGAAAGTACTGCAGATTCAAGTTTGAAAGTACTGCTCGTGTTTCAACGTACTGCTGTTGCTTATATAATCTAAGTACTGATGCGGGGTACTTCTTAAAGTACTGTTTATGTTCAAAGTACTGCTTCTTTTTAAAGTACTGCTTAAGGTACTGATTCTTCTCAAAGTACTGCTCAAGGTTTTTACATGGCGAAATTTCTTTGGATTGGCAGTATAATGGTTTATTACGAGAAGATTTGGAATTAATGGGAAGTCAAGCATAATTATTGTTATGGTTTTTGGATGACACACACAGAGGTTATTGTTCACACACACACGAAGTTTGGTTATTCGTTCTTAAAAGGATTTAAAAGGCTCGTATTTGTTTTATTGAAGAATTGATTACGAAGAGGATTATTTATCACTTATTTGAAGGTGAAGTGGAATTACTTGGTTTGTGTTCTTATTATATAAGACTTGCAAAATCTAGTTTTCATAGGTCAAGAGGGTGGATGGATGAAGACCTAGTAAACTATCACTTAAAGGAGTTACATTGTAGTGCTCAGTGTCTCATATTAGTTGAGGATTTTGTCAAGGGATTGCGGTCTACTTATATTTGGTAGGTATAAGTATGGAGTTCCGTGGATTGTAAAAGATTTAAGACACAAGTTTGGGAAATTTGACTTCTTCATCAAGTTTGTTATATTTGGTTTTCTTCACAAGTAATCATTACATAAAGTCTACAGATTTTGAAGAATCATTGATGTACATGCATCACTCAAGGGGAAGTGTTTGATTTTTACTAACTGTTGATCATTATTACTACTGCTAGTTGGAGTTTTCTACTGTTTTGGATCCATTTTTCTTATGATGCGTAATGGTGGGCGATTTGAAGCATTGGAAGTCTTAGATTGGAAGTATGATATTGGTTCGTGGTGGTCAAGATCATTATTTGCATACGTTCCCTATTTGTTGATAACAAAAAGGGGAAGAGATGTTTGAGTGACATGTTTAAGTCAAGGGGAAGATTGTTTCATTCATGGTGAGATTTAATTATCTCAAATTCTGCTACTTCGTCTAGGGAAGTTCGTACAAGAAACGTGTTTGTTTTGTCATCATCAAATAGGGGAAGATTGTTGGGTCTATTATAGATTTGTTGATACAAAACAAGAAGAATGAAACATGAAGGACTTAAAGTGACAAGAAGGAAACTACAAAAAGATGGAGGATTTGGAAGATTCTAGAAGATATGCTTAAAAGAATATTTAGTTTCCTAATTGTATTATGATTCCTCTTGTAAACCCTAGATGTCTCTAGTATATAAAGAGACATAGGGTCATTAGTTTTAGAGTACGTACAAGATGTAGATGTCTAAAGGTGTGTGTGTGTGGGAACCTAGGCGTAGGGAATACGCCTAGAGTTTAGTTAGTTAGTATTAGATCAAGTCTTTGATCTCTATTATAGTTAGTTAGTTAGTTTATGATAATAAAGAAACCTTGTTCATAATGATGTTGATTCTATGTTTGAATATTCCGCTTTCATTATTATGTGTTCCTAGATATAATATTAGACCTCGTCTAAGAGCTTTCAACGATCTTCACATGATAATTGTTGGGATATGAAAGTGCTGAACAGATTAAAGTACTGAAGATTTACAAAGTACTACAGAATAGCAAAGAACTGAAGAAAGTCAAAGAGTCAAAGTACTGCTAATGATAAAGTCAAAGTACTGCACATGAAGGTCAAAGTACTGCAAGAGTTAAAGAACTGTCTATTCGTTTATGGAAAGTCTTGTAATTCTAGAATAGATTACTTGTCGTACAAGGATACATTATTGTAAACCGACTAGGGTTATCCTTGAGCCTATAAAAGGACCCCTAGATTGGCATTAGAGATACGAATTCACAAGTCTTAGAGTTTACGATTACAAGTTGTTTAGAGTTTAGAGAGTTCGATAATCTTAGAGTTGTTAAAGTATCTGCATAAGAAGCAGATTTAGAGTTATTAATAAAGTTGTTCTTCTTAGATTTATTGAGTAAATTCCTCGTACTTAATAAAGATTACTCAGTGTTTCATTGTTAATAACTTCGGATTTATCCAAGGTTATTAAACCTTAAACAAGCTAGTTAAGTTAGTTTGGTTAGAGTACATCGATCCATCAAGTGGTATCAGAGATTGTGTGGAAACTCTGATTAAGAAGAAGAACCTGTTCTGCTCACCATGGTCGCTACTTCACCAAGTTCATCCCCTATCTCTGAGGTATGTTCTAACTGCCATGACTTTTATCAAAAATTACTTGCTAATTATGTTTATGAAAGAGATAATTGTGTTAAGGCTAGGTATGAGGTAGCAGGTTATCAAATTACTTTAGAGTATTTGGAAGCTAAAATTATAACACATGAAAATAATGAAATGGCTTGGGCTGAAAAGTATGAACAACAGGATTACCAGTTAAAACTCAGTGAATGGAAACTAAACTGTAAAATTGCTGAAATTGAGAAACTCACTAAGGAGAGAGATGATCTGTTAGCTAAGTTTGATGCCTGGAAAGAATCTGGTTTGTCACATGTTTCTTATGTTGAAAAACAGAGAAGGGCTTACATTAAAACTGGATTAGGTTTTGGAATGGATTTTAGTAAACTAGAAGAAAACCAACCTAGTGATCAGGATTTTGAGGACATAACCACTAGTGATGATGAACTCATTAACTATGTAGATACATCTAGTAATGAGGGCTCAATAAGTGAACCACCTCCTGAGTATAAGAAAGATAATGGTTATCATGTTGTTCCTCATCCCACTGGCATTCATCAACCCTCTAGGCCCGATGTTTCTCGTTTCGGAGTAGATAGTCTAGAGTTTAGGAAAAAGCTTGTAGCTCAATCTAGGTCTGAAAAACCCAAAGAAGGTGTTGAAAATAATGTTCAAAATCAAGCAGTACCTTTAAATCAAAGTACTGCTCCACAAGCAGTACCTTCTGCAAAACCTTTTCAAAGCAGTACTGCTAAACCTTTTTGGAATAACTTTGGTCAAAACAGATTTAATCATTCATCTAGAAGGCAAAATAGTTTTGGTCATAGACATAGGAGTAGACACTTTGGAAGTATGGGTGAAAAACTGTGTTTTGTATGTTATAGTCCTAATCACTTAATCAAAGATTGTGATCGACACTCAGAATATCTAAGCAAGTTTCCAAAGAATAGGTCTACTAACCAGAAACCTAGAGAGCACCAACCAGTCTGGAACAATACAAATAGGGTCAATCATCGTAACTTCTCATCAGATCATAGGAACCCTCACCAAAGAAGATCTTTTTCTAGACAACCAGTACCTTCACAAGCAGTACCTTCTCAAAGTACTGCTCAGTCAACACAAGGTACTGCTCACACTACTTGGAATAGGAATCCTAGGAGATCTCACTATTATCAACCTAGAAGGTACTATAACTCACATAGGGTTAATTACAGAAACTTCACACCAGATCATAGATACCCACATCAGAGAAGACCTTTTTCAAAACCTTCAGTATCTCACAGTACTTTCCAAAGTACTGCTCAGCCAAAACAAGGTACTGATCACACTATTTGGAATAGGAATCCTAGGAGATCTCACTATCAACCTAGAAGGTATTACAATTCACATAGGGGATCTAGATCACAGGAACCACGTGTTAAACCAGAATGGGTTAAGAGGGAAGATACTGCTGAGGGACAAACAGTACTTTCAACAAAAAGTGAATCTGATGCTTTTGTGATGCAAGAAAAGGCACATAATCTTGTAAACGAGATTTATGTTGAAAAATCAGAAAGTTTTGAAAATCCACATGCTAAAGATCAAAAAATAATTCTGGATCATCATTTAAAAAACAGTGAAGACTACATACTTACAGAATGTAAGTATGTCACTCCACAAGGGGAACACAAGTCAGTAATGGCTTGGGTTCCTCAAAGTCACTAACTCTTTCATCTTATTAGACAGGGCAACCCCGAAGAGGAGCTTAAAGATCATCTTATTGTGGATAGTGGTTGTTCTGTGAGCATGACAGGATACAAGGAGTTTCTGTCAGGTGTTTTGGAGTATATTAGTTAGTAAGTTACATTTGTGGGGAGGACTATAAGGTGTTAGTATAGTCCTATGCATTGTTTGAGGGGAGGATATGTATGTATACTTAGTTTTTACAGAGGTATTTCAGAAAGTACTGCTTGAAAAGTACTGCTTGGGAAAGTACTGCTTATGTGGAAAGTACTGTTTGTCGTATTAAAGTACTGTTCCAACGGTAATATTGAGGGGTAATTGCTAGTAACGGTAACTTTGTTATTATGGGCTGTGATTTTTCAAATCCCACCTATAAATAACTACTTTCCGAGTTTCCCTCTAATATTGATACATTAGAATCTTTTTCTTCTTTATCTCACCATTCACCATCTCTTTATTACTGGCTCATCTATTCATCAATGGCGAATCGACCTACTGTTTCAAAGCACAATATGGTGGCAAATTTAGACAAGACTGATGCGAATGTGGCTTTTCACGATATCATTGATTATCTTACTGGGTCGCCAATCAGTTATGCTCTTTTAGTGGAGCCGGATATTATTGCACCTTGGATTCAAGAGTTTTGGGCTAATGCAAGAGATAATATGGAAGAAGATGAATACTATATTAGATCTACAGTTGTTGGAAGAACTGTGAAGATTACTGAAGCATCTATTCGAGAAGACTTGTTGTTTAATGATGAAGAAGGGGCTCTTCGTTTTGCTAAGGAGTTGATTTGGGAAACTTTTGGGCATATTGGTTATGAAGGATCTTTGACAGAACAAACGTTCAAGAAAGCTTTATTTTGTCCTCAATGGAAGTTTTTGATTCATGTATTGCTCCATTGCATAAGTGCTAAAAGTACTTCTTGGGAGCAGTTCGGGTCCAATATTGCATCTTCAGTGGTTGGATTAGCTACAAATTGAGTGTTTAACTTTTCAAGGCTAATTCTGGATGGGATGCTTTCACATATATCATCTGGGTCAAAATGGTTGATGTACCCAAGGTTTATTCAGGTTTTCTTAAACAAAAAGCTTGATGATGTACCGAAACCTACCGATTTACTTCCTGTTATCGTCAAACAAGCAAAATTTTTTACTTTTATGGCGAGAATGAGTGATTTATTCAGAGGTCTTGATACTCCTTTAACTACTTCCATGATGGAAGTTGTTCAAGCTGTTAGAGCTGATGTTGAAGATGATGAAGAAAGTGAAGGTACTGCACCTGAAAGTACTGCTTCTGCAAGTACTGGTTCTCAAAGTGCTGCATTTTCAGAAGGTGCTGCATCTCAAGGAGGTACTGCAACTCATGATACTGCTTCTCCAAGTATTGAAGTTCAAGAAGAAGTTTCAGGTTCACCTTATCTATCTCCACCACAATCTGTTCCTATTTCTCAACCCGAGGAACATTCACCAGTTCAAGGAGATGCTTCCTATACTATCCCTCGTGAAGGATTAACATTGGATAATTATATTTTGACAAGGGAATTGGTTAAGTTGAAGAAGACTACTGAGACTCAAGCAAAACAGATTAAAAAGTTGATGCTCAGGTATAAGAGGTTAAATAATTTTGTTAAGCCTTTTATCAAACGTTATCGCTTATGGGTTAAGGAAGAACACAAGTGCAGAAGGCAATTTACAAAGAAAAACAAAGGCAAAAAGGTTCCTAAACCATCTTCTGACCAATTGGGGAGGAATTCAGAAGAAAATAATTTGAAAGAAGATGTTAAGGAAAAAGAACCTCAATGTACTGAAGAACATGTTGTTATTGAAAGTACTGAAGAAGAAAGGTCTGAAGATCAAGGTACTGAACAACAACGTACTGCTTTCACTGGATCTCACAGACAAGAGTTGGTTACACCAAGAGTATTAGATTTTGAAGAGGAAGCTGGTCCTTCAACTATTCCTCATGAAGAACAAGCTGGTCCCTCAACAACTGCTATACCTGAAGAAGCTGATACACCACAAAGAATTCATACTGCTAGTGATGATGAATTTATTGCAACTATTTTACATAATTTATCAAAGCCAAGGGCTGTTACTATTTCTGAAGTTGCAGAGGAACAAACAAGAACTGCTCAACCTGTAATAGATCCTAAGGATAAAGGTAAAGGCAAGTTGATAGAAACTAAGAAGAAAAAGCTAACTTTAGCAGATCTTAGAGCAATTGAAGTTGCTAGGAATGAAGAAGCTGCTAAAAAGGTTCAAGAAGAACTTGATGCTGAAGTGACTAATGAAGAAGCAATAAATGAAGAGGTAGCTAGGAAGTTACAAGAAGAATTAAATGCTGAACCAGTTGCTGAACCATTACAGTCACCTACTCCTGTTAGATATATGTCAAGAAGACCTAATTTAGCTAAAGAAAGGAATGCAATGATGGCATACTTGAAAAGCAGAGGATATAAGGGATTGCAGAAGCTGAATTGTGTTGATATGAAAAGACTATATGATGCTGAGAGAGAAGCTTATAAGAAGGATGTTGCAAGCATCAAAGATTTTAGAGAAGAAGCTACTTGGACTGAAGCTGAGAGAAAGAAAAGTTTGAAAAGAAAAAGGAAAACTGAAGTTACAGATGTTCAGTTTTCAAAGAAAGAAAAAGTTGAGTTAAGAACTGAGACTAGGGATGAACTAAGAAATTATCTCAGAGTAGTAGACTTTGAATATTCTAAAGAAGATGTTGATATGAAGATGAACAGATCTCAGATTACTGTTTTTGAAGTTGTGAAATCAAAAGATGGAAGTTATATGATGTTTCACAGAGATGATGAAAGTTTCAAAGTGTTCAATAGGATATGGGATGTACTGCATGCAATTGACAGAGTGGATTTATTTCATCTATATCATTTGGTGCGAGACTATGTTGAACATAATCCATCAGAAGGAATTAGTTTAGTTTTACTTGGAGATCTCACAACAGCATGGGAAACTGAAGAACCGAGCAGTGATGAAATTTGGAAGAATCAAGAGCAATGGGAAATTGTTTGTTGGAGATTCTTTGAAGAATCCGGAGTACATGTTTTAGAGCTGGAAAATGGGACAATGATTCACATGTTTGCAGATAGAAGATATCCTCTCATTGTTGATCTTATGAGAAGGATGCTAGAGCATGGAATGGAAGTAGAAGAGGATAATGAAACTGCTCTCATGGTCATCAATTTGTTTATAAACTGGACTACTATTGCTGAGGATGGTCAATAACTGGTATGAATTTTATTTGAATAAATACTTTTTGATATATCAGTACTTTTATTCAAAGTACTGCTGATCAGACAGTACTTTTGTTAAAGTACTGTTTGCAGAAAATAAACCAGTTAAATGTTTTTTAGAAGAAACCTTTTGCTAAGTAATAAATATTTTGAAACAAAGGTTGAATAAATGGTTTTTGAGATGATAACATCAATAGGTTATCAATCCACCATGGTTACAAAAGGATTGGCTAATCCATGAGCAAATGGCTCTAGTAAAGATATCTCAAATCCGTTTTTAGTTGACAACTTGCTAATAAGTTGGATGGTAATCAACTCACCATAACAGTAATGTGAAGAGTTGGCTAGCCGACAAGAGAATGGCTTGTGGTAAAGGCAGTGGAAAATCCATTATTGGTAATTAGTTCACCATTAGATAAAAGAACTAACTAGTCCAAAAGGGTACAACTTTTGGTAAAGACAAATCAAATCTGTTGATAGCTGGTGGTTTGCTAAAAATCATATGGTTATCAATGTACCATGGTCTTACACATCAAAACATTCGGCTACTCCAAAGTTAATGGCTTTGGTAAAGAGACTAAAACCCATTAATTTTAAATGATTCACCTCTCACAGGAGTTAACACACCTGGAAGTGATGAGAATAGTATGCAACTTAAACTGAATTAATGTACAAACTGTCATATGTTGCTGTGTTGCTGAAAAGATGGAGCTTGCTGGATGGTGCTGTAAAAGAATTAAGATACTTTGATAAAGTGCAGAAACTACAATCCAAAGACAAAGACAATCATTCCTTGAAGTTGAAAAGTGAAAGATTAATCTACAAAGGAACTTGAAGTCAATCAAGTAGAATTCAAGTTAGGGGAGGATTGTTGGGATATGAAAGTGCTGAACAGATTAAAGTACTGAAGATTTACAAAGTACTACAGAATAGCAAAGAACTGAAGAAAGTCAAAGAGTCAAAGTACTGCTAATGATAAAGTCAAAGTACTGCACATGAAGGTCAAAGTACTGCAAGAGTTAAAGAGCTGTCTATTCGTTTATGGAAAGTCTTGTAATTCTAGAATAGATTACTTGTCGTACAAGGATACATTATTGTAAACCGACTAGGGTTATCCTTGAGCCTATAAAAGGACCCCTAGATTGGCATTAGAGATACGAATTCACAAGTCTTAGAGTTTACGATTACAAGTTGTTTAGAGTTTAGAGAGTTCGATAATCTTAGAGTTGTTAAAGTATCTGCATAAGAAGCAGATTTAGAGTTATTAATAAAGTTGTTCTTCTTAGATTTATTGAGTAAATTCCGCGTACTTAATAAAGATTACTCAGTGTTTCATTGTTAATAACTTAGGATTTATCCGAGGTTATTAAACCTTAAACAAGCTAGTTAAGTTAGTTTGGTTAGAGTACATCGATCCATCACCTTTTGACGGCTTCTTGTTCTTGAAGAAAGTTTTGGCCAACGATTTTACAAATGATTCTGATGGTTCATAATCATCACGAGAGGAGGAGGATGGTTTCTTCCTTGCTTTGTTACGACCTACCGGTCGTGATTCTCTACTCACTTCCTCATCAGAATCATCAACATCTTGGACATCGAAAGGATCACGAGCTTGGGTTAAACCAGAGGTAGTGGTAGAACCCTTTGTTTTCTTCCGACTATTCGTTTGGAAAGCCGGCATCTCAGTGTTCTTCCAAGCATCATGACCCCTTAAAACTTTCCAACACTCCTTTAAAGTGAAATCATGACCGTACGTCATACGGTATTCTCTAAGAGCTTTTGAAGTGTCGTCTATATCATTCACACCACTTCCATGGTTATTCTTGATATTATCCATGATAGCACAATAATTACCAACCCTATTACGAATCCTATTCTTCCATTTGGTAGTGATGGAGTCATAGGTTCGGTCTGAGCCATTTTCCTTTTTAAAGTAGTCTATCACTAACTCCCAAAAGCGGAAGTGGTTCAGGGCGTTTCCTCTCTCCGAGTTTTTCGACACATAAACCCAAGCTTTACAAAGCGCGACCTCTTCCGTCTTTGTCCATGGCTCAAAGGGCTTCTTGGCTTTCGCCTTGCTTGTTTCGGGCTTCTTGCCTTTGTCCTTGGCCTTTGAAGCACGCCTTGATGGCTGCTTTGGTTCGATGGGGGACATTTCTTCAGCGGAAGCGGTTTTTTCATCATCAGAATCTTCAACGGGAATGGAATCATGGTACGAACCGTGACCCGAACCTTGGCCCATCGAAGCATCTTGACTTTGGTAGTTTTGTGTCGGATACTCCGGCAAATAATCTTCCAAATTCATGTCAAGATTAGTACTTCGAATCGGGGAATAAGGTTGATACGGTTGAGAAGGATAAATCAAGTCCATGTTTGGATGGTACGAGGGCCCACCAGGTTCTTGCCGGTAATCGGTGTAAGGATGTTGCGGTGGGACAAAAGGACGATTAACGTAAAATGGGTTTTGGTTTTGATTTGGTTGGGCTAGTTGTGATAGATATTCAAAACTTTGTGGATGAAAGCGAATAGGCCGGTTTTGTTGTGGTGTTATGCCGGTTAACTCGAAGTTGTTTTCAGGCGAGAAATTCATATTCGGTTGATTTTGTGGTAGTCGGGATCGTCGGTTTTTTGATGCTGGGGTATTTTTCTTTGACATTTTGAACTTGGATGAGAAATAGATTGAAATGAATATAGATGAGAAATAGTGAGTGGTGAATTGTGTTTGAGGTGAAGTTGGTATTTATAGAGTGGTAAAATTGTCTAAAAAAAATGTTTTTTTTTAGTTTGAAAGACAAACGGTCAAAAAGTTAAATGTTTTTTTAACTTTAAGCCCTAACGGGCAAAAATGTCATGGAAGATAGTGTGTTTAATTTCGGTCGAAATTTGGACCGATGTCCCTTTTTTTTGCTACTCGACCGATGTCCACAACCGTCTTGCCCGATGTTAACATCGGTCGTGGGTCGAATTTTTCGGTGGCCAACCGATTTCCAAAGCTCGACTGTGACTAGCCTTATAGTTAATTAGTTAAAACCAAATGTATTAAGGTCAGCAGTGGAACCTACTTACGATTTTTTTTTGAACAGACTTACGATGTCGATGTGTCCATCTATCTTGGTTAGATCTTGCTGTCAATGGGACCCTCCCATTTCCTACCGGAATCTCAAAACCTCCAACCTTGTTCTATTTTCTCCGGCAACATTGAAGATATATTTGTCTTTTGACGTGACTCCAATTATTGGTCCAATGGTGCCAAGTAGTCTTAAAATACAAAATAAATAAAATTTCTTATTATTGCATTCAGTTCTCTTCATAAAAATAATATTTTGCCAATTTATTCTGGCCTACTATGAGGAGATTCAGAGAGCCAAAAAAAAAAAAAAAAACCGAAATGAGAAATGTGAAAATAAAATTGTCACGTTTCAAATGAGAGTAGAAAATTAGGGGGTGTTTGGGATTGCGTTATGAACTAGATTATTTGATTATCACGATCTGGAACCGCAAAAATCAGGTTAGGAGTGTTTGGATGACAAAATCAAAAAAGTTATTATCTGCGTTTATATGGCACCAACACTACTACATAACAGATCTTCAGCGACAGATTTTTCCGTCAGAAATCCGTCGGTAACAGCTGTTTCTGACAGGCTTGTGACAGAAATAGGGTGTCGGAGAAATCATGGTCGCTAATCACTATTCGTTGGAATTCTGTTGGAAACACCGACTGAGAAAGTGCGTCAGTAATCTGTTGGTAACTTTGCCGTCAGAAGTCTGTCAGAAAACTTTCTGTCGGAAAGTCGTCTGAAATAAATCCATCGAAAATCTGTCATAAAAATGTAGTCGATAAAGGGTCACAATTCTGTCAGAAAATTACAACTAGTTTCACTCATTAAAGCTTGCATATATCATTAAATCTTGTATCTAAAATTATTTAAAAAAAGACTGATAAATAAAATGGATGGTTCAAAATTAAATATTCAAGATGTGCTTATTTTGAACATTCAAGTCAAAACAGTGTCATTCATTTGATCAAAGGAACATTCAAGTCAAAGTACGGGATTCAAAATAGAGTATTTAATCCAAATATTCAAAATGATATGACATTATTCAACTAAGGCGGAGGGCGTGAATTAGTAAACTTCTTGAGCAGTCGAATCTCTTGGAAATCCGTCAGAAGTTAGTCGGAAAAGCATACCGGTCGCTGTTTTGTCAGAAAATGGTCGTTAATTAGCGACGGATATATATCCGGCGGAAAATCTGTCACTGAAAGTCCACTTTCTAGTAGTGCAAAACGCAGTTTTTAATAATCCACTTGCCACATGCTTTTGCAAGGAAGATCGTTCAATATCAAATGACCAGATTACCCCTAAAATACACCTTGTCATGTTCCTCAAAGATCTCTGTTGTTAGTTGTTAACTTCCTACAACTCAGCCAATGAATATGGTTGTCTCCGGTGCACATGGTTGTGTGGAAAACTAGAAGGGGGGTTGAATAGTTTTGCCGATTTTAAGTTAGTTTCAAAAATATTTAGATTCGATGTTATGTGAAATCGTATGAATGAGGAGATAATATAGATCTATGAGTAATGCAAGTAAAGTAAGTAAAGTAAAGGATATAAATGACACAACCGATTTATAGTGGTTCGGCTACAAGGACACCTTCCTTGCCCTACTCCACTCCCCGATTCACCTACTCGAGAGTTCAAGCACTATATCAACAAACTCCTTCAACTTGGCGGAGAAGCATTCACAACGTTGCTTACACCTTTTTCCGGTACAAAGCTAAATACCGAGTCCGTAACACGGAGGACCAAACCAACACTACTATAACACAACAAATATGTGAAATATGAAATACAAGATCTTCGCTACAGAAATCTTGTGGAGGAACAAATCAATCAAGGACCCATTGCTTGGATGACTTGTAGAATGCTCGTGATCTCGCCTTAGAGAAGGACCTATATGAGAATCACAATAGAAGAAAGAAGAACAACTCTCTAGATCAAGTGATCTTTTGTTAGAAGAGTGTAAGAATATATGAGAGAGTTAGTAAGAAGAGGGGTAAGTAAAAATGAAGAAATGGCTCTTTATTTATAGGCAAATTCTTGCCACTGTTGCACGGATCCCATGGATCCCTTGCTTTAGGGATCCGTCTAGTGTAACTTCAGGGATCCGTGAGACGCTCCTCTTTGCCCATGGGGTTTTGGTGAATGGGTCATGGGTCATGGGTTATGGTTTGAACCATGGGTATCTAAGTAGATACAATGTATCTAATAGATGCATTGCATCTAGTCAATGGGTATGGGTTAACTCCATGGGTTATGGATATGCTCCATGGGTTATGGATATGCTCCATGGGTATGGGTCATGGGTTGTGGTTTTTACCCATCCTAATAAACTATTACAACAAATGAATTATTACAACAATTTGTGTTAAATGACTATATGTAGATACTTTACAAAAATAACATGTATCCTTATAGTTTTACTTATGATAACATTATATTTGTTATCAACAAAACACAAAGAGATCGCTAAATATTAATAAACATTTTTAAGGTTTATTTGTATTAACAATCTCCCCCTTTTTGTTGATGACAAAATATAAGGTTATGATGAGTAAAACTTAAGATTAGATGTATGTTTTGAAAGCATAAGTTTTACTTCTTCTCCTCTTTTTGTCGAAACAAAAAGTGAACCTAATGAAGAAATAAAAATGTGGAAGAAAAGTCCACGAATCTCTAACTCCCCATTGACGGTAGCTCCCCCTAGAATGGGGCGTCAAGTGAGAAAATAAAACTACCTACAAAGAAAAGGTTAGTAGTAATATGCATAAATAATCTTGTGATTGACGAGAATCAAGATTGGAAGCCAAGGTATGTAAACAAAGCCTTGTAATAAAATAACAAAGTGTAGTGGTATTTATGCCACATATAAGCATGTAAAACTAAGAACAAGACTTGTTCTTAAAAATGACTCAAAAGACAATACTAAAAATAGTATTCCATGCTTGCATAAGGTTATGGATGGAAGTTTTGGTGAGTAATGATGTTGATGCGATCAAGGATGAGGTTAAGTATGACTCGCATTTCTTCCCTAATTTCTATTTCAAGATTCTTAGTGGATTGGCAATGTTCACAATGTAAGTGATGTGGGTAATGTGTGCGGAAATTTTTCGGGTTAGTTTGATGTGTGAGATGCGGAAGTTGTAGTGGAAAAGTTGGAAAATACGGATCAAAGTCCGGAATGTTTGGAAGTGGTGGTGGAAAAGAACCTAGATGTTCTTGTAACACAATGGGAGCTAAAGGTGGTGAGGTTTCAATTTCTTTGAAGTTTGTGTTTGGAGAAGTGGGAGGTGTTAAAAAGACTAATTCTTTTTGCTTGGTTTGTTGGGATCTTGTTGGAGTCTTAAGGAGTTCCAAAAGAGTGACTTAGGTGGAGATTTGATGGGTGATGAAGTTGGTGTACTTGTTGGAGTTGAAGGAGGTGCTATAATGGAAGCATTTTGTGGTGAATGAGTGGTTGGTGATGAACCATTTGATGATGGTTTTGCTAAGCAACAAGGCCAGATACTAATCCGTACGGTTTTTCTAGATTTGGGTGATGTTACTTTGGAAGGTGGGAGGACAAAATTTTGGATTTCTTGAAAGGGATTGTTTGCACTAGGTGATTCATCTATGTTGGAAGATCTTTTGGATGACATGATGTTGTTTGTTTGTGATGTTGAGAGTGATGAATATGCAAGCATGTTGGAAATCCTAAAAAAAATAATGCATTGCAATGAATGCTTGATCCAAAATGTGGATTAAAATCTAATGATTAGATATGAATTTAAGGCATGTGATCATGAGAACACAAACATTAAGTAACATACTCCAAAAAAATAAAAAAAAATGATGAAAATATAGAAGTTTTCATCCAAAGTGAGAAAAATAGAAGATAATTTTAGCTTCTGTCTCACGGATCCTTCCCTTGAGAGATCCGTCCAGCATTAAAGCTGGGATCCGTGGTACTGGTGACTCAGGCAGCTCAAAATTTTTCCTTTTAAAAACATTTGTGCCTAGTGTATGCCTATATGCAAACTATTTGGAGTTGCGGTTATCTCGACTCCTAAAAAGAAAAGAAAAATAAACTAGAAGTGAAAAAGCACACTATTATGTGAGATAACCCAAGTGCTCCTAATTCATTGTTGCTTAAATGAATGTACCCGAAAACACATATTAGTTATGTGTCCTCTTTAGCATTCAAAATACATGAGATGCAATGAAAACGGGTTTTTACTTTGTATTAATAATGAAAAAGTGATTTGTCCTAGACGTGAGAAATGACTTTTATGAAAGTGATACAGGAAGAGGTATCCTTTTAGAAAAACATTTTAAAAAGAGATTTCTTTGTGTGAAGAAAACGTTTATTCTTGAGTGAAAAGAAATAGATATGCAATTACGTGTTTGCAAAAGGTACTTGCCTAAAAAATAAGAAAAAGAAAAAAAATATGAAAGTACGTGTTATAGGTAAAACCTATCTTGAGTTTTGAAAATTCCCGTATTGCTTGTGAGTTGTGTATGAAATAGAGATCCTAGACTCAGAAAGAGGAAGGCTAGTGTTTACATACCTTGTAGAGTTTAAAAACTAATTACGACGATTGTTCCATGATACCAAGACCAAGACGAAGGAGGTTGAATTGTTCCTGCTTCAACGGTTTGGTGAGGACGTCGGCTATGTTGTCTTCGGATGCTACCTTCTCAATAGAGATGTTCCCCTTTTGAACATTGTCTCTTAAGAAGTGATGACGAATCTCTATATGCTTGGTGCGAGAGTGCAATATTGGATTCTTGCTTAAGTCGATAGCACCTTTTTTGTCACATAGAATGGCTATGTCACTTAGGTGAATGTCGTAGTCAACTAATGCTTGTTTCATCCATAGTGCTTGTTGGCATGCTTTCCCGGCAGAGACATATTCGGCTTCGGTTGTTGATATGGCCAATGGCGTTTGCTTCTTTGAGAACCAAGATGTTAAACAACATCCCATAAAAGTACATACCCCACTTGTACTTTTTCGGTCAACATAATCACCTGCATGGTCAGAATCTGCATATACAATTGTTTCTACCCCCGTACCCTTAGGATACCACAATCCTAATTGAGTCGTACCCTTAATGTATCTAAATATTCTTTTGACGGCTTCTAGATGTGATGTTTTAGGATCTTCTTGAAACCTAGCACATGGACAAACACTAAACATGATATCCGATCGACTAGCCGTAAGGTAGAGAAGACTACCAATCATGCCATGGTATTTTGTGTTATCAACGGATTCGCCGTCTTCATCTTTTGTGAGTTTAGTGTCGGATGACATTGGTGTTCTTATGGGTTTTGACTCTTCTAAACCAAATTTCTTTAACATCTCCTTTATGTATTTAGATTGATTAAAGAAGATACCATCTTCTACTTGTTTGATTTGTAGACCAAGAAAGAAACTAAGTTGTCCCATCATACTCATCTCAAACTCGTCATGCATGATTTTAGATAAATCATCACACATGTCTTGACAAGTAGATCCGAATATAATATCATCTACATATATTTGAACAATGATTATATGTAACTCTCTTTTCTTAGTAAAAAGTGTGTTATCAACTAACCCCATGGTGTAGTTGTTTTTTTATTAAGAATGACTTGAGTCTATCATACCAAGCTTTTAGAGCTTGTTTAAGACCGTAAAGAGCTTTCTTTAACTTATACACATGTTTAGGTTTTTCAAAATCGATGAAGCCCGGAGGTTGAGCTACGTATACTTCTTCATTAATAAAACCGTTTAGAAAAGCACTTTTGACATCCATTTGATAAAGCTTAAGATCATTAGCACAAGCATAAGCAAGAAGTATTCTTATAGACTTTAATCTAGCCACGGGGGCATAGGTCTCATCAAAGTCTATTCCTTCTTGTTGATTATACCCTTGGGCAACGAGTCTAGCTTTGTTTCTAGACACTACACCGTTTGCATCTAACTTGTTTTTATATACCCATTTGGTTCCTATTATGGTTTGACTACTAGGTAGAGGGACGAGTGTCCAAACATCGTTAGAAACAAATTGATTTAACTCTTCTTGCATAGCCATTACCCAACTTTCATCTTTTATGGCTTCTTATGTTAGGTTCTATGGTTGAGACAAAACAAAATAAGCTACTCTGGTTTTGGACTTGAGAGCTTAAGGTTCTTTCGTTTAACTTTCCTATGACCTTATCTACGTGGTGATCTTTAGACTCTTTAATATTTATGATTTCATCATTTAAAGGTTCTTCTTCTTCGTTTGTCTTTTTCTTTATTACAATAGCTTCACTCTCGACAATCTCGTCATCGACAAGAGGTAGAGTAGGTTTGGGTGGACTCTCATCAAATTTTACGTTTAATGACTCTTCAACCTTCATTGTTTCTTTATTTAATATGACGTAAGCTTTGCTATTAGGAGAGTAACCTAAAAAGATACCTTCGGTTGACTTAGGATCAAATTTTGTAAGGTAATCTTTAGTGTTAAGTAGAAAACATTTGCTACCAAAGACGCTAAAGTGATTTAGCGTAGGCTTTGTGCCTCGAAGTAAATCATATGGAGTTTTTCCTAAAAATGGTCTACTTAAGACTCGGTTAAGTATGTACGTTGATGTATCAACGGCATTGCACCAAAACTTTTGAGGTATGGATTGCTCATTTAGCATGGTGCGACTCATTTCTTGTAGGGTTCTATTCTTTCTTTCAACTACCCCATTCGATTGTGGAGTGCGAGGAGCCGAGAAGTTGTGAGTAATACCATTAGCGTCACAAAAGGCTCCAAATTGCACTTCATTTTCGAATTCCCTACCATGATCCGTTCTAATATACACTATAGGACTTCCTAATTGTCTTTGGATTTTCTTACTTAATATTTCAAAGTAATCGAACGTTTCAGTTTTGTTCTTTAAAAATTTAGTCCATGTGTACCTAGAGTAATTATCCACTATAACTAAAGTGTAGTAGTTGCCTCCATAACTTTGGATAGCGGATGGACCAAATAAATCCATTTGTAGTAATTCTAGACACTTAGTTGTAGAGACCATGTATTTAGCTTTGTGACTAGCATGGACTTGTTTTCCTGCATTACAAGCATCACAAAAGTGATTTTCATATTCTAATTTTGGTAGATCTCTTACTAGATCTTTGGATGATAGCGATTGAAGAAGTCGCATATTGGCATGACCCAATCTTCGATGCCATAATATCGAAGTATCATCCATAGAAGTAAGACAAAGTTTGTCTTGAGGTTCAATACCGATTTTAATGACATAGACTCCATGTTTCCTAATTCCTCTACCTATAGTGATACCATTTTTCAATATCTTACTACCGGTTTCGTTAAAAAGTACGTTGCACTTTTTATCACATATTTGTCCTATACTTAAGAGGTTAAAGTTTAGGTTTTCTACGTGACACACATCGTTAATGGTTAGAGATTTGTTAGAAATCGTACCTTTACCGATGATTTTGCTTTTGCTATTTCCAAATACCACATTTCCTCCATTGAAGGATTCATATGTGGAGAATAAATCTTTATTGCCAGTCATGTGCCTCGTGCACCCGCTATCCTTGATCCACTCATCCGGATCTAGGTCGACCTTTAAGCACACCTAAGAAAACAATTAACTCAAAAATTTGGTCCCCATTTGTTCATGGGTCCATTAGTGTTAAACATTCCATTCATGTTAGACATATATAGATAAGCTGAGTATGCGTTCCATGGTGCAAAGTTTTGAAATGGAAAGTCATTTTGCATATTTGGATTCCATCCTATTTGATGGTTACTTCTCGGATAAACATTATTAGGTCTCCTAAATGTGTTCGATTTTGAAAATGATGGACCTTTGTTTCTTGTAAAACTTTGATTTTGTCTTAGAGGTGGTTGTCTAATAGTAACATGGGTTGGTTTCTTCTTATTAACAAATACAAAATCAGTTCTAGATGAGGAAGCTATATTATTACCACTGTTTGCTTTAGCAGACCCACGGATCCCTGGCTGTACACTAGCCAGTTCCCTTTTTGTGGGAACCGTGGGATCCGTGACTACAGTGGTTTGTTTTTCTATTGCTTTTACGAATTGTGTTTCTTTGTTTTCACTAGTTGACGCATCAAGTTGCTGAAAACCTAAACCTTTTTGGTTGTTTCCTGTTTTAACACTATCAAATATCATATCTAGAGTATTAGTATTCATTCTAGCAATCTTAGAGTTTAGATGATCAACAAGTGTTTGAAGTTGAACACAAAGTTCACATTCCCCACTTGCTATCTTCCCTTTTTCTAGACGTTTTAATTTTGCTTTTAGCTCAATGACTTCCTTTTCTAAACGTTGATTTTGATTTTTAAAAACTTGTTTTTGTTTATTACTTTTAAACTAATTTTGAAAATTTTATCATATTCATTATGCAATGAATCATCATCTAATGATGAACTACTATAGTATTCGTGACATACCTCGTCATTTGCCATAAGACAAATTTCTTCGTCTTCCTCCTCGCTCATTCCCCATGAACCGCTCACGAATGCTTTTTGTTCATCACGTTTGGGACACTTACTAATAAAGTGGTTTGGGTCCCCACATTTAAAGCAAGCGCGATCATCCCTTGCCTTCTCGTCCTCTTTGCTTTTCCAGAATCCTTTCTTGTCGTTATATGGTTGTTTGACGTATCTTCCCTTTCTTCTAAAGAACTTTTTGAAGTCCGTTACCGCCATGGCATACTCCTCGTCATCACTATCCGAAGAGGAGTTCTCTTCATCGCTTGAGACCATCTTGGCTTTAAGGGCAAAAGATTTGTGCTTCTCTTTCACTTTTGAGGCTTCGGAATCTTTAGCGAGGACAAGCTCATAGACTTTTAAATTGCCTACGAGTTCATTAAGGGTGAGGATTGACAAGTCTTTTTGATTCTTCAATTGCCGTCACCTTAGATCTCCACTTGGATGGAAGTGCCCTTAGATATCTCCTAACATGATTACGGCTAGAGAAATATTCATCAAGTGCTTGTAAAGATGTAATTATAGTATTAAAGTTAGCAAAAGAATGATCTATAGTATCCTCATCCGATATTGAAAATTGTTCATATTGTTGAAAAAATAAATCAATTTTATTGTTTTTAACTTGTTGGTTACCTTGATGAGTTACAACTAAAGAATTTCAAATTTCTTTAGAGGTTTTAAGCATGGAAATTCTTTCGAATTCCTTTTTGGGTAAAGCATTATATAAAACCATTTTAGCTTCACTATTTTTGGAAAGCTTTTTCTTAATATCATCGATGAGTTTATCATGAGATATGTTAACTAAATTTCCATTTTCATCTTTTGCAGTGGCTTCAAAATCGCCTTCAACAATGATGTACCAAAGATCAATATCTTTAGACTTCACATACGTTTCGAATCTATTTTTCCAATAAATATAACCATTAGTTTCAAGAAGTGGAGGTCTTTGCATGGATTGCCCTTCCTTGTAATTTTCAAAACCTATAGTGATTGTACAATAGATTGCACTACCAGGCTTCGATGATGATCAAAGGTATGAGGGGTTTATGTTCCAGCCAAGACTTGCCTTTCACTTGAGAATAAGAAATACGAAACACTACGTTAAGTGATTACGCAGGGGTATGACCCAACGAACCACCTCCGGCGTGAGAGTAAGTATGAGTTATGGTTGTATAAGTGTGTTTAAGTAAAGAGATGAGTGTGAAATGAGCATACCATAATCCATTGCCCGTCCAACCTATTTATAGTGGATGAAATAGGGTTGAGAGCACTTTTGCATGAATGTCGGAGATCATGGGGGCGTCCCATGATTGTGGGTAACCGCTAGGGTTTAGTGACCAACGTTCTCAGACTTGACGGGGAAGCCAAGAGAGAGAGGGAGATCGTGGGTTTGACCAAGTCAGGAGGTTCCCCTATCCAGTGCTTCTTCGTCAGCTATACCCCGAAGGGCTTAGGGCTTCGAATGACGAATTCCCCTGAGGTAACCTTCGTGATAACGAATGGTTTGACACCTATGGATATTCTGGAATCCTAACTTGGGCCTTCGAATAGAAGGGCTTCGACACGTCTTGGAGGAGTGTCCTTCGAGCTACTTGGAGGGTACATCATCAAGCCCCCCAGCCGAAAGTGATGTATATGAGCGAAGAGGCATTGCTTTCGACTTCATGCTTCGAAAAAATACCATCCTGCTGCTAATCTTATTAATTGAAAGATAACTATGCAACTAACTAAGCGCATTTAATGTCAATTAAACCTTTCGGCTGCTCGCTACAGGAATTACAATTTTCCATATTACCCGGAGACCAAAAGACTTATTTAAAATTCAAAAACTATTGAGATCGGATAAGAGTAAATAGCAGGTACACGTGTGCGGCTAGGAAAGCGGTAAAAACAATATTTAAGGAGGGGTTGTTGAAACCCTAAAACATTTTACTCTCTTCGCCACTTTCTACACGCAGTAAAATTGTGATCGCCTCCACTCCGAAATCAAAAGGTAAACCTTCCCTTTGTTTGTTAAAAAATGGATTCCAAATTTATCATAAAACAGCAAAAATGTACATTATCTGCAAAAGAGTTACATGATCACTTATCTGATTACCCAATCCCACCGGAGCACAAAGTGATGTTACCCAAGTCTAATCAGGGTATTTTTTATGCTCCTCAAGGTTTCGTAGGGCTATACACACATGCATTTAGCCATTCTAACCTTAGGATTCCACTACACCCACTGATATTAGAGTTTATAGGTTTTGAAAGGTATGCTGGAAAATATGTCCATTGAAAGGTTTTGTGACATGCATGACAACGGGGTTGCGAGGCAGGAGGTATTGGATAATCACTTAAATGCCAGAACTAGAGAGTTACTCAGAACTGTGGCCAAGCTTGAGGCTAAGTGTGATGAGATTGAGGGGAATGTTGAGAAGAACCCCATCGTCCAAGACCTTCGTGGAAAGGTAGCCCAGTTGACAGTTGAACTCGACAATCTTAAGTTGGAAGAAGCCAAGGTCATCACTCTAACATGCCAGAATGCTGTTCTTGAGGCGAAATGTGCTGGGTTGGAAAGTGAGAGGGCTAGGCTCGGATAGGTAGAAGTGAAGTTGAGGGAGGAAGTCGATGGCTTGCAGATGAGGTATAAGATGCTGCAAAAGGATCGTGCGGAGGTCGTTTCAAAGGTGGTGCCTTACATAGCCATGGAGCTCTACCACAGTGATGAATTGGAAGCTCAGATGTGGAAGGTCATCAAATCAGCCATTTTTCATGGACGGTGCTTGGCGTTGAAGGAGGCTGCCAAAACAGGTAAGCCCGTGGACCTTTCCAAGATTGAATGCTACCGTCCCACTTCAAAGGCTGAGTATGATGAGGCAGGAAATGCGTTCGCAACCGCAGAGTACTCCTTCCTTGCTGAGGCTACCAAGGATCCTATGGCACCCCTCGAAGACCTCCTTTCCAAGAAACCTCGAAAGCTGAAGCCTACCACTCCCACCAAGAAGACTATATCTACCAAGCCTGTCTTAGTTCAACCATCCCCCACTCCATCTCCAAAAAAGCAGGAATGAAGGCTGCCATGTCGGTAGTAATTTGGTTTCAAGGGTGGCATGTACCCTTTAAAATAATTTATCTTATTTGATAATGCTTGTCTTGTTCTCAAAATAATTTGAATGCTTGTGATGTATGGCCTTGGGCCAAAGATAATTTAACTGGGGCCTAGGCTCCTCGTGCAGGTACAAGGGCACTAGCCCTCATTTTGAATGGTATGGTGTGGGGGGAATACCTCTACACACCTAGTTATTATTTGTGTTTGTCTTGTTAACTTCTCGTACGCCATTTTTCCGACGCTTAAGTTTTACAACCTAAAGTTAAACAACCTCATTGTGTGTAAATTACAACACCAAGAATATAATGACCAAATTTGATCATTGACAGAGGGTCGCGACCCACTCTATCTCAAATCCTTTAAGTAGTATGACTTTGTATTTATATTTACAAGCGCCAAAAACTACTAGGAGAGTTAATGTGAATGTTAAAGTTGGCTTAAATGATAAGGCGTGTATTACACCTTGAGCCATTTTATTCGACATTGAAACTCATTAACGACTTGGCTGAACAAATCTTTGTGTTTAAGAAACGAAGCAAGAGATTTCTGGGAAATGTCTTATTTATCATTGAATTGGTAGAAAGGATTACATCATTCTTGAAATGAAAACTAAGACAACTACCAATAATGTTTGCTTTCCCTTGAGAAGCTTCTAATTACAAGAATGAAAAAGTAAAAGTACTTCTTAAACATAGAGCTTTTGAAGTTTCGTACCATTCCATGTCCTGTCGATGGGTTCTCCGAGAAGAGTGGCCAGTTTGTAGGCTCCGTTGCCGTAGGCCTCAGCTACCATGTAAGGTCCTTCCCAAGTTGGTCCAAGCTTTCCCTGGTATTCGGCTTTGCTTGCACTGTTAAGGCGTAGCACGTACTCCCCAGGCTTGAAAGTGGAAGGTCTGACCCTTTTGTTGCAGTAGCCTTTGATCTTATGTTTGTGTATTGCTTTTCGGATGGAGGCTATTTCTCTTCTTTCTTCTAGCAGATCAAGGTTTTCCCTGGTCCTTTCATCATTTTGGGAGGCATCATACGTTGCCACACGCTTCGTGTGTACACTTAGCTCCGAAGGGATGACCGCTTCTGTTCCGTATGTTAGGCTGAAGGGGGTTTCTCCATTGCTTGACTTAGGGTGTGTTCGATGGGCCCAAAGTACTTGAGGGAGCTCATCTACCCATCCATGGTGAGTTCGTCCCAGCCTTTTTTCGATCCCTTTGACGATGTCTCTGTTTGTAACCTCCACCTGTCTGTTACCTTGTGGATGGTAGACGGATGTCCAAGACTGCTTTATGTTGAGTCCTTGACAAAAGTCGTAGAAGACTCCTTCGGCGAACTGCTTCCCGTTGTCAGATATGATTATGTGGGGCACTCCGAATCTGCACACAATGTGTTCCCACACAAACTTCTCGATCTGTCTCCCCGTGATGGAGGCTAAGGGCTTAGCCTCCACCCACTTAGTAAAGTAATCGATTGCCACCAGCAAGAATTTGACTCCTCCGGGAGCTATATGCATAGTTCCTACGATATCAATGCCCCACTGAGAGAAGGGCCATGCGGATGTCACACTTGTCATGTCCTGCTTTGGCATCTTTGGAACGTTTGAGTGTATCTGACAAGCTTCACATTTGAGAATGATTCCTGCCGCGTCCCTGTACATCGAAGGCCAATAATAGCCCAACTTCATTATTTTTGAGACAACTGAGCGACGTCCTGTATGGAGGCCACAGGATCCTTCGTGGACTTCAGTGATAATGCTCGTAGCCTGCTTGGGTCCCACACATCTTAACCAATGTGATAAGAATGACCTTCTATATAGGGTTTCCCCTATTAGCCGGTACTGTGGGGACTTAACCCGAATCTTCCTCACCAGCTTGGGATCTTCAGGGAGAAGACCACTTATCAGATATTCCCTGATGAGAGTCATCCATGTCTCTCCGTCCTCGTGGACTACATCTGCAACTTCCTTGCGAACGATGGATCTTTCAGGTAAGACTTCCACAAGTACTTCTTTAGTGAGATGAGCGAAGGCCATAGAAGCTAGCTTGCTTAGTGCATCTGCCTTCTTGTTCTGATTCCTACGAACATGTTGGATGGTGTAGGAGTCGAAGCTCTCCAGCATCTCCTTTGTTTTTTCCAAGTACTGCTTGATGACGGGCTGCCTAGCTTCATAGGAGTCTGTCACTTGGTTTGCTACCAACTGGGAGTCTACGAAAACAGCGAGAGCTTTGACTTCCATATCTTTATCCAATCGGAGGCCTGCTAGCAACGCTTCATACTCCGCTTCGTTGTTTGTGGCTTCGAACTCAAAACGAAGAGCATATGTATGCTCCTTCCCGTCAGGGCTGACCAGCATTAGACCTGCTCCAGAACCATCGGAGCTGGATGCTCCGTCTGTATAAATTTTCCAGTCAGCCTGTACTTGAGTGAGGTTGGCTTTGGGCTCTTCTTTATCTATGTCATGTTCGGAAGGTGTTTCTGCCAAGAAGTCTGCGAGAATTTGTCCTTTAATAGAGTTTCGTCCCTTGAACTCTATTTCGTGCTCTCCAAGTTCAATAGCCCATTTAGCCACCCTCCCAGACTTTTCGAGTTTCGACAAGATCTGTTTGAGTGGCTTGTCAGTTAAGACTGTGATTGGATGGGCCTGGAAATAGCGTCAGAGCCT
Source organism: Chrysanthemum seticuspe (assembly GCA_019973895.1). Lineage (NCBI taxonomy): Eukaryota > Viridiplantae > Streptophyta > Magnoliopsida > Asterales > Asteraceae > Chrysanthemum > Chrysanthemum seticuspe. Next base: position 327,409,274 of record BPTQ01000007.1, on the reverse strand, counting down.
TCTTGCTGCGTAGATTAGGGCTAGTATTAACTTCTCCATTGTTGGATAGTTGATCTCTGCCCCCTGTAGGACCCTGCTGACGAAGTAAATGGGGATTTGTCGTTTGTCTCGTTCTGCCATAAGGATTGCGCTAATACTCTCCATTGAGGATGCTATGTACATGAACAACACTTCGCCTTTGATTGGGGCTGTAAGTGTTGGAAGGATTTCGATGAACTCCTTCATCTTCTGAAAGGAAGCTTCAGTATCCTGACTCCACTGAAAAGTTTTCTTATCCACGCATCCCTTGAGTGTTTTGAAGAATGGTAGGGACCTGTCAGCCCCCTTCGACAAAAACTGGCTTAAAGCTGCCAGCTTCCCATTCAGACTCTGCACATCTTTTAGACACTTAGGGGCTTGGAGATCTGTAATCGCCTTGACCTTGGAGGGATTAGCATTTATCCCCTGCTTAGTGATCAAATGCCCTAGGAATTGCCCTTCTTCGACACCGAAGGATCATTTCTTAGGGTTCAGCTTCATGTTAATCGCCCGAAGTTGGTCAAAGGTTTCCTGTACGTCGAGGAGTAGGTCCTTCTCCGTCTTGCTTTTGATAACCATGTCGTCAACGTATGCTTCAAGATTTCTGCCTATCTGTTTGTTGAAGGCTTTATCTATGAGACGTTGGTAAGTTGCCCCTGCGTTCTTTAATCCGAATGGCATCTTTCTGTAACAGTAGACACCTTTGCTTGTGTAGAAGGTTGTCTTTTATTCGTCCTCCTTCTCCATCTGGATCTGATGATACCCTTTTTAGGCATCTAAGAAGCATTTTAACCGGAAGCCTGCCAATGATTCTACCTTCCAGTCAATTTCTGGTAGGGGGTAGCAATCCTTCGGGCATGCTTTGTTGATGTCAGTGAAGTCAACGAACATGCGCCACCCTCGCTCTTTTTGACCATTACTGGGTTGGCTACCCAAGTTTGGTACTTAACTTCCCTTAGGATGCCTACTTGTGTGAGTTCGTCAACCTCTTTGCAGGCTGCAGCGTTTCTTTCGGGGGCTAGGCTCCTCCTTTTCTGTTTTATTGGCTCAATGTGTTTGTACTCATTGAGTTTATGCTCCGTTCCAAAGGACTGTCCGTCTATCAGCAATGTTCGTGGTACCCCTGTCATGTCAGAATATTTCCAAGCAAAAATATCAAGGTTAGTCCCGCAACAGTTCCGTGAGTTGTTTTCCTATTACCACCGTCTGTTCAGGGTAGCTAGGGTTAACTACAACTCGCTCCTCAACATCTGTGCAGCTTAGAATTGTTATCGGAGGCACCTCCGATTCTTCTCTGATCTTTTTGATACCATATACACCCTTATCCGCCCCATAAATAGAATGAACAGCTCCTACTCCAAAGGGGGTTTGGTACTTAATAGTAGCATGTATGGTGGAAACAACAATGCCCATCTTTTGCATAGCTGTTCTCCCTATTAACAAATTATAAAGAGAATCTGACCTGACTATAACGAAGGTGAGTAAATCCGTGCGGGATAAGGGGCCTTCGCCTATGGTAATTTCCAACGGTACTTCTCCCAGGGGCCATGAGTGTTCGCCGGAGAACCCTACGAGTGGTGTCTTCGAGTCCACTCTTCGTGAGCGTATAGATGACTTGAGCTTTAGGAAACAATGCCCTGTTTGAGATTCGTACTTTGATGACCACGGGATCAGTCGAAGGTGTCTGCCCCAAGATGTAAGGGAAGGTTATTTCTCCTACGCTTCCCAGCTCCCCGTCTGCTTCCTTCCGTTTCAAGGTTGGATCATGCCTGTGCACCATTAGTATCGGATCCTCTGTAGGCGTGACCTCCTTCTTGTTCCCCTTCCATTCACCCAGTTGGGTGTCGGAGAACTTGTCCTTTCCCTTTTTGATGCCTTTAACCAGATGATTCGTGTAAAGTGAGTGGTGAAAAACAAACACAATATCAATATATCAAATTAACCGTAAAATTCGACAAATTAACCCTTTAGGAAAAAGGTCAACGTGCCAAACCTCACGGGTGTGATAAAAGTGATACCGGGAAAGTGATTTCCCCGGGTCGTGTCCCAACGAGGTGTGAATGGAAGGATTCGTTGAGTTTCGTGATTTGAACTTGAATTGGTTTTAATGATTTTGATTGGTTTGAATTACGTTTCTACAAATTAATTAAAGGGAAGGTAATTAAGGCAAGGGAACCCTAATAAACTAAAAATAAACTATCACTAAGCCTAAGGAATGATAAAACGAAGCTACACTAAGTCCTAGGGTGCAAAAACTAAAAAACGTAAAAACCGAGAAACAACCCGAGCCATAAACGTAAAAGTTTTGCAATTTAAGGGCTACGGGTGTGAAATCAATTTTCTTACGTTCTAATTGACTAAAAATAATTTTAGAAAAAGACCGGGTATTTTTTTTGACTTTTAAATTATTTTTTATGAATTAAAAACTATTTTAATCTAATTAAATGATTAAAAATATTAAACTAATGTTGAAAAATCTGAAAAATTCACAAAAAGTACTTGAGATATAGCTGATCCTAGGAAAATTAAGAAAACAGGTAGTTGCTATAGGAAATAAGCAGTAAATAAGCTAAAAAGGGCTTATAAGCAAAACTGTTAAAGACTACTTAAAGGTTAAATTGTGTAGGAATTAAACGAGACAAGTCCCAAGGGCAAACGGTAAGCGTGTTGTGTGTGAGCTGGATGGCGTGGGTTCGAGTCCCAGCCATGCCATTTTTTTTGAAAACCTTTTTTTTCAATTTTGCTTTTCGAAACTTCAAGTGACAATCCAAATAAGTAATCTTTGTGAAAACTTTTTTGTAAGAAATGCTTAAATAAGCTGTTTTAACAGCTTATTACCACAACAGATTTGAAAAGTAAGCAAACACCCTTTGAAACTTGAAATATGCTACAGCTTTTGGAAAACCAAACACCCCTTTAGCACATTTTTATAACACCCATTATACCAAGAGAAGCAGTAAGCCAATTGACAAAGGGAAATTGATCAACTAAAATGGGAATAAGCTGAACCTAAGCACAATAAGCTATGAGAACGAGGGAGAGCAGTGGGCATAAACAGTCTTGGGGAGTCCTAAAATAAGCTAATCCAATGATCCTAATAAGCACCAAAGTCTGAAAATAAGCCTAAGGGTATAGCTCCTAAACTATCCTAACTAGATTACTTCTAAGATTCTCAATAAAACTAAATCCTATGACTGATAAGCAATTTCAAGAAAACAAATTAGTGACCTGTTGCTGATGTGGTATGCAACTGAACAGGTCAAGTGCTTATTTGGGAGCTTATTTGAGATGAGCTAGAAGGGGAGTTAGGACCTGAGCTTCTGGAAACTTTGAGAACACCAATCCAACTTCCTTTTGCCCCCTTATATGATCTAATATAAGCTGAGTACAGCTTATAAATAAGCTGCAAAAAAGAGTAGAACAACTGTGGACAGAGCATTGGTTAGCCACCCATTTTGACCCATAAGCAGACCCATGAAAACATTTTTTTGATTTTTTTTTCTTTTGACACAAGTAAGATAAGCTAAGGAAGTTGTGATTTTTATTTTTATAATTTTTTAACTTGACCTAAACTTGCTTAAACTACTATGCAAAAACTGAGGAAACTCAAATTTTTTCTTTTTCTTTAAAACCAGATAACACTCAATTCCTATGAGACTTTGTAAAACTCTTTTCAAACTCAAACAACTTATCTCGGATACTCAAAATGTGTTTGACTTCAGTGTCAAAGTGGGTAAGAAATGGTTTTGACCCGTTTACAAGCAATAACCAAACACCCCTGATGCAAATAGCTTTTAACAAAGAAACTGTTTATTTTTTTTTGGAAATTGTTAATAGCTATCTTTGATACACTTAAACTATTGATTAACTCAAGACTATGAAACAACTAAAGTAACTAAAATATCAAAGAAACAGAATTGATCAAAAGGGATTTTTCATTCATTAGAAAACAGAGTACAACTTGAAATTTAAAAAAAAAACTAAAACTGAATTGAAACTAAGACTAGGGGTGCCTTATGTTGGCTACAAGAGTTTCCTATTTATACTAAAAACTACTAAGTCTTCAAGTCTTGGCTTCTTGTGTTTCTTCTGTGTGAGCAGCCAAGCCAAAGACCAAGTTTGTGCTTCTTCAAACTGATCCTAGCCATCCAATAGAGTTAGGTACCATTTAGATATGATCAGAGTCGTCCACTGGTACTTTTGAACATGGATTGCCATGGTGGCATTTGGGGAAGAGGGGTAGCAGTGAAAGTGGGTTTGGGAATTGGGATTATCCGGGTAAGAGGTTTAGATTGGAGGTTGAGTGTCTGGGGATGGTTTGTGTTGGGGAGCTTCTTTTTATTTTTTTATTTCTTGTGTTCTGTGTGTGTTTGGGCGGGAAGACAGGGAAGAAGAAAGACAGAGATGGGGTGTTAATACTTTGACCGGGTAGGGTTAGGGAAAACGGGTATTGGACTAGGTAAGGGGATTGGGCTTGGGTTGTTAAATGGGTTTAGGATTAATTAGTTACTTGGACTTGGGATTTAATATTGATACATTGTGTAGTTAAGGGACCAAGCTTGCCAAAACTGAAAATCCATGGACTAAACATGTAGATTATGAATTTACAATCTAAGGGCCATTCTTGTCACTCCCAAATAAACCAAGGACTAATCTTGCCAAATCTGAAACTTGAGGGACTAAACTTGTAATTTCTCAAAACTTTTGAATTTTTCACCAAAGGACTAATTATGACAACTTATGATTTCAAAAGGACCTTTGGTGGCTTTTCTTTTAAAATAAGTGCTCAGGGACTATTTTTGTCAATTTTTGAAAATCGGGGGACTGAAACTGCCAATTATGCAAACTTTGTTCGTTTTTCGTTTGTTTTCAATAAATTTGCATCTGAAACATATAAAACACAATTTTGAGATATTTCCAGTATTTTGATGCATTTCGGAGTGTTTTTAGATGTTTTGCAGTTCAGATTTGACCAAAAATGATGAGTGAATAAGCACTCATCAAATCCCCCACACTGAACCATTGCTAGTCCCTAGCAATCTTTTGAGAAAACTTAATGGATTTGAATCTCTTTACCAAAAGCCATTACTTCTGGAGTAGCCAAATGTTTTAGTTCAAGTAAGAACTATGGTACACTGATAACCATATGATTTTGAGCAAATCACCAGCTTCCAACGGATTTGATTTGTCTTTACCAGAAGCCGTTTGCTTCTGGACTAGCCAACTCTTAGATAAATTATCAATATTATCTTTGGTGAGTCGATTACCAATTATGGTTTTTCCACTGCCTTTACCACAAGCCATAAACTTGCGGGCTAGCCAACTCTTCACTTTTAAGGATATGGTGAGCTGAATACCATACAATTTTGGGCAAATTGCAAGCCGTCAATGGATTTGAGATATCTTTACCAAGAGCCGTTTGCTCCTGGATTAGCCAATCCTTTTGTTTTTTAGACATGGCGGACTGATAACCATAAGCTGAGTAAGCGTAGAACACTTACTCCAAAAAAAAATTTTGGCAAAAAACGGGGGAATTGGGCGGTATAATTACATGATAAAATTCGTGAGAATTCCCCCCCACACTAGAAATGAATATTGCCCTCAATATTCAAAGTACCGGCGGTTATGCCGAAACAAAGAACGTAAAAGGGAAATACTACGGCCATTATTTGAAAGATTTTTTTTTTTTTTTTTTTTTTTTTTTTTTTTTTTTTTTTTTAATTGAGAAAACTTATATACACAACATGTGGGGCAACTCCCCCACACTAGGGTGGTAGAAAGTAGAAAGAAGTCAGAAATACGGGTGAAAACCCATATAGCGTGCTACTGTTTTTGTTTCTCGAGTCGCTAGCTTGACTCGATCCCCGCATTCATTGGTTCATGGGGAAAGTTTGTAGATCCGGGACAACCGTGGATGGTATGTCCCCTCCAAAATAATGTTTCAATCTATGTCCATTCACCTTGAAGTTTGGTCCGTCAGTTTGAGATAACTCGACGGTGCCATATGGAAAAACTTTGGCAATGGTGAATGGACCGGTCCAACGGGTTTTAAGTTTCCCCGAGAAGATTTTCAATCTAGAATTGAAAAGAAGGACTCGGTCACCGACGTTGAAAACGCGGTTCTTAATATTTGAGTCATGGATCTTCTTTGTCTTTTCCTTGTAAATCAACGAGTTCTCGTAGGCTTGATCACGGAGTTCATTTAATTCATTGAGTTGAACTTTCCGGTGATCACCCGCGGACTTAAGGTCAAAATTTACATGCTTCAAGGCCCAATAGGCTTTGTGCTCGAGCTCGATCGGGAGATGACACGCCTTTCCATACACAAGCTTGTAAGGAGTACACCCGATGGGTGTTTTGTAAGCGGTGCGGAAGGCCCAAAGTGCATCTTCAAGTTTGTCCGACCAAGAGGCACGATTTTCACCTACGGTCCTCTCCAAGATTCTTTTCAAACCACGATTCGAAACTTCCACTTGCCCACTAGTTTGTGGGTGATACGCGGTAGAGAGACGGTGAGTGACACCATACTTAAGCATGACTTTTGCGAATTGGTCGTTGCAAAAGTGCGTACCGCGATCACTAATGATGGCACGGGGAGTTCCGAAACGGGTAAAGAGAGATTTCAAGAATTTCACAACTACTCGGGCGTCGTTGGTGGGGAGCGCTTTCGCTTCCACCCATTTAGACAAGTAATCAACCGCCACGAGTATATACTTGTTCCCTCGAGAAGACGGGAACGGACCCATAAATTCAATGCCCCATACGTCAAAGATCTCGCACACTTGAATGGCATTTTGAGGCATTTCATCTCTTTTAGAGATGTTGCTATGACGTTGGCAAGAGTCGCAAGATTTGACGAGGTCATGGGCATCTTTGTAAATCGTGGGCCAATAGAAACCGGAGTCAAACACCTTCTTGGCGGTGTAGTTAGGGCCATGATGTCCCCCCGTGGGTCCATTATGACAAGCCTTGAGAATTTCATCGGCTTCTTGGCCGTGAACACACCGTCGGATGACTTGATCCGCACAAACCTTAAACAAGTAGGGGTCGTCCCAGAAATAATGCTTAACATCTTTGAAAAATTTGTTCTTTTGTTGGGACGACATCCCTTTCACAACAAAGTTACCCGCATGATAGTTTGCAAAGTCGGCAAACCATGGGGTACTCGAATTTTCATGATGAGATACCACATTAAGAGTCTCAAGAGGAAAAGTTTCGTTTATTTCCTTTTTCTCGAACACACCTTGATGTGGATTTTCAAGACGAGAGAGATGATCAGCCGCTAGGTTCTCCGCTCCTTTTTTTTTTATCACGGATGATGATATCAAATTCTTGTAGGAGGAGAACCCATCGGAGCAATCTCGGCTTTGCATCTTGCTTAGCAAAAAGATATTTGAGAGCCGAGTGATCCGTATACACTATGCTTTTTGACAAGATCAAGTATGGCCGAAACTTCTCGAAATCATACACCACGGCTAGTAATTCTTTCTCCGTCGTAGTGTAATGTGCTTGAGCTTCGGTCAAAGTTTTGCTAGCATAATGTATAGGCTGGAAATGTTTTGATTTTCGTTGCCCCAAAACGGCACCTATGGCGAAATCACTTGCATCGCACATAAGCTCAAATGGTAATTCCCAATCGGGGGCAACTAGAATTGGTGCTTCCGTGAGCTTCTTCTTAAGAGTTTGAAAAGCTTCAACGCACTCACTAGAGAAGATGAAAGGAGTGTCTTTTTCAAGAAGTCGGGTCATAGGCCGGGATATTTTTGAAAAATCTTGAATGAAACGACGATAAAATCCGGCATGACCAAGGAAACTTCTAACTCCTTTGACGGTTGTGGGAGGAGGTAATTTTGAAATGACATCGACTTTAGCTTTCTCAACCTCAATCCCGCTCTTAGAAATCTTATGGCCAAGGACAATTCCTTCCTTAACCATAAAGTGACATTTCTCCCAATTTAGACTAAGATTCGTGTTTTCACAACGTTCAAGCATCTTATCCAAATGGGAGAGACATGTTTGGAAAGAATCCCCAAAGACCGAAAAATCATCCATAAAGACTTCCATAGTCTTTTCGATCATGTCATGGAAAATGGCCATCATACACCTTTGGAACGTACCGGGAGCATTACACAAGCCAAAAGGCATGCGTCGGTAAGCAAATGTTCCATAAGGACACGTGAACGTGGTCTTTTCTTGATCTTGTGGGTCAATGGGTATTTGGAAATAACCCGAGAAACCATCGAGAAAACAATAGTATTCGTTTCCCGCTAATCTCTCAAGCATTTGGTCCATGAAGGGTAATGGAAAGTGGTCTTTACGGGTGGCTTCATTTAACTTTCGATAGTCAATGCAAACACGCCATCCCGTAACCAATCGAGTAGGAATCAACTCGTTTTCATCATTTTCAACAACGGTGATGCCACCTTTTTTGGGCACACAATGAACGGGGCTCACCCAAGGACTATCCGAGATAGGGTAAATCAATCCGGCATCGAGAAGTTTTATGACTTCCGCTTTGATAACCTCATGAATTTTAGGATTCACCCTTCTTTGGTGTTGAACCGCCGGTTTGAAGTCATCTTCCATGAGAATCTTGTGTGTACAAAATCTCGGGTTAATACCCTTGATGTCGGAAAGGTTCCAAGCGATGGCTCGCTTGTGTGACTTCAAAACCTTTATGAGAGCGGATTTTTCATCCTCACTCAAGTCTTTAGCAATAATGACGGGTGATTTATTGTCACCCTCCAAAAATGCATACTCGAGATGAGGTGGTAAGTCCTTAAGTTCGACCTCGGGAGGATCATTAGATTTTTCAATGGTTTTGATTTCCTCTTTATGAAGTTCTTGAGGAGGGAGTGATGAAGGATCTTCATTGAGCATCTTCTCGATGAGAAGAATATCTCCCTCAATGTCGATGGGAGCGTGATCAATTTCCCATGGAACAGAATCACTAGCCAAGTATGCTTCAATCTCTTCCAAAATAAAGTCACTTCCCTCAAACGGAGTGAGGGGAGGGGAAGAGAGAGCAACAATAGGATCAACCGAAGTGGGAATGCCACTCGAGAATCCAAGAATTTCTTGAGAATACTCCTCCGACACAATGTCAAGGACATCAATTTTGTTGACGGAATTGTCTCCATAATTGGGGGAGTATTTCGTAACTTGATTGAGATTGAAAGTAACGGCTTCCTTGTTTACCCTCAAAGTGATTTCCCCTTCATCAACGTCGATCAATGCACGACCCATTTTTAAGAAGCACCTCCCAAGGATGAGGGGTACTCGGGGATCGGCATCAAATTCGACAACAACAAAGTCGGCGGGGAAATGAAACTTGCCTACTTTCACAAATACATCCTCGGCTATACCTAACGGACGAGAACTTGTACGGTCCGCAAGCTCGAGGATCATACATGTAGGTGTAAGCGGAGGTAATGAAAGCTTTTTCCACATGGAGTGTGGCATCAAGTTAATGCTAGCACCAAGATCGGCCAAAGCGGAGCATTGAACTATGCCTTGAAAATCACATGGGATGAGAAATTTTCCGGGGTCTCCTAACTTTTCGGGAAGTTTTTTAAGGATAACCGCCGAACAATTTTCGTTCAAAGAAGTTTTAGCCATTTTGGAAATCTTTTCTTTGTTATTCAACAAATTTTTGATTGTTGGACCGAACTTTGGCATTAGAAGAAGAGCGTCCGCGAAACTAATCTCGAAGTGCAAATCTTGAAAGATTTGGATAAGCTTCTCCATTTGTTGACTAGTTTTATCACGGAGTTTTTGATCATTAAGCCTTGAAGGATAAGGAAGTGAAGGCTTAGGAATGGTCATCGGAACAACGGGTTCCGGAATTGGAGGTAAGACCACCGGAGGTTGGACTTGTGCGGTACTTCGTGGGCTTGAGTTATGCACCTTGTCCTTTGATACCTCGGTTTCTCGTTCCACATCCCTCACCGGAGAAGGATGAGGCATCGAGGGTCCCTCATAAGACTTACCACTTCGGGTGGCAATAGCATTCAATTCACCTTTTGGGTTGGGAATGGTATTACTCGGAAGAGCACCCGAAGTTGAAGCTTGATTCTTTTGACTCATGAGACTAGCAAACATGCTTTCAATCTTGCTTTGAGATTGATCAATTTTGTTGCTAGTAGCTCTAAGCTCAGAAGTGAAATCATTCTTCAAAGTGGTAATTTGATTTTGCATGGACACCATCTTAGCTTCATTGATTTTGATGTAATTCGCAATGTCAATGGAAGCTTGAGGAGGCTGAGCATGCATGTTTTGTTGAGGAGCTTGGAATCGGTTTTGATTGAAATTTCCTTGATTCTGAAAACCTTGATTTTGATTTTGAAAATTCCGATTCTGACTCTGATTTTGATTGAACTGATTATTCCTATTTTGTACATTTTGATTGTTCTGATTTTGATTAAACCCGGGTGGTCCAAGGAAATTGTTAGAACGATAGCTGAGAAGGTTTCGGTCCCCTTGCGGTTGGTAGGAATTACCTCCCGTATTGTAGGAACCAGAAGCGGCATATACGCTCTCTTGAGTGAAGCCACCGGAGGCTGGACACTCAAAATAAGGATGTGGACCACCACAAGTTTCACAACTCTTTTTCACGACATTCACTTGTTGATTGTTGTTATTTTGACTCATTTTAAGTACGGCAGTGGATATTTCTTCAATCTTTTTGGTTAGAGTCGTGTATTCCGAAGATGGAAGGGTGGTAGATCTCCTTGACTCACTCCTCTCGGCTAAGGAATCCCAATAATTGTGGTGCGCAGTCATGTTTTCAATGAGATCGTAGCACTCTTCGGGTCGCCTTTTCATAAAGGTACCACCGGCAGCAGCATTTATCGTGTCACGATGTCTCAATGTTAACCCATTATAGAATGTATCTATTTGGGTGACAAGCAACATATTGTGGTTCGGACATCGATCAATCGAAAGCTTATAGCGTTCCCATGCCTCAAATAAGGACTCATCGGGATGCTGCCGAAAATTACTGATTTCATTCCGTAGTTTCGTCACCATCGACGGTGGAAAGTATTTCGCCAAGAATTTGGAGATCATTTCGTCGAAACTATGGATTGAGTTCTTAGGAAGACGATCAAACCATGCGGTGGCATGAAGCGTCAAAGAATATGGAAAGAGGTATAAGCGAAGGGCGTCATCGGTGACCCCATTTTGCTTCATACTTTGGGTGACGGTGAGAAATTTGTCGAGATGCTTGTTGGCATCGTCACCCGGTGATCCGTGAAATTGGCAAAAACTTTGGACTTGTTGAATCATGTGATGCTTAAGTCCAAAATCCGTGGCCTCGATGTTGACCAGGGCAATTGGACCGCCCCGTCCATCCATCGTGGGTTGGCAGAGCTCCTCCATCGTTCGGAGATCGGGAGCTTGATTTTGTAGACCAGGTTGTTGGACTTGAGGTCCGTTCCCTAGGTTATATGTCATTGTGATTTGTTTGACGGTACGTATCTCGGGTACGTTTGCTTGGTTACGGCTACGTCTACGAGCTTGCGAGCGAGTGCGCATGCACTTCCAAAAACAACACTTTCAATTAAAACAAGACCGAGGCAAAACACAGTGAACTTAAACCAATAATCTCACGTGAAATGATCACTTCTACAAGTAAAACACACAAAGGAGCGGAGAGACTTTGTAGGTCAGCGCGAAGCTTATTAAAAACCCGTCTCTTTTCAGCCGCAATTTAATGTCAGGCCGTCCTTATACCCCTCACACAGTTTGTTAAACCGATAAAAGTAAACCAAAACACGAGCGACACAAAGGCAAGTTTTAAATCTTTAGTTCGGGAACTTATAATGATAACACCTCAGTTGAGAATGTTATATTGATTGTGTCTTCTATTTATTTAAAACAACAAGGAAAATCTTTTTGTATTTTTAATCTTTTACATATATATACAAAGAAAAGAAAAATATTATTGTATTTTTGTATTTTTATAAAAAAACAATAACTTCACGAGGAAGGTTCTTCAAGTCACTAATCGCAAAAACTTCACGATATTGTCGCAACACACCTCCCCGGCAGCGGCGCCAAAATTTGATTCGTGTAAAGTGAGTGGTGAAAAAGAAACACAATATCAATATATCAAATTAACCGTAAAATTCGACAAATTAACCCTTTATGAAAAAGGTCAACGTGCCAAACCTCACGGGTGTGATAAAAGTGATACCGGGAAAGTGATTTCCCCGGGTCGTGTCCCAACGAGGTGTGAATGGAAGGATTCGTTGAGTTTCGTGATTTGAACTTGAATTGGTTTTAATGATTTTGATTGGTTTGAATTATGTTTCTACAAATTAATTAAAGGGAAGGTAATTAAGGCAAGGGAACCCTAATAAACTAAAAATAAACTATCACTAAGCCTAAGGAATGATAAAACGAAGCTACACTAAGTCCTAGGGTGCAAAAACTAAAAAACGTAAAAACCGAGAAACAACCCGAGCCATAAACGTAAAAGTTTTGCAATTTAAGGGCTACGGGTGTGAAATCAATTTTCCTACGTTCTAATTGACTAAAAATAATTTTAGAAAAAGACCGGGTATTTTTTTTGACTTTTAAATTATTTTTTATGAATTAAAAACTATTTTAATCTAATTAAATGATTAAAAATATTAAACTAATGTTGAAAAATCTGAAAAATTCACAAAATGTACTTGAGATATAGCTGATCCTAGGAAAATTAAGAAAATAGGTAGTTGCTATGGGAAATAAGCAGTAAATAAGCTAAAAAGGGCTTATAAGCAAAACTGTTAAAGACTACTTAAAGGTTAAATTGTGTAGGAATTAAACGAGACAAGTCCCAAGGGCAAACGGTAAGCGTGTTGTGTGTGAGCTGGATGGCGTGGGTTCGAGTCCCAGCCATGCCATTTTTTTTGAAAACCTTTTTTTTTCAATTTTGCTTTTCGAAACTTCAAGTGACAATCCAAATAAGTAATCTTTGTGAAAACTTTTTTGTAAGAAATGCTTAAATAAGCTGTTTTAACAGCTTATTACCACAACAGATTTGAAAAGTAAGCAAACACCCTTTGAAACTTGAAATATGCTACAACTTTTGGAAAACCAAACACCCCTTTAGCACATTTTTATAACACCCATTATACCAAGAGAAGCAGTAAGCCAATTGACAAAGGGAAATTGATCAACTAAAATGGGAATAAGCTGAACCTAAGCACAATAAGCTATGAGAACGAGGGAGAGCAGTGGGCATAAATAGTCTTGGGGAGTCCTAAAATAAGCTAATCCAATGATCCTAATAAGCACCAAAGTCTGAAAATAAGCCTAAGGGTATAGCTCCTAAACTATCCTAACTAGATTACTTCTAAGATTCTCAATAAAACTAAATCCTATGACTGATAAGCAATTTCAAGAAAACAAATTAGTGACCTGTTGCTGATGTGGTATGCAACTGAACAGGTCAAGTGCTTATTTGGGAGCTTATTTGAGATGAGCTAGAAGGGGAGTTAGGACCTGAGCTTCTGGAAACTTTGAGAACACCAAGCCAACTTCCTTTTGCCCCCTTATCTGATCTAATATAAGCTGAGTACAGCTTATAAATAAGCTGCAAAAAAGAGTAGAACAACTGTGGACAGAGCATTGGTTAGCCACCCATTTTGACCCATAAGCAGACCCATGAAAACATTTTTTTGATTTTTTTTTCTTTTGACACAAGTAAGATAAGCTAAGGAAGTTGTGATTTTTATTTTTTATAATTTTTTAACTTGACCTAAACTTGCTTAAACTACTATGCAAAAACTGAGGAAACTCAAATTTTTTCTTTTTCTTTAAAACCAGATAACACTCAATTCCTATGAGACTTTGTAAAACTCTTTTCAAACTCAAACAACTTATCTCGGATACTCAAAATGTGTTTGACTTCAGTGTCAAAGTGGGTAAGAAATGGTTTTGACCCGTTTACAAGCAATAACCAAACACCCCTGATGCAAATAGCTTTTGACAAAGAAACTGTTTATTTTTTTTTGGAAATTGTTAATAGCTATCTTTGATACACTTAAACTGATGATTAACTCAAGACTATGAAACAACTAAAGTAACTAAAATATCAAAGAAACAGAATTGATCAAAAGGGATTTTTCATTCATTAGAAAACAGATTACAACTTGAAATTTAAAAAAAAACTAAAACTGAATTGAAACTAAGACTAGGGGTGCCTTATGTTGGCTACAAGAGTTTCCTATTTATACTAAAAACTACTAAGTCTTCAAGTCTTGGCTTCTTGTGTTTCTTCTGTGTGAGCAGTCAAGCCAAAGACCAAGTTTGTGCTTCTTCAAACTGATCCTAGCCATCCAATAGAGTTAGGTACCATTTAGATATGATCAGAGTCGTCCACTGGTACTTTTGAACATGGATTGCCATGGTGGCATTTGGGGAAGAGGGGTAGCAGTGAAAGTGGGTTTGGGAATTGGGATTATCCGGGTAAGAGGTTTAGATTGGAGGTTGAGTGTCTAGGGATGGTTTGTGTTGGGGAGCTTCTTTTTATTTTTTTATTTCTTGTGTTCTGTGTGTGTTTGGGCGGGAAGACAGGGAAGAAGAAAGACAGAGATGGGGTGTTAATACTTTGACCGGGTAGGGTTAGGGAAAACGGGTATTGGACTGGGTAAGGGGATTGGGCTTGGGTTGTTAAATGGGTTTAGGATTAATTAGTTACTTGGACTTGGGATTTAATATTGATACATTGTGTAGTTAAGGGACCAAGCTTGCCAAAACTGAAAATCCATGGACTAAACATGTAGATTCTGAATTTACAATCTAAGGGCCATTCTTGTCACTCCCAAATAAACCAAGGACTAATCTTGCCAAATCTGAAACTTGAGGGACTAAACTTGTAATTTCTCAAAACTTTTGAATTTTTCACCAAAGGACTAATTATGACAACTTATGCTTTCAAAAGGACCTTTGGTGGCTTTTCTTTTAAAATAAGTGCTCAGGGACTATTTTTGTCAATTTTTGAAAATCGGGGGACTGAAACTGCCAATTATGCAAACTTTGTTCGTTTTTCGTTTGTTTTCAATAAATTTGCATCTGAAACATATAAAACACAATTTTGAGATATTTCCAGTATTTTGATGCATTTCGGAGTGTTTTTAGATGTTTTGCAGTTCAGATTTGACCAAAAATGATGAGTGAATAAGCACTCATCACCAGATGTGCTAACTGTCCGGACCGTACCGCCTCTTCGATTTGCTTCTTTAGTTCTCTGCAGTTGTTCGTGTCGTGTCCATGGTCTTCATGGAAATGGCAGTATTTGGACATGTCTTTCGCTTTGCTTCGTGCTGTCATCCGAGGTGGTGGATCGAAGGACTTTGCGGCTTTCTCGGTAACCAGAATCTCCCTGGGAGATTTGACCAAGTTCGCCAAGAGTCCACGGTTTGAACCTTTATTGTATGGAGTGAAGCGGTCTCTGTTCTTCTTCTTATTCTTGGATCCTTCCCCAGGAGGACCCTCGAGAGAATTTTTCAGAAGCATCCTTTTGCTCTATCGGAGCCCCGTTTGTTGCTACCTCTTTGGACTCAATACAAGTGTAAGTCTTCTCCATTAGTGCCTTGTAAGTAGTGGGAAGATCGGTGGACAAGAATTCCACCAAGCTTCGCGTTCGAAGGCCATGTACAAATCCTGAGATCCTCTGATCTTCGTGCAAACCTAGAATTTGCAAAGTTTCATCGGTGTACCTCGTAACGAAGGCCCTTGTGCTTTCGTTGTCCCTTTGCTTGATGGTGTGCATGGTTAGATGGGTCTTGGTATACTTCTTCTGTTGGCTGAAGTGTGATCGGAACTTAGCCTTAAGGTCATCTAGACTTACAATGCTTCCCAACTTCTGTCCATTCCACCATATTCTCGCGGAATCTCGGAGCGTGTAAGTGAACATGTGGCATGCTACGGGCATGACCCACTTTTTCATCTTGATAGCGCCTTCGAACAAGTGAAGGAAGTTATCAGGATCGCCTTTTCCATCGTAGGTGCCTATGTGAGTAGGCATCTTTACACCGTCTGGTAGGGGGTAATCTTCGATCCACTTCACGAAAGGCGTGCAAGCTCCAGAGGCTTCGGTGTAGTACGGGTTGTATGGAGGTGGATAAATAGGTGTTGGTTTATATGGGTTAGGAAATGGCTATGTGTAGGCAGGGTAAACAATAGAAGGTTGGTACGAAGGGTTTACACCCATCGATTGCGTAGGAACGTGGCCATAGGGCATTTACTGGTAACTCTGGTTGGGAAGTGAACCATTCGGAGGGTAAGTGTTGTAGGTTTGAGCAGGTAGGTAGGGGTTCATTCCCGGAGGGGGTAACTGATTCACGTCTGAGTATGGAGGAGGGCATCCGACACTCGAAACATACGAGGGGTGTACTGGAGCCCCCATCCCTTCTCTTCCTAAATGGGCAGCTAGAAGAGGGGGCAGGTTTACCCCTCCGTTTCCTACCGGGTTGCTTCCTCCGTTGGAGTTTTCGCTCCTTCTTTCACCTTGCATTCTTTCCCTTCTTCCCGGATCTCCTCCGGGTCCTTCTTCAAAACCTACAGTCCTTCCATTTGGCCTTCTAATGGAAGGAGAACCATTTCGTAGGGCTGAGCGCCCCCTGCTAACAGGTCGAGGCCTCTCCTCTATTTCAATCTCTTCGTCATACTCCTCACTGGAGTATTCCAACTCTCTTCGCATTTCAGTGTTGCGAACCTGTCTCTTATGAGCCCTTAGTAAAGAATCTAAGACTTCAAAGTTTGCCTCAACGAAGGCGGGGCTAATATCTGGAATAGGGTTAGCGGATGTTGAGGCGTGATGTACGGGAGTAGTTTCCAAACGAGATCATGTGGAAAAGGTTGAGGCCGTTATGGGGGCGAGGTTATCGGTGTTAGTTTTGTTGAGAGCGACTAGGGTAGAGAAACCTGGTGGAGGTGTATCTTCTCTTCCTGGTTCATGCCAGAAAAGTAGTGTAGTCGGTTAGGGTTTTAGGACTGGGTGATTACGGGACTAATAGTAGTGGTCCCACGGATGGCGCCACTAATTGTACAATAGATTTCACTACCAGGCTTCGATGATGATCAAAGGTATGAGGGGTGTATGTTCCAGCCAAGACTTGCCTTTCACCTGAGAATAAGAAATACGAAACACTACGTTAAGTGATTACGCAGGGCTATGACCCTGCGAACCACCTCCAGCGTGAGAGTAAGTATGATTTATGGTTGTATAAGTGTGTGTAAGTAAAGAGATGAGTGTGAAATGAGCATACCATAATCCATTGCCCGTCCAACCTTTTTATAGTGGATGAAATAGGGTTGAGAGCACTTCTGCATGAATGTCGGAGATCATGGGGGCGTCCCATGATTGTAGGTAACCGCTAGGTTTTAGTGACCCACGTTCTCAGACTTGACAGGGAAGCCAAGAGAGAGAGGGAGATCATGGGTTTGACCAAGTCAGGAGGTTCCCCTATCCAGTGCTTCTTTGTCAGGCATACCCCGAAGGGCTTAGGGCTTCGAATGGCGAATTCCTCTGAGGTAACCTTCGTGATACCGAATGGTTTGACGCCTATGGATATTCTGGAATCCTAACTTGGGCCTTCGAATAGAAGGGCTTCGACACGTCTCGAAGGAGTATCCTTCGAGCTACTCGGAGGGTACATCATCAGATACCCATGGTCCAAAGTCTAGGACCCATAACCCATGACCCATGACCCATAACCCATGGATAATGAGGAGAGTCTCACGGTTCCCTAGAAATACACTAGACGGATCCCTCAAGCAATGGATCCGTGGAACAGTAGCATGTTTTTGTCTATAAATAATGAGCCATATCTTCATTGTTGGTTGCTACTCCTACACATACTTTCTCCTAGTATTGTAAACTCTCTAACCTCAGATCCAAAGGATCTTTCAATGTAGTTTGTGTTTGTTTTTGTGTGATTCTCTAGGTTCCTCTTAAAGGCGAGATCATCACCTCTTGAAGTCGAGCAAGCTCAAGTCCATGAGTTGCCATGCTTTGTCATCATCAAGACTACTGAAGTTCTCTTGTTGATAGTTCTTTCTTCCTCTCTAGAAGTGTTGTATCTAAGGCATTAGTGAAGGATGCCAAAAGGGTCAAGACGAAGGCATTAGTGAAAGGTGCCGAACGTCCGTGTCAAAGGTATTAGTGAAGGATGCCAAAAGGGTCAAGTCGAAGGCATTAGTTAAAGGTGCCAAAAGATCATGTCAAAGACATTAGCGAAAGCTGCCAAGGGTGTACAATCGATATGGTGCATCGATGTATAAATAGAGATAGGTTGTGTCCAAGGATATTGATATCCTTGATGATGATGTAATAAGGAGTGGGTCTCCTTTGGGATAGGTGTTGTGTAGTGTTGGGTAGTAGTTCCTCCTTTGTAATGGAACTCGGTATCTAGCCTTGTGCCGGATAAAGTATAGGCGACGTTGTGATAGGTTTGGTTCTACCTCGTGGAAGAACACGATGTCTAGCCTTGTACCGGAAAAAGAGTAGGCGATGTTGTGAAGGCTTCTCCGCCATAAGGAGTTTTGTGTCGTGTAGTGATTACAAACTCTCGAGTAGGTGACTCGGGGAGTGGATTAGGGCAAGTGATAACGCTACACGCTTCGTTCGGGGTTAAAGGAACTTCCTTTTCGTCAAGCAAGTTTTTCAACACCCTAGGCAGTGAACCTAATCATTGTAGTGTAGTATTAGGAAAAGCCACAGGAATTGATATCATTCTCTAGGAGAATAGGAATGCTAGTGAGGAGTTACTACGCTAAGGTTGGGGTTGAGAAAGATTATTTTTTTATCTTTTTATGTTTTTTTGGAAATGGAAAAGTACGAATCTCGGGGTTTGGATTTGGGGGGTTGGTATTTCTATCGATTACTCTACTATCTAATTATCTAATTAACTAAGGTGAGGGTAGTCTATGTCTAATTATTGTGTGCTCGTATGATGATTTAAAGATGTGTTTACTTAGGTTTTATTACTCCTTAATTATCTCCTATTGATGGTTGAATTGTCACGTCCTTATTCTTAATTGCGTTGTGTTTCTAAGGTCGTAGGGTATGCGTTTATCCCTAACACTTTGAAACTACCAAAGGGTCTCGTCTACAAAATCTCTAGGATTTATAAACTCTAACTCTAAGGTACTCTTTGGATGGTTTAGCCTACAGCTACTCTAGGTGTTTTAGTCTAAGGTTCACAAAGATTAACCAAGCATTAACTAAACAACGAATGACCTATCGCATTACTAGATCATTAACAATTAAGATAAGAGACAACCAATCAATATTCAATAGTTAAGTTTCATATTCCTAAGCAAACACACAAGTAAATTAGCCGGACATGGAGAACATGCAAGCATACACACAAATAATTGAAGACATAATTGAATTAATGAAGTAAAACACTTATCATTGGGGTTTCGTCTTGGCCACGTTAGTCTTGCGACGGCGTCACCTTATGCTTGTGACGCCGTCCTCTTCAGCCTCTGACGCCGTCTGGATCAAATCTAGGCCGTCTGAGTTGCGACGACCTACTCTTTTAAAGCCTGACACCGTCACTTGAAAATAAGCAATTTGGCTACTGTATCGTCACAACATATGCTCTGACGGCGTCGCAGATAACACCTGACTTCGTCCCCTTGTGTTTCAGCAGCTTGAATGTCTCGATTCTTGACTTTGGCCATTTTCTTCGTATATTCGCGCCTTTTCGTCCAAATAAGTGCCATTCCAGCAATTTGCCTTCAAGAGACCTAAAAAGTGAAAGGAACGATATTAAGTAATAACGGATACAAAAGTGATCAAATAAGGGCTTAAACGACCCCTCAAAAAGGTACATTTTAAAACCTTATCAAAAATCCCTACACTTGGCATTTGCTTGTCCTCAAGCAAATGTGCTTTTAGCCAATTATTTTATAAGTTAGGGGTCATGAAGCATTGGTTTAGAACAATCTACAACACATATAAGCCCCGCAAAAGTCATAACAAGCACGGAAATTACATACTAGTACCTCACATGGGGTGTTTGGGTACTCACATCTCTCGGGTGTATATGAAATATAACAAGTTGGAAATGGAAGATAAACACTCATTAACCGGTCCTAGTACATAGATTACCATAGGCTTGAGAATAGATCAAACCTACATCGCTTTGGCGTAAGCACCTAGGAAAGACTATCAAAGAGGTCTTTTAAAGGGTTGTAATGTTAGGCTTACGGTAGGGAAACAAAGGGTTTGGTGGGATAGGCTATTTAGTGGTGGCAAGTCAAAAATCTTTATGTTACAAGCATACGAAGAATGGCGTTGCTAAGCCAAGACTCGACACTCTAAACTCTAGATAACTGAAATAAACAAACATAAATTTAAAGGATAGATGTAGGATAGTAGCCCGTATTTTTTTTTTTTTTTTTTTTTTTTTTACACTTTTACTCTACCATCCTCTACGGTAACATCAAAATGATAGGGATTTATAGGCACATCCCTACACTTGAGTTTTTATTACTCTAACACTAATTTGACCCAAATTGAAAAGATCAAAACACTTGGAGTACATTATTACAAAAATAAAGGGAATTTGAATTTAACGTTCCCTTCCCGTCATTTCATAAACTTTAACTTTTCCCATGAGTCCCAATCGTCCCAAAAATGTATACAAAGGATATGACTCGACTTAGCAACTTATGCAAGCAACTAGATAATTGAACTAAGGGTTTTTAGGGTGATAAAAATAATGCACTAAAAGTGAGTGCATACAAGGTAGGATAAGGCGATTTGGGTGTACATTTGGGGGTGGGGTGTAAACAATGCTCTTCATTGATATTCCGGAAAAACCGAAACATCACGAGAACCGCGAAAAGGATAGGCTCTGAGGGGTTAACTAGGGGTATCGTGTACTAAAGATGAGTACAACGCAAGGGTGTGGGGGAATTACTCAACCGATGTGGAAGAAGTAATTATATTACGTGTATCAAACAAGGGTTATCCTAATGCCTCTTATCATTTAGTTATTCCTAACTATACAAGTGTAGTCTTACTAGCGATCTCGGGATGCATCACAAAACAAGTTCTAGAATCTATTATACTACCGGTTCACACACTAAGCATTAAAGATGAATGCTTTAATTCCTACTAATCTAAGGGTGATCCTCACATTTTGGGTGGAATTTAGGTGGTAAAGGGTTTTTGTGCTAGTCATGTAACTTCCTATCCGTGAGACGCTTTTGTTAAGACTAATGGCCCACTCCTATATGTCATGAAAAATTTTAAATTTGGTGCCAAAATTACCCTAACCGACATTTTCTCATGGTTTATTACACAAATACAATTGGACAAAGCAAATAATCAAGGATAAGCATAGTTTCAAAGTTCCCGTTTTATTTTCTATCCCTACACTTAAACTGAACATTGTCCCCAATGTACCCCGAAAGTATCACAGTTATGATAATGGAAGGTAATACAAAACGAAAGAAACTAATACTCCCCTGATTAGCTCGGTAGGATCCGTGTGTGAAGTATTGGTTAAATCCTTTCCAAGAAGAATGTATGCGTGAAAAACTCCTTCCAACCTTATGTATTTTCTTCTTGATAAATAAAACCTACACACTTGAAGAAAACAAACGAAACCTTCACGTAAAATCGGCGGTAATAATATATATAAGACTCTACTAAACTAGGATATAATGCTTGTGGAATGGATGTTTACAGAATTTCTGGAAAATTAAGACCTGGAAAATTCCAAAATTTATAAGTAGCTCAGAAAACGAGAAAAAAGTAATCAGTTGTTTTTACTCCTTCCTGACGCCGTCAGGTTATCCTGACAAAAACTGGTCTGCGATTTTCTGGAAAAAATTCTGGAAAATTTACATCTTTAAAATCTGGAAAACTTTTCTGCAAAACATCCATTGTGACTCGATACAAGCATTTGACTCGAACAAACACACATGTATATCTTTTAATTAATTTCAATTCTCATGTTTACGTTTTTTTTGAAAACGTGTGTAATCCTCCCTACACTTATCCTTTATGTAAAATACCTTTATATGTGATTAAGACGAGGTTAAAAACAAAATAAAGCATTTTTACAAATTTAAACATGAGAATAGACAATCAATAAAAGATATATGACACAAACAAGCAAACAATTAAGCATGGGTTGCCTCCCACGAAGCGCTTTTCTTTATTTATGAGTCTTGTAGCTAAACTCGTAGTCGTGCTCCTACGTACCGATATAAGTAAGCATATCCTTAACAATGTCATAAGGATTAAACTTATCATTTAAGTTCCTAGTAGTACGTTTGGTTCGATATGCCTTTTCAAACTTCTCTCCGTCGGGATCATAGATCGTTATTCTAATGTGCCACTCTCCATTACCATCACTAGGTGGTCTATCCCAATCCCACTTATGTTTAGGCTTATTGCTCTCAACTTTCCACTTATTCATGACAAGGTTGACGGGCAAGCTTCCTAGAAACTCGGTCATCTTCCTAAATACTAAGGCGTCCTCGAACGGGTTCACTTCCATGTCCCTAGCCATTTATTTTTCTTGGAAAGTTGCTTTACTAGTAAAGGCTTCATCTAGGTAGAAAGGTCGTTGGGGACCTATGAAATTCTTATATATCCAAGGTCCGTATCTAGATGGCGCTCTATCCAACCTAATCTCATGTGGGAGTTCCTCTTCCTTGTAGTAGGTATGCTTTTTGACATCGTAAATCGACCTAGCACTCCCCTCTCCTACCACTATTTTGGACATCTTACAATCAATGATGGCACTAGCGGTAGCTAAGAATCCTCTTCCTACTAGCAATGGGCATGTCGGGTCCTTATTCATGTCTAGCACATGGAAGTCGGCCAAAAGAGTCAATTCTCCTACGTGTACTACCATGTCTTTTATTATCCCTACCGGATATGCAACACTACCGTCCGCAAGACCTAAGATGGTTTCCGTTGGTTCTATCTTACCTAAGTTAAGGCTTCTATGGAGCGACAACGGAACAAGATTGATGCATGATCCTAAGTCGGCTAGAGCATCGAGAGGTTTGGAAGTTCCAAACCTACACGGAAGAGTAAATAGCCCGGGATCGTCTAACTTCTTAGGTAAATTATTTCGCACAAAATCGGACCCATGTTTTCCAAGTTTAAGTTCTAACTCATACTTTTCTTTTAAAGCATTATAATAAGGTGCATGAGCTAAGACTTCAAGAACCGGTTTTTCTTGATGGAGTTCCTTGTACTCCTCCTCTAGATTAAGCTTGGGTTCTTGGTTGACGGGTTTTTCAAGAGTAGGTTCCACCAATGGTGCGGGGCCTTGGTACCCCATGTTAAATTTCTTGGAACCCTTGTTGATAGCATTTACCGAGTGAACCATTGGGTGTGAGGGGCATGGATGTGCACTCTCTTATGGTGAACAAGAACATGAAGTCGATGAAATCGAATTCACTTTTGGGTTCTTTATAGTATTACTTGGGAGTGCTCCAATTTCCCGGTCATTAAAGACTTTTAAGAGGGTATCAAGCTTGTTTGTCATCTCGCCTTGTCTTTGCTTAAAATCGGCTTCAAGCTTAGCCAATCGAGTTTCTTGGGATGACATGAATCTAGATGCAATTACCTCAAGACTAGTGGGGTTCCCGGTGTTTAGAGAATTGAACCTATTAGGTGGACTAGATGAGCTTTGGGGTGTGCTTGAGTTTTGGTTCCACTTAAGGTTAGGGTGATTTCTCCATGAGGGGTTGTAAGAGTTTCCTAAGTTGTTTTTTTCGGGCTTGAAAGTGTACCACTTCTCTCCCGCTCCGTCGGTAAGCGTGGAGGCGTAGTCCGCAAAAGCTTGTTCGGGGAGTCTTGTGCAATTACGAGTGTCATGGGGACCACTACATAACTCACAAGGTAGAGTGATTTTATTCACTTGATGTGAGGACTTAGGATTTTCGTAGGAGCTCATTAAAAATTTTACTTGATCTTTAAGCTCGAGCATCCTACGGTCGGAAGATTGTGAGTCAATTGGAGGCAAGGATATTGCCTTAACGATTTTGGGCAACTCACGGGGGTCATTCCAACTTTCGTTGTCATAGAGAGCAAGGTCCTCTATTATACCCCACGATTCTTTCGCGGTGAGATCACTAAGTTTTCCACCGGCCGCTTGGTCAATGGATCGCTTAGTGGGAAAGTTGACATGATCATAGAAGAGTTGGACTTGAAGCTAAAGATCAATGCCGTGATGAGGGACTTTATGGAGTAAGTCCTTGAATCGAGTCCATGCTTCGTAGAGAGATTCACCTTGACGTTGTTGGAACATCAAGATGTCATTCCTAAGCTTAGTGGTTCTCCCCGGTGGGAAAAATTGAGCAAGGAAGTGAGAGGTGAGATCATCCCAACTTGAGATGGAGCCGGCGGGAAGTCGCTCAAGCCAATTACTAGCTTGGTCCCGTAGAGAGAATTGGAAGAGATGCAGACGCGTGGTCTCCCGAGTAGTAGCATCAAGGTCGATGGAATCGACAATTTTAAGGAAATACTTAAGATGCTGATTAGGATCTTCGGAACGAAGTCCATGGAATGCACATCCATTTTGCACCAACCGGATGGTGTCGGATCGCAGGGCCGTAGTTTGGGCTTGATCGGGAAGTTCAATGGTGTTCCTATAGCCTTGGTGGCTCGGTCAGGAGTATTCACCAAGAGTACAGTCTCTTGGCGGGACAATGATTTGAGGGGGGTTATCACCTTCCATGCTGAAAAGTGATGGGTTTTACGAACAAAGGTCACAAAGAAGGGGGATAGACTATGAGGAAGCTAAAAATGAGAGATTTTTTTTACTTGATAGGAATCAAGTAAAGAAACCTAAACGAGGTGGACTACTAACTAGCTATTCTATTCCCCGGCAGCGGCGCCAAAAACTTGATAACGCTACACGCGTCGTTCGGGGTCAAAGGAACTTCCTTTTCGTCAAGCAAGTTTTTCAAGACCCTAGGCAGTGAACCTAATCGTTGTAGTGTAGTATTAGGGTAAGCCACGGGAATTGATATCGTTCTCTAGGGGAATAGGAATGCTAGTGAGGAGTTACTACGCTAAGGTTGGGTTGAGGAAGATTATTTTTTATCTTTTTATGTTTTTTTGGAAATGGAAAAGTACGAATCTCGGGGTTTGGATTTGGGAGGTTGGTATTTCTACCGATTACTCTACTATCTAATTATCTAATTAACTAAGGTGAGGGTAGTCTATGTCTAATTATTGTGTGCTCGTATGATGATTTAAAGATGTGTTTACTTAGGTTTTATTACTCAATTATCTCCTATTGATGGTTGAATTGTCACGTCCTTATTCTTAATTGGGTTGTGTGTCGAAGGTCGTAGGGTATGCGTTTATCCCTAACTCTTTGAAACTACCAAAGGGTCTCGTCTACAAAATCTCTAGGATTTATAAACTCTAACTCTAAGGTACTCTTTGGATGGTTTAGCCTACAACTACTCTAGGTGTTATAGTCTAAGGTTCACAAAGATTAATCAAGCATTAACTACACAACGAATGACCTATCGCATTACTAGATCATTAACAATTAAGATAAGAGACAACCAATCAATATTCAATTGTTAAGTTTCATATTCCCTAAGCAAACACACAAGTAAATTAGCCGGACATGGAGAACATGCAAGCATACACACAAATAATTGAAGACATAATTGAATTAATGAAGTAAAACACTTATCTTGGTGTAAGATAGGGTTTAGAACCCTAAAATACTGTACAAGACAGCCTTGGTTCGGTTTAGGTTTTTACTCCAAAAGACTACACACTGAAAACTAAAAAATTCGGATTCTATATATAAGATTACATTCGCGACGGCGTCACCTTATGATTTGTGACGCCTCCGGGTCGCCGTCATTAGGGTTTCGTCTTGGCCACGTTAGTCTTGCGACGGCGTCACCTTATGCTTGTGACGCCGTCCTCTTCAGCCCCTGACGCCGTCTGGATCAAATCTAGGCCATCTGAGTTGCGACGACCTACTCTTTTAAAGCCTGACACCGTCACTTGAAAATAAGCAATTTGGCTACTGTATCGTCACAACATGTGCTCTGACGGCGTCGCAGATAATACCTGACGCCGTCCCCTTGTGTTCCAGCAGCTTGAGTGTCTCAATTTTTGACTTTGGCCATTTTCTTCGTATATTCGCGCCTTTTCGTCCAAATAAGTGCCATTCCAACAATTTGCCTTCAAGAGACCTAAAAAGTGAAAAAGAACGATATTAAGTAATAACGGATACAAAAGTGATCAAATAAGGGCTTAAACGACCCCTCAAAAAGGTACATTTTAAAACCTTATCAGAAAGGGAGGTGTCCTTGTAGCCGAACCACTATAAACACTCGTGTCGTGGTTTTGTGTTTCTTACTCTTTACTTTTGCTTTACATATTTACATACCTATCTATGAACATCCAACATACACGTTTAAATAGATTGACATAAGTCGATCTAAATATTTTAAAACAAAGTTTTAATCGGTAAAACTATTCAACCCCCCCTTCTAGTTTTCCACAATTGGCATCAGAGCTTCGTTACCAAGTTTCTTAAGAGTATATTGTACTTTTAAAAACTTGATACGATCCATGTATGATTGAAAACTACAAGGAAGGAAATTCCTTAAAAACAAAAGGTCGCATTTTAAAATCATAATATTTTATAATGTTGGATAATGATGGATCTCTCTAATATTTTCCTTGTTGAGAATTCTTCATACTAGGATAAAATGGGATTTTATCATAATCTTTGAAAACTTTCCAAAGAATTATGATTTATTTATAAAAAGGGAACCTCGTCAAATAGGACTAGTAAACACATCAAAACCCAAACCATAAGTTATAGAGCATAAACATCAACCCTAGCCAAGAGTTAGAACTCCCAAACCAAAATTATCAAGGATCACTTAAGCTGTCAAATTTTTGTTATGCCAGATCCCTATGCTTGACCTAGCCAGATCCCTCATACAAGGGATCCGTGTGATCCGTGCAACAGAGGACATAATAAGAAAGAAATGATCACTGTGGAAGTTCCACTCTTCACTTTACTCTCTCAAAGCTCACGAACATAAAACCCATTTACTGTTCACAGGAGTTAATTGATCATCTCTTGTGTAAATATAATCTTCACTACATTGTTATTTCCATTCCTTGATTCCTAGATTACAATTTTCATCTTTAGAAAATGAGATCAAATGGGTTTGTCACAATTTGTTACCACATTGTTTTCTAAGATAAACTAAATCAAAGAATCAACATTGTTAATACAAATTAAACTCATTTTTTTGAATTCAATGAAGATGTATTGAGCAAAATTGTGATGAATCCCATTATGTTACTATTCACACAATTAACACCACATTGTGGTTTTGATGTTTAGGACCAATAATAATGCCTAGCAACCGTCAACAAGATTACCATGACACTGCTCACTACATTCCCATGTATCATCATAAGGAAGGCTTGAGCCCAGATGATCGAAAAGCCTTCAAGATGTTGGAAAAGAGACTATTCCACGAAGGACGAGTGGTTGAACCCTCATTCATCAACAATACCAACATTCGCCAAGTCTTTGGGGCAATCAAATTCAATTGTCTCTTGGACATTAATGAGCAAATTTGTCCGGTGTTTGTACTAGAGTTTTACAAGACCATGAGAATCATTCGGAATGAAGAAGAAACCATTTCAATAGCCTTCATCATCAATGAGCACGAGTTCACCTTCACTCTTGTAGAGTTTGCAAGGATACTCCGTATCCCATGTCAATGAGTGTGTATGTACTCTAACGAATGGTCGTTGGCGGAGCTACATGATGTTAGGATTTAGAAAATCTGGTAGTTAAAGAGTCGGTCACCTCAAATATATGTAATCGTTAGAATGCTCGTAGTCATAGTCATGTAATGTTAGTAAGTAGTTTGTTAAGAAACACAGTGGAGGACGGACGAGTCTTTACCCACTGTATGCCTGATCCACAGCCCGTAGGAGGCGTGTCTTGTAAGAAACTATAAATACCCTCTACCTCCCAAGGTAGAGGGTTGGAGCTTTCAATATCATTTTTCTTTGTGTCACTAAAGTTCCCAAAACTCTTCCACTTTCTCTCTCTAAAACTCATCTTGTACGCCCCTTGTGATTGTGTGTTTATGTGTTTATGAAAACCAATATCTAACAATTAATATCAGAGCCATGGTTTGATCACTCATCTTTCATGTTCTTGGATTTCTAGTGGTTTTCATAAGGTTTTTAGGTTTGAATGAGTTTAGAGTAGTTTGCATCATTTGGATCATTTCTAGTGTTAAAGTTTGGATTTTGATTGTACTTTTGTTTTTAGAATCACTATAAGTGTTTAGGTTTTGATTTGGAAGGCTTGAATCATCTTGGTTGGGTTGTTTTTGGATTGATAAGTGGTGTTTTTGAATTTTTGTTGGATGCGAGTTGAGTCTCGATATACATTTCTTCTATGCGAGTTTTCCCATGTTTGTATGAGACTTGTCCTGATTTGTGAAGCGAGTTGTCTTATATGCGAGTTGTCTATTGAGACAAAAAGACAAAAAGGACAAAGTAGTGGAAGTAGTGGGTGTACTTGTGTACTATGCGAGTTGTGTTTTATGCGAGTTGTCTGTTAAGCGAGTTGTCGTTTAAGCGTGTTGGTAAACAGGGTACGAGTTGTCTTATACTGTGAGTTGTCTAGGGTGCGAGTTGTCTTGGGTGCGACTTGTCATGTGTGCAACTTGTCTATTGAGACATGTCATTTCTTCGTGTTAAATTTTACGGTTTCTCTTTTGATTTAGTAAAATCCCGTGAAAGAATCCATTTCCCGGATTAATCAAAGAATAGTAAAATCCCATAGAATCTGTAATCATGTCTACAATCACTTCTTCTGTTGCTAATGATGTTCAAGCTGCAGGATCTGATACTCGTCCTCCCATGCTGGATAGAACCGATTATGACTCTTGGGCTCAAAGAATCAGACTATACTGCTTAGGAAAGGAAAATGGGGTTAATATCCTCAAATCAATTGATGAAGGACCATATCAAGTTGAGACTACCAGAGACATTATTGAAACTGCTACTGATGGTTCAGTTATATTAGGATTGGATAGACCAAAGACGTATGATGAACTTACTGATAAAGAGAAGAAGAGATACGATGCAGACATCAGGGCTTAAAACATCATACTTCAGGGTTTACCTAAGGACATTTACAAGTTAATCAACCACAACACTGAAGCAAAGGCAGTATGGGACAATGTTAAGATGTTTCTCTCTGGTTCTGAATTAACTAAAGAAGACAGGGAATCTCAGCTATATGATGACTTTGAGAACTTTAAGATGATTCCAGGGGAAACTGTTACTGAATATCATGTGAGATTCCACAAGCTTGTGAATGACATGAGGAATATCAAAATGACCATGCCAAATATCCAGCTCAATTCAAAGTTTGTGAACAACATGAATCCCGAATGGCACAAATTTGTCACTGCAGTCAAGCTAAATAAAGGATTGAGGAACACAAATTACGAGCAATTGTATGCTTACTTACTTCAAAATGAGAAACATGTTGTGTTTGAACGAATGATCTTGGAAAAGTTCAAGACCAATTCTGGAGATGCAAGCTCGTCAAATGATTCAACCGCATTCTACACAAATGTAGGTATAACCACCAAAGCATCACAAGTCATACCAACTGGAAATGGCAATCACAAACTCATTCCAGATCCAGGGTATAAGCCTCCAGATTCAGACACATTCATGGAACATCTTGTTAATCAACTGGCTCTAATGGTTAAGCAAAACTTGAACTTCACTCCACACACCATAAATCATCTCAGAACTGCTTCCAATCTCCATAATCATGCTACAGTCAAAGAAGGAAAGGTAGTGGTGCAAAATGTGCAAGGACGACAGAATGACCAAGGAATGGCATGATGGGGTTATGGAAATACTGGTTTAGGTGGAGGATATGTGGGCAATTTGAATCGAGGAAGGAACATGGCTCAAGGTCAAGGGAAGCCAATCAAGTGTTACAACTGTGGTGGAGAAGGACACATTGCGAGGAACTGCACTTCTCCTAAACGTCCACAAAATGCAGAGTACTTCAAGGACAAAATGCTGCTGGTACAAGCTCAAGATAATGGAGCAGTATTGGATGAAGAAGAATTGTTGTTTCTTGCTGAGGGAAATGCCAAAACTTACGATGCAGATGTGGATGAACAGCCAGTGCAGGGTATGGGACACAACAATCCAAATGCATTTCAAGTTGCAGATTGTGGTGCATTTGACTCTGATATCGACGATGAACCTACTGCCCAGACCATTTTCATGGCTAGCATCTCACCAATGGTCTCTCCAAAGGCTCCTTCACCACAACAGGCCAGTCCCTCCAAGGATTCAATCATATCAGAAGCATTGAAACTATACGATGATGTTGATGTGCAAAAGATACACGACAAGGTACAATCAACTGAAATTATTGAATCAGATATTGAAAATATGGGTAATAGCAATGTTGTCCCATATGATCAATATGTGAAACAAAATGAAATTAAAATTGTACCAAGTGATGCATCTTCTGCAGTCAATGATGACTATATTTTTGATGAATACACTGCATGTACCCCTGATGATTCTATAACCTCTAAACTGAATACCTATAAGGAACAAGTTGCCATATATGAACAACGTGCTAAGTTTGAATTAACTAACCGTGAGCAGGAGATGGATTTCCAAATGCGTACAATTATCAGAAAAAGTAACTTTAGGGAAGAAATGTTAAAATAAGAGTTAAACTCCTTGCAAGAAAAGCTCAATAAAACTGTTAAGCAAAAGCAAGAACTTCAAAAAAATGTAAAGGTGCTTAAAAAGGAGTTTACAGCTAAGGAATCAAAACTTTTAAATGACTTTTCCAACCTAAAAACTTTGAAAAACAAACTTGAAAACAAACTGTACATATAAGGGAACACCATTCAGACTGCTCACATGATCACTAAGCATAGAGTCTTAAGCGATAAGCATAGTATTCCCTTTGTAGAGGTACCGAATCCCGAGTATGGAAAAGTTGCTAGAGCTGCACAAAAGTTAGTCTATGATGGTAATGAGCTTCTTAAGCCTAGACAAACGCCGTCATGTATAGGAGGCACTGATGAGGATAGAAAATTAGAAGATGCCTCTAGGGAGAAAATGGCAAAGAAGTTAAATGATCCTAAGTGTACAAAGTATAATATAACGTTTAAACCCCATGATTACACTAAAGAAAACTGGATAGCCTTGAATAAGTTTGTAAGATATTGGATTTCACATAAACATCAAACCATTAACACAAGTAGGCGTACAAGAGTGTTTTAGAGAGAGAAAGTTAGAGGTTTAGGGAACTTAGTGAGAGAAAGTGAAAGATATTATTATGAGCTCCAACTCTCTACCTTGGGAGGTAGAGAGTATTTATAGTCTTACATAAAACGCCACACAACGGGCTGTGGATCAGGCATACAGTGGGTAAAGACCCGTCCGTCCTCCACGGTGTTACTTAACTAAATACTACTTAACATAAAATAACTATGACTACGAGCTTTCTAACGATTACATATCCTTGAGGTGACCGACTCTTTAATACCTGGAATTTCTAATTCCTAACAATCTCCCCCTAAGGGAGGTCACCTCAATCATGTACTAAAATTACATTGAATACACCCATATATGGCATTAAAGATCGTTCTTGCATTCTTGATGTAGTACTTTGCTCCGAAGCTCATAGTCATTGATTCCACTCATTGCATGTTTGGTTAATCCAAGTGGAGGTCTTTTACTGATCCACGTGATAATAAATTTGAGCCAGCTTTTGAGATCATCAGCTAATAAAAATCTCTGAGACATCCATTGTGATGTTGTGACTTTCGGACCGACATGCTCACATTCTGGATCATGATATCTTCTCATCAGAGTAGTGGAAGCTTTCGTAGATTCATGATATTGGCAGCAGCGTAGCAGAAGCATGGAGTGAACATATCAGAGTTATTGATGCACTTATCATGATTTCTTTTGAGATGAATGTGTAGTGTGAGCATGCGGCTATGGATTGACCGCTTCATTCTGATCAGCTGCAAACGTCGAGTGTACCTGCATAAAATAGTTAGCAATGAAGCCCACGAAAGTGTCTTTGATCACTTTCGTTGAATTGAGGTACACGGCCCACGGTTTCCCGTTGATCAGTACAAGTACTGCCTGTGATCAGGTATAATTCCAAAGAATTTCCTTGACAGGGTTTCGCAGCTGCTCTAGCTGTTCTCAAACCAGAACATCTCAAAGAAGACAACACGGAGTGAGTGAACCAGTGAATAGAAATTCACTGATTGATGAAAAGAGATTTTGAAAGACAATCGTGTGTTGCTCAATAGAAATTGTTTTTGCAATACAACGAAGGTTTTAATGAAAATCAATTATCAATCATAAAACACCTTTTGATTTGAAATATTCGAACACGGTCAATGTGCTAAAGAAAAGAGTTTTTAAGCACAATGACCGGTTTTTCAAAGGTATCCGTCAATCCATAACCTGAACCAGGATTGATTCAAAAGATTGAATCGCCCCATTGTTTCTGTTCAGTTGTCACATGGTTGATCTATTGAATAGATCTCACATGCCACCCACCAGGAGCTTGTTTGATGTTGGCTCCAGAGGTCTTTCCATCTTCATTGTGAATATGTTTGCATATCACTCAGATGTTCTGGCAATACCACAAGGATAATGCGTAGGACTCAAGATATAACCTCTCTTTCCACATTGTGTGAAACAGAGAGTCTTCATTTAAAGTGTCCTAATGAGATTTATTGATGATCTCGTGGTTCTAGACTCAATATGTGCATATTTGGATCCTGTGCCGGAGACTAGGGAGAGGGTCTCCTTCTTCAATATCAACAATCTCTAACAGAAAGTCGATAGATAATGTCGGTTCCCCGTGAGAATGAAACAAGACCTTTTAAGAGGAACTTGAGTGGTTTGGGAAGTTGTAGTGCAGAGCGTCACTGGGTCCATGACATCTTGTCTTCAATACCAATGTTACCATCAGTTGCATATGAATTGTACCCGGTTTCTGCCCTAAGGTTGAATAAATGGAGGGCTATTTGTTTTCACCCTTTTCTCATTCAATTCTTTTTAATTCTTCAACCCCTTCAGTGCTTACCGAGACTTTATAGCTAGAACCTTGTTGGGTTTATTCCAGTACTAGCTCAGTCTCACTCCGCACTCTTCCCATATCTCATTTTTCTCCTTTTATCATCATACCTAAGAACTCTACACTAACTAGCGGATAGTCCCTGGGTAGATCCTTCCGGTTCTGGCGGATCATGGGAACACATACCTAACCTTATCATCCTTATATCACCATACATAAAGTAAAGTTGGTCGGTCTATTTGGTATTGTTCATCTGCCATTTGAACCAATTAAAAACCATTTGAAAATCAATCCAGATACTTGTGATATATTATCAAAACATTTTGTACCTGAATTGTTTTTGATATTTTTAGAACAAGTGCTCCCCCTCAACATGTGCATCAAATGTTTGAAATCGTTTTGCACTCGGAGGCAAGAGGAAGAATTAACTTCTTTGATTACCATTTTCTAAAAGATATCAACATCACTTCCCAAATCGAATCAAGTAGATAAAGCATTTTGGGGAAGGATGAGATTTTCATGATTTTGCTCCCCCTCAATATGTGCTTCTAGGTTTGAAAAGGGTTTTGCACATACTAGAGAGAACTTGCACATTGAGATAAGTGATCACGTTTCAAATCATAGGTTTAAGATAGATGCTCCCCCTCAACATGTGCATGGAAAATTTGAAATCGTTTGTCACATGTGGGAAGGAAAGCATGTACATCCTTATAAAACCATTTACCGAATTATCAGTTTAAATCCAATTTAAATCACACATTCTCCCCCGATCACAATTATCAAATCATTTGAGATTTGTGATCTCTTGTAGATTTAAATTGATTTTGAAAGCTTTTAAGGAGAATTGTGACTTGATTATGAAAGCGTTTTAACTAATAAGGATCGGATTTTAAGACTTTAAACTCCATTGATAAAACATGCATGAATATCTTTTGAAAACAATTGAATGCCAAATAACTTTTTAATTTAATTGAAATCATTCTCCCCCTCAATCAATGACATAGGTTGTTGATTGAGAGATTGATATTTTGACGAATAAGTCCAGATGATTATCAAAAATAGAGATTGAGTTATTTTTCAAAGCAGTTAGTTTTCAGCAGATAAATGTTTATATAATCAGAGCATGGAATTTGAAAACATGGTAAAGCATGGCTCTGTTCTTTCTTTGAAAAGCGGGTTACTGCCTGAAATGACAATAAACCATTGTTTCTCTTTCTCCCAAAAATATTTTTTGATTTTTTTTTTAAAGAGTTCGAACAACATCTAAAGACCCGTGTCATTCTTTGAATGACAGCACAAAGACCATAGATATTGTCGAACCGAGAAAAAACATAACAAATGGACAATATTTTTTTGAAGATTTTTCGAATTTTTCAGATTTTTATGGATTTTGAAGGTTTTTTTTTTTTTTTAATTTTGTATTTTGTTTTTCGAATAAATATATACAAGAGATAGATGAGCATAGACCTTTACTCCTCGTCTTCCTCCTGAAGATGTTTGAGTGTTTCTGGTTGAAGGCTTTTCAAGCCTAGTCGTGGAAGTATGAACTCAAAACGTTCTCTTGGAAGAGCTTTGGTGAAGATGTCTGCTAACTGATATTCAGACCTCACAAAATAGAGTTCCACCACACCTTTTTCCACTTGTTCCCTGATGAAATGATGTCGAATGTCGATATGCTTTGCTCTTGAGTGTTGAACGTTGTTGCATGAGAGAGCAATAACACTTTTATTATCACAGTACAGAGGGATTTTGTTGAATTCAAAGCCATAGTCAGATAATTGAGATCTCATCCATAAGATTTGAGCACAACAATATGACATGGCTATGTATTCAGCCTCTGTAGAGGAAATAGAAGTACTCATTTGCTTCTTTGAAGACCAGCTCACAAGCTTATCACCCAAAAACTGAGCACCTCCAGACGTACTTCGACGTGTATCTTGACAACCTGCATGATCAGCATCTGCATAGGCCGTTAGGGACATACCGGAGTCCTTCGGGTACCATAGTCCCATATTGATGGTTCTTTGGAGATACCAAAAGACCCGTTTAACCGCTTCAAGGTGCTTTTTAGTAGGCTTAGACTGATATCTAGCACACATGCACACAACGAACAAGATGTCTGGTCTACTAGCTGTGAGGTACATCAGGGATCCAATCATACTACGATGTTTCGTTTGATCTACCATGATCCCTGAGTGGTCCTCATCCAGCTTGGTTCGTTCAATCATGGGAGTGTCAACATGGTCACTAGAATCAAATCCAAATTTCTTTAAAATCTCATTTGCATATTTAGATTGATTTATGAAAGTGCCTCCGGGACTTTGTGAAATTTGTAATCCCAAGAAAAATGACATTTGTCCCATCATTGACATTTGAAATTTTGAACCCATTTCATTAGAAAAACGATCACATTCCATTGGGTCGGTCGAGGCAAAAATAATATCATCAACAAAAATAATATCATCAACATTCCATTGGGTCGGTCGATCCCATTTCATTAGAAGATGGTTCTGGTGAACAAAGTAGGATCAACTGCTCTTTTGCTGAATCCAGTAGATAGAAGAAACTTTGACAGCGTATCATAGCATGCTCTAGGAGCTTGCTTCAAACCATATAGGGCCTTTTTCAAGCGATAAACATGAGTAGGAT
This sequence comes from Chrysanthemum seticuspe, assembly GCA_019973895.1. NCBI lineage: Eukaryota > Viridiplantae > Streptophyta > Magnoliopsida > Asterales > Asteraceae > Chrysanthemum > Chrysanthemum seticuspe. The sequence continues at coordinate 327,373,449 of BPTQ01000007.1, read as the reverse complement.
GCTCTGAATTCACAAAACCCTCTGGCTGGCTGACGTAAACCACTTCTTTCAGATCTCTATTAAGAAATACGGTTTTCACGTCCATCTGATAGACAACCATGTTCTTGCTAGCAGCATTAGCCAAGAAGATTCTGATCGCCTCGATACGAGCAACTGGAGCAAAAGATTCCTCAAAGTCTATACCTTCTTCTTGACGATAACCTTTAGCCACTAACCTAGCCTTATTTTTCAAAACATCACCATGCTCATCAAGCTTCACTTTGAAGATCCACTTAAGAGCAATGATCATAGCACAATCTGGAGCTGGTACTAATTCCCATACATCTAATTGATCAAACTCATGAATTTCATCTTGCATGGCATTGAACTAGCTGTCTTCATTCATAGCAGTTTTAACATCTTTAGGTTCGATCTTTGAAAGTACAGAGTTAAAGAAGCACCATAAGGCATCGGTTGCAAGTTGTTTCTGTGTAGATACTGGACGAGAGGGATTTCCAATGATGTTGTCTAATGGATGATCGTGAGTTCATTTTCTGAGGTGTTCATGTGGAAGTTGTTGAGGGACTGAAGTAGCAGAGTCGATGTCTCCTGAAGAAGATGGTTCTGATGAAGATTCAGGAGCAAATATGTTTTCAAATGGAGCATCTTCAGGAGTAGCAAAGGGATTAACTTCATCATTGATGCCAGAAACAGTTCCATGATGTACGTTTGAAGAATGATGATCTGTTGATGAAACTGAAGGATCAGCAGCAGGCGCTTCTTGACTTAATGATATTGAGACTGAGGGATTGACAAAATTCACAGGAATATGAGCAGCCTCTGCTGAGGGAGTCGTCAGTTCATTAGCACTTGGCTCATAATGTTTATCAAACATAGGATCAAATAATTTCTTTAAATCATCTTCAGATGGAGGTACATATGGAGTTTCTTGAGAAGAGTTTGGAACAAGGAATGAACCAATGGGACTGTTTTGAAGTGCGGGTCCTGAACTAGATTGTCCAGGAGCCATTTGACCGGTCAGCTCATCAAATGTAACGTGAATTGTTTCCATGATATTTCGGGTTCTTTTGTTGTAGATTCGGCATCCCTTTTTGTTTGGTGCATACCCTACAAAAACTCCAATGTCTGCTTTAGCTCTCAGTTTGCCTAAGTCTTGACCCTCATTAGTTGGATAACACAGTGCACCAAACACACAAAGGAAAGAGAGATTAGGTTTTCTGTTGTGGACCAGTTCATATGGAGTTTTTCCGTGAACAGTGTGAATCAGGGAACGATTTTGTGTGTAGCATGCAGTGGCAATAGCTTCTGCCCAGAGAAACATTGGAACCTTTGAGTAAATCAGCATTGTTCTAGCGGCTTCCACAAGAGTTCGATTTCGTCTTTCAACTACACCGTTCTGTTGAGAAGTTCGTGGAACGCTTCTTTGATGGCTGATTCCAATGCTTTTATAAAATTCACTAAGTTGTTTGTTAACAAACTCTGTACCATTGTCTGTTCGGATAATTCTGACGGTTTTGTTAAGTCGAACCTGCAGCTGTTTGATGAGTTTGATGATGATATCGGGAGTTTCATCCTTTGTCCTCAAGAACTTGACCCAGGTGAATCTAGAGTAATCATCAACCACAACTGACACATATTTCTTCCCAAAGATATTCTGCACTCTCATTGGTCCACATAAATCCATATGAAGGGTATGAAGAACTTCGGTAATTGAGTTTGTAGGTTTGGGTTTATGGGTATATTTTTTGCTTTTTCCCAATTGGCATGCTGAACAAAGATGATCTTTTTCATACTTTAGTCTAGGTAAACCTACAACTAAGTCCTTTCTGGAGAGATCATTGATGGTGCCGAAGTTCAAGTGATTGAGACGACGATGCCATAACCATGACTTTGTTTTCCAAGCCTTTGACAACAAGCAAATTGGAGAAGACTTCATCATATCATCGATAGAGATGGTGTATAGATTTGAACCACGAGTTCCTCTTAATAGTTCCTTACCATCAAGTTCTCTTACAAAACAAGTATGTTTTCTGAAGGCTACTTCTAGATCAGAATCACAGAATTGACCAACAGAGAACAGATTATGACCAAGACCTTCCACATAGTATACTCTAGAGATAACACTATCACCAACAACATAATCACCATAACCCATAATTGCACCGAAATGATCATTTCCGAATCTAACTGTCCCGATGAATTTACTCACGAAGTTCATGAGCCGTGACCGGTCCCCAGTCATATGCTTGGAACAGCCTGAGTCCAGGTACCACAGAACGATTTGAACGATCTGCAGTTGAACACAGACAAGAGTGGATAACTGGATAATTGGGATCCCCATGCAAGAATGGGTTCCATTTGGTTAGTAACAATGGTTGGAACATCCACATCAGAAATAGAAGCATTCATATCAGAAATTAAGGCAATGGAATCATTATGAATAGATGCAGTACTAGTATCTGTATTAGCCCTATTCAAAGTGTGCCCACTTCTTAAGGGAATAGTTCTACCAGTAGGCATCCATTTTCTAGTGGGCATTGACTGATTAGTCTTATGACCAACAGGTATCCAATGATAGCCTAACTTTCTAAATGTTCTTCCTGTGGGTTTCCACTGTTTTCTAACTTTCTTTCTCCTTTGCCTTTTTACCTTCTTAGCATGATAATTAGCATTAACAATATTAACAGGACAATTAACATCATTAGGCAAAGCATTAACACCACATTCATGATTAGAAACAGAATTCAAGCAGACATCAATACAAGGTTTGCAAATAGTATCAAAATTCGAATTAATTACAGTACGCCTATGGCTAATACTAGAATCAACATGATTCGTTTTATTCGGCTCAAACTTAAAGTTCCTAGGTTGGTCTTCTACTCTCTTCCAATGCACATTCTTAGCTTGCGAGGTCCTATCATTCCTTGTATTGTCTTGAAACTTTGACCTGCTTGCTTTAATGTCACTGGTTACTCCTGTAGAGGGAATGGGAACATTAGTTGGTTTTGCTACTATTTGCTTCACCTATTTAGATGTGCTGGGATCTGAACTACATGTAGGCACACTAAGATTAACTTTTTTAACGCTTGATTTGCTGGGATTTGAACACCTAGAGGGCACACTCGAGTTCACATTCTTAGCACTAACAGATTTGGAATCTGACCTGCTTGAAGGCACATTAGGGTTCATCTTCATAGCATTTGTCATTGAATGACTTGCATGCTTGGCACTAGGCATAGAGCACGGTATCAAGGGATTGACTTGCTCACCTAAGGATTTAGGGCATATTGTAATTAGGCATTCTAGAAGTTCTTGAGATTGTTTGGCATATAGGCATGCATGGCCAATTGCATTATCATCTGGTTTTTCTAACTTATCCTCTTCTACAATCTCACGGAGACATTCTAGGTTGTCCTTAAGATGTGAGAAATATGTTTGAATAGCAAGTTTGTTATTCCTAAGATGAGGAGGAACATATTTCACAGACAAAGCATATTTATTACAGACATGTACCTTTGATACACCATTCTCCCCATTGGTCATTGGCATCTTCCCTTTTACCTGACTCTTTAGATTCTCAATTTCTTTTTGTAACGAGGCTACCGTTTCGTTATTTTTGTTACGAGTGACCTTTAAAGATTCAAATAACTCATTGAAATGACGTTTAACCTTTTCATTTTCTTCTAGAAAACTTTCGTTTTCCTTTTGTAATGCATTTACTAAGTTTTGAAGATGAAACGTTTGAGAATTCTGAGAATCTAAAGGAGGAGGCATTTGGGAGCCTGTCATATTGTTCGTTTGACCCTTTAATTGAGAGATTTGGGCTTTCAACTTTCTGATCGTGTTGCAATGAGCTTGAATTTGTTCATCACGTTTGTTAATTTGAAAAACTGCATCAAACTCTGGAGCATCTGAGGATGTCTTGAAATTTGAAGTTTTGACATTTTCTTTAAGATGTTGATATTTTAGTTGTAAATTGAAATGCTCAACTTCTAGTTTAGAAAAATGTTCCAGTTCAATTTTCTCATTTAGTTCAGAATTAGTTTTTTCAAGCTCAATGACACGATCATGGGAGACTTTCAGGGCAACAGATAGTTCATGAAATTGGGAAGCATTAATAGAAACATTTGTAGCAGTGAAAAACATATCTTGAGCAACACATTCAGTAATAAGAGTCTCATTTAATGTATGCAAGTTCTTTCTCTCAATTTCGTTATATTTTAGTGCTCGCTCATAGTCACTAACCTCAACTATCACTGCATCAAACTCCTTTTCCATTTCTTTAATGTCTAAGTTCATTCCCTTTTTAAGACTCTCAAAATGATCTTTTAGCAATTTAAAGAAAGGCATGACTTCAGTTAAATAACATTCTTTCGTTTGCTCAAAACCCCTTTCTCCTTCAGTTATACCAGTGGGTGTGATCCTTTTCTTGCAAGTTTTCTCAAAATCAATAAATAGTTGAAAGATAACATATTGACTAATTAAGGTCTTGCTTTTAGTGGCAATTGTTCTAGGAACAAGATGCATTGGTGTATTAGGAGGATACACAGTCGCTCTAGGCATTTTCCAAAGGGGAGGGTTTGTTTCAACAATATTTTCAGCTTTCTGTTTATCTAAATCCATTTTCCAGAAAACTTGTTCGGGAGTCAACAATGTCTGAGGCTTAAACTTGTTCAAGGAAATCCAGTTTTCCTTCTTGTAATCATGGGGTGTGATCTTTATTTTCTTCTCTTTACATTTAGGATCATCTAATTTCTTGTTCATCTTTTCCCTAGTGACTTTATCTGATTTCTTATCTTCCTCAGTGCACTCAACGCAACTAGGTTTCTGTCTAGGTTTAAGGATTTCATTGCCATCATAAAGAACCTTATGAGCATTTCTAGCCTTTTTAATGACCTCTGGATTTGGATCCTCAACAAGGGGAATGCTATGTTTATCGCTTAAGACTCTATGCTTAGTGATTAAGTGAGCAGTCTGAATGGTATTTCCTTGTACGTACAACTTATTTTCAAGCTTGTTTTTCAAGGTTTTTAGATTAGAAAAATCATTCAAAAGTTTTGATTCCTTAGCACTGAATTCTTGCTTAAGCATTTTAACATTTTCTTGAAGTTCTTGCTTTTGTTTAGCAGTTTTAGAAAGCTTTTCTTGTAAGGAGTTTAACTCTTGTTTTAATACTTCTTCTCTAAACCTACTTTTTCTAATAGTTGTACGCATTTGATCATCCATTTCCTGCTCACGGGTGGTCAACTCAAATTTTGCACGTTGTTCATAAATAGCAACACGTTCTTTATAGGCATTCAGTTCAGAGATAACAGAATCATCAGGGGCACATGCAGTGTATTCATAAAAAACATAGTCATTGTTGACTGCAGAAGATGCATAACTTGGTACAACTTCACTTTCACTTTGTTTCACATATTGATCATATGGGACAACATTGATACCCATATTTTCAATATTTGATTCAATAGTTTCAGTTGATTGTACTTTGTCATGCATCTTTTGCACATCAGCATCATCGTATAGTTTTAATACCTCTGAGATGAGTTTGTCTTTGGATGGGCCAGCTTGTGGTGAAGATGAGACCTTGGGAGAAACCATTGGAGAAATGCTAACCATAAAGATTGTGTGTGCAGTAGGTCCATCATCCACATCAAAGTCGTATGCATCACAGTCAGCGACTTGAAAGGCATTCTGATGATTGTGACCTATCTCCTGAATTGGCTGCTCATCCACATCTGCATCATAGGTCTTGGCATTGCCCTCAGCAAGAAACAACAACTCCTCTTCATCCAGAGCAGCACCATTATCCTGAGCTTGTACAAGCAGCATCTTATCTCTGAAGTAATCAGCATTCTGTGGACGCTTTGGAGATGTGCAGTTCCTTGCAATGTGTCCCTCACCACCACAGTTATAGCATTTGATAGGCTTAGCTTGACCTTGATTTCCATTCCTTCCTCGATTCTGATTAGCACCATAACCTCCACCTGCTCCACCTTTTCTTTGATCAAACTGCCTTTCTTGAACTGGCTGCCCCATAATTTTCCCATCTCTGATCAAAGCATGATTGTGAAGATTGGAGGCGGTTCTAATCTCATTGTTGGTGTGAATTTTGTTAGTGTGAGGTGAAAGTGTCCTGTTCTCTTTAACCATGAGTGCCAGTTGATTAATGAAATGTTCCATGATAGCATTAGCATCTGGTTGCTTGAACCTTGGATCAGGAATGAGTTTGTGATTACCATCTCCCGTGGGTACAGCTTGAGAAGCTTTGGTGGTAATCCCATCATTTGTGTAAAAAGCAGTTGAATCAAGTGTTGAGCTTGTTTCTTCCTGAGCTTTGAGCTGATCAAGAATCCTCTTTTCAAACATGGCATGTCTCTCATTTTGAAGAAGGAAGGCATAGAGTTGCTCATAGTTAGTATTCTTCAAACCTTTGGTAAGCTTCACAGAAGTAACGAACTTGTGCCATTCTGGATTCATATTGTTCACAAACTTTGAGTTCAGCTGAATGTTCGGCATTGTCATCTTAATATTTCTCATGTCATTCACAAGTTTGTGAAACCTCACATAGTACTCATAGACACTCTCATCTGGTTTCATCTTGAAGTGCTCAAATTCATCATACAACTGTGATTCTCGATCTTCAACAGTTAGCTCAGAACCAGAAATAAGCATCTTGACATTATCCCATACAGCTTTTGCCTCGGTGTTGTGATTGATAAGCTTGTAGATGTCCTTTGGTAGACCCTGTAGTATAATGTTGGAAGCTCGGATATCTGCATCGAATCTCTTTTTCTCCTTTTTGTCAAGCTCATCATACATCTTTGGTCTGTCCATTCTGTGACAACCCGTACTTTCAGGTCATTTCTCGAAACAATTCATGCCTTACAATTTCAACATTTATCGTAAACTAGGTTTACGTGTTCCAAATTCGCGTAACCTTTATGGTTTAGCGGCGAATTCATGATCATAACATCACGAACATATCATATGGACTAAGTTTAGTCTACATTTCATTAACATCATTTGCATCATATTAGTTCATTCATGACATTTCATTTCACATTTAACGCGTGAATTTTTATATTAAATAAACGTTATCGCGTGAGTTATTATTTTGTATATTTAATCCGTTACTTTCAAAAATGATCCCGATGTATTTTTAAACTTACATTTAGTTATAAAAACTATATTTTGAGTTTAACTAGTGTTTTGAATTTATTTCGTATATAAATCGTTAAAGTTATATTATTACGAAGTTTTTCTTAAAAACTACTCGATAATTTTATAATCACTCAAATTTCACAAGGAATGTATTTTTACAATTTTTATTATCTCATTACATTCTATTTTGATCTATTAAAAACTTACTTGTACCAAAAAGTTACCATTTACCTTTAATTATACATTTTCCTACACATTACTTACACTTTTCTTGAAATTGTTACAAGTAAATATTATATACAAGTAAAAAAAATATATATATATATATATATCTACAAATCCCTCCCCCCTTGGCCGACCAAGGGGGAGGGTGTCAATAAATGTTGAGTATGGTTTTTTTCTTGATTGGTAGAATTTTTACACTACATAAGTCATACTTCATTAACTATCTCATCCATTCTCAAAATAATTCAAGTGTTAAAAAGTTTTTTCTTCTCTCTTTGGGTTCTTCCAAAACCGGTTCTACCCAGAGTTCTCCAAGGGATCATAAAATCTTCCTCAAGTTCAAGTTATTTACAATCTAGATAATACTCTTTATAAGGTTTTGCAATAAAAACCAAGAGTGTTTAGGTTTAACCTTGGTTCTTATCACCTCATCATAATACTTGTAAGCATATCATTTACATTTTTCATGTTTCCTTTTCATTTCATAGTTATTTCTTCATTTTTGGAGCTAACATGCAAGACATATGTTGATTTATACCATTTTACATGATTTTAGAGTTATATATATATATAAGGTCATCCTATAATTATCCCCTTGGTATACTTTGGTCTTGATGATGTTTAGGAACCCATGACACCCTAAGAAGGTGTATGGTAGGATTAGATTAGCTTTGAAGTTGATTTGAAGGGATTAGAATAGGTTTGGTACGAGAAAAACTATTTTCGATACGTATAAAATATGTTCTGTCCTTGTTTTGATTTTCTGGAAAATCCGACTGTAGGCACGACTTTTTGGCCTTGATATTTAGAAAATATACTTTAAAACGAATCCGTGGCCGCTTGAACGGATAAAAACGGAGTTATAACGAAGAAGTTATGAATTTTTAAAGTTTGACGACGAAATATATTATTTTCAGAAATTTCAGCGACATGTTTTTACTTTGTTCGAGTAAAAAACGAGCCTTAAGCTTTACAAATTATTTCGACTTGTCAAAAATATATTAGTATACTTTGATACGAAGCTAAGGACGTATTATACGTAGAAAACGGATTTGAAACGACAAAGATATGCACGTTTTCATAAAATTGCCGTAACTATTATTTTCTGAAAAACTATATTATTTTTACGATACAAGTGTTACGGTAGCTGAAACGTCCATGTTGAGGGCTGTTTTTAACCATGATGTGGAACTTTTTGGAACGAATTTTCTTCTAATAAAATCAATATCACCGAGCATATTTTTCAAAACAACCAACCGTTTGTATAGCGGAGTTGTAATAAATTATTTATGGATGTCTAAACTTGGCCGAAACTCACTTTTTACATAACAATTAGACAAAATCACGATCTTTAACCCTTATTATCTTTATGTTAGAGACCTTTATGCCGAAAACTCCTGAACTGAAACTTCTAGATTTCGATACAAACTTTCCAAAACCGTCGAGTTCGTTCTCTAACGTTCGACGTACACCATTTTACGACTAGTTTTTCGGAGCCATTTTTGTCATTTTCAAGAAATTTCCGACGACATTGTTTTACGACGAAAAGTGAAAATTTCACCATAAATCATTACGAAACCATTGTAGGATGACATTTTGACGTAAAAACTTGTAAAGTGATTTAAGAATGGTCAAGAGGTCAAAAGAGTATTTTTCGACGATAAGTAATATTATTTTCAAAACTCGCAAATGGTATAAATAACATACGAAATGCATGCATAACATTACATTGCAACTCATTACATATCATATCATTCGTAATAGGTCCCGATTAAGGCATTCCGATATACCTCAGTGTACTCACTCTTGTCATCACACCAGTTTACCAAGTGAGTTTTCATAGCCCCGTCGATCATGCTTTTAATTATTTTCAAACCTACGGGGGAGAATACATTGCACAACATTTTTATTACGATACCAAGTATGTTAAATTCATTTACATTGCTTAAGTTACCACATTGCCAATTGAAAGTCCCCTTTACCTGAACATGAACCGTTAATCTTTGAAGCGAGGGTGAGTGGATAGATCTATCGAGGGTGACGCCTCCATCCGGGTTGGTGAATCCCAACTAGTCATACGGATGCATTTCATTTAATAACATTATTGAGTTGTCTGGCAAACACTCTGTTGGGGCATACATTATGAACAGTCTTGTTTCGGTGTCATGGGCTTATTGCAATTGTAACATTTTTACGTGACATGATTGTCATGCCTGATCTATACTTGCGTAGTCGTATAAAACATTTACATAAACCTATGATTTCTCACCAACATTATTGTTGACCCATTTTAGCAATGTATTTTCAGGTAACTGAGGCATTATCATCATGACATGGTTTAGGAACCACCTTTTGAGTCGCGGCGTCGACTTATAATATTGTACATTATGGCACTTTATTTCAAAACCATCGTTTGGACTTGTAATATATTTATGTTTCCGCAAACTTTGTAAACTTTTGGGACCGATGTTGTAACTCTGAACGTTTTTGTTAAATATCAAACGATGTGTTTTTAAAACGACACTTTAGGTCGTTCAATATAACTGTGATTGTGGTGCTATGACAGTCAATCCCCCAGGAATTCCATTCCGCTGCAAAACAGGTAAATTGGGGGTGTGACACATTCCATAAATCAGAGTTCCATCTTCAGCAGTATCAAGTACATCTCTAGTAGTCTCAACTCGGTAAGGTCCTTCATCAATGGATTTGAGAATGTTAACCCCATTTTCTTTTCCAAGACAGTACAATCTGATTCGTTGAGCCCAAGAGTCGTAGTCAGTTCTGTCAAGCATCGGTGGACGAGTATCTGAGCCAGCTGCTTGAACGTCCTCGGCAACAGTGGAAATGATTGTAGGAATGTTGGAAGACATGTTAACAGATTAAACGGGATTTTAAAACTCTATGATTAAACCGGGAAATAGATTCTTTCACGGGATTTTACTGAATCAAGATAAAACCGTATTTAAAAGAAATCACCCAAGTCGCTAGGACAACACAGTGAACCAAGTCGCTAGAGTTCCAAGTCGCTATATAACAACTCGCTACAAACCAAGTCGTTAACAAAATTTTGGCAGCAATTCGCTAAGCACCAAGTCGCTAAATATTCAAGTTGCTAAATAGCAACTCGCTAGGTACCAACTCGTTAACACCAAGTTGCTAACAATATAAAGTACAAGTCGCTAACTTAAACCAAGTCGCTACTCGTAGTGGAGAATCCACTAACTGTACTGTTTGTCGGCTTGTCTCACTAGACAAGTCGCTAACCCTAACTCGCTACGGATTTCAACTACAACTCGCTACCAAATTGTAAAGCAAGTCGCTACCAAGAAAGCTTTTCCGTGGGTCAAGTCGCTAGCTAGAAAACTTCACAAACATCACTTTTCAATCCAAAAACAATCCAACCAAGATGATTCACGCTTACCAAATGAAAACCTAAACACTTGTGATGATTCTAAACACAAAAGTACTAACAAAATTCAAGCTTTAACATAAGAAATCAACCAAATGATGCACAAACCACTAAACTTTTTCAAACTCAAAAACCACCTAAAAACCACTAGAAATCCAAAGCTATGTAAGATATGATCTAACCATGGCTCTTGATACCAATTGTAAGATATTGGATTTCACATAAACATCAAACCATTAACACAAGTAGGCGTACAAGAGTGTTTTAGAGAGAGAAAGTTAGAGGTTTAGGGAACTTAGTGAGAGAAAGTGAAAGATATTATTATGAGCTCCAACTATCTACCTTGGGAGGTAGAGAGTATTTATAGTCTTACATAAAACGCCACACAACGGGCTGTGGATCAGGCATACAGTGGGTAAAGACACGTCCGTCCTCCACGGTGTTACTTAACTAAATACTACTTAACATAAAATAACTATGACTACGAGCTTTCTAACGATTACATATCCTTGAGGTGACCGACTCTTTAATACCTGGAATTTCTAATTCCTAACAAAGTTTAACCTCAAACTCAATTAACCCAGAGCAAGTATTCTGGAAGAAAGATTTGGATAAACAAAAAATCGATAACCTGATTGAGAAGAATCCTCCCTGTAGGAGAATGCCTCCAGCCACTGTGTATCCACCCCAATACACCTATGCATTTAGTGCCCAAAACTCGTTCTACTCAAAGCAAGACCTTAATTAGTCTATACGTAGTCTATCAATTGTTTGTTGACTTTGAGAAAACATGTAAGAAGAGAATTACACCCACAGGGATTACTTAAGGGGAAAGGGGTTTTGAGCAAACTAAAGAGTGTTATTTAACTGAGGTCATGCCTTTCTTTAAACTACTAAAAGAACAATTTGAGAGTCTGTTGGGTTCAGTAAATACCCAAACCCCTTAATCTAAGATTTGAATAGAAAATAGCCAAGTATTTAATCCGTTAACACAAATAGGTCACTGAGTGCATAGTCTCTCAGTGAGTCGTCTTCAGGATACTCAGTAAGAGGCAAAGAAGAAGTCTCTCCACTCAGTAAGGCGGAACTTAAAGGGTGAAGACTGAGTCAAGAAGAAGATGATGGATTCAATGAGTGATGACAATAACTCACTGAATCCCTAAGATTCCCCTCCAACTTCTTACACTGAAGACAAACTGAAGTAGAAGACTGAAGGATGTAAAGACTGAAGAAAGAGCGGGACAAGGCGGGAAAGGTTGAATCAGATAAGACGAAGTCCTTATCAACCAAAGTCAACTTTCCCTGAATGGCAAAAGATCAGGCTCAGTGTCATCACTGAACTTAGGAAAGTAGTCTTGTCTCTTACCTAGAATAGTCTTTGTAAACAGAGACAAAATACATCAGTATTTTGTCTTCTGTGTGATGTCAGTTTGTCACTTAGGAAAGAGTCAAATATCATACATGTATAAATAGCATAAGAGATGGAGTGAAAAGGTTAAGCTTGTGAATTGTAAAAACACATACACGCAAGCCATCTTTTCACTCCTCCAAATACAACTTAGTTCCTGAGATAGCTCAGTGAGCTCTAAGAGTTGTGCTTAGACATAGCCTGAGCTTAGAGAGGAATCACCCAACTTTGTCATTTCAATCCCAAGTACTATTCCGCAAGTACTTGGGTAACGTATTCTTTGTTGATTTATTTCTAATAAGAATATGATGTTGAAAATTACTTAGTGTGTTTTCTTTATGTTAATTTCAGTCATAGTTCACTTTTAACTTGTTTTATAAACTTGAACTGTTTTAAACGATAGTGAACGGGGAACAACAAGTGGTATCAGAGACAGGCTAATTATAAAACTCGTTTTTAGGCCGCTCTAAAAGTTTTTAAATTAGGATCCTAAATGGCTGAAATTGATGTACCCCAACTAGTCGATAAAAAGGGTGGATCTTATTCAGCTGTTGCCCCTAGACTTGAAGTTGGCAAATTCAACAAATGGAAAAAGCGAATGCTTTGCTATTTGATTGGGATGGAACCTTATTATGTCAAGTGCATAAATGAAGGTCCATTTGTCCCAAAGACTGCTGAAGGGTTGCCCAAACCTGAAGCTCAGTGGACCCAGGATGAAAGGAGAGTGGTCAACCAGGACCAAAGACTCAAAAGTATCATAATATCTTGTCTTCCTGACGATATTATGGAGTCTGTTATAAGCTGTAGCACTGCTAAGCAAACTTGGGATGACCTAGTTCATAGTCATGAAGGACCATCTGATACCAAGGGAAACAGGATAATGGACCTGAAACTTGAGTATAACACCTTCAGGGCTAAGGACTCAGAAACTCTCTCTCAAACTTACACCAGATACAAAACTCTTTTAAATGAACTTTCAAATGATGGTGTTAATTTGTCTAAGCATGAAATCAATGTTGGTTTTGTAAACAGTCTCCCTGAGAAGTGGTTGAATTTCTCTCAGGGACTCAGGAATGCTAATCATATCCAAAATCTTGAGCTTCCTGAAATTTATGGGAAATTTGTCTATGAGGAAAACCTCATCAACAGACGATACCCTGACTTAAAGAAGTCTCAGGAAGTCAAGAAGTCCCTGACCACTACCTCATCACCAATATCAACTGCTTTCTTTTCTAACAATGTAGTTCAAGATTTCCAAGAAAACTCTGATGATGAGCCTGATGAGAGATCAAGTGAGGAGTACCTAAGTGACCTGATTGCTGAATTTCAGGAAAGGGCACTCCTCGCTAACTCTCGAAGGTTTATAAAAAGAAACAAAGGTTTTTCAACTGCTAAAGCAACTGAAGACACTGAATGCTACAAGTGTCATAAAAGAGGCCATTTTGCAAAAGACTATTTTCAAAAACAATTTCTGAACCCTCTTACAAACCATCAGGATCTAATCAGTCTTCAGGCTTTAGCAAATTTCAACCTAAAATCTGATCTTAACAAAACCATTGATTATGAAGCTAAGTATAAGAAAGCAAAAGCTAAGCTTGCATTGCTTGAGGCCAGTCCCTCAGAAACAACAAAAAATGTTCAATCTGTGCAGGGTAAGAACAAAGGCCTTGTTGCTGAAACCTTTGACTGGGATGAAGAGCCAATCTCATCGGATGATGAAATGGTACATGTCAGTGCTCTAATGGCTCTCTCAGAAGAAGACAAGCTAGCTGTTGGGAAGAATCATGCTAGGAACGGGGAATGGGTCAACATCACAATGAAGAAGGTAAACACTTTACTTTCTATGGATGATGACTCTGATTGGCAGTCTTATATGAATTATCTAAATGTTGACCTTAAGTTTGTAGAAGAGCAAAGACTGAATCTTTTTTCTAAGTACAACAAGTTAAGTTTTGAATTAAATAAGTGTAGGGATGAATTGCTTATTTTAAAACAAGCTAAGCTTGAGGCTGTCACTTTGCAAATTCAAAACACTGAACTAGTTAAAAGAAATCAGAATCTTCAAGATGAACTTAAAAAGGCAAATGATATTCTTAATAGTTGGACTGCTAAGAACCCCAGGGTCTTTGATGCTGTGGGAGCCCCCAGTAGCAGCAAGAAGAGAGTCATAGGTGAAGATCATCTCCCTGACTCTCTCAACAAAGACCAGTCTCCTAAGCCATTTGTGTCTGGTGGCATGATTACAAGTATGTTGGCTGATTCAAATTCCAGTGAATGGATTGAACGAGTTAATCCTGAGAGTAAGCTTCCAAACTTCGATTCTGGAAGGATTCTAGAGCCTGAAAGTCAAGCTCTAAAGAGCATGCTTGGACTCCCTGATGTGCCCAGTGGTACTGAACACATCTCAGAGTCTGAAGCAGAATCTCAAGCACCGCTTCCACCACTGAAACCTCTTCAGGGTGCTGCTCCAAGCTCTGAGCTTACTCCACTACAATTCAATCCTCATTCACCAAAAGGAAGGTCTGGACGTGGTAGAACCATCCTTCAAAGACAAGCAAAACTAATCCAACAAGAGTCTACTCCTGCTGAGACTTCATAATCCTCTGTCCCCACTGAAGCTGACCAAATCCAGCAACTGACTGAACTTGTGAGGAAGCTTACTGAAAAAATGGAATCCATTGAAAAGGTCCCTGAACCAATCAAGGAGACAAAGTCAGCTTCCTCCAGTTCCTCAAAGTCTAAGTCAACCTCCAAAAACAAACAAAAGTGTGAGCTGTGTCATTACACCACCCATACCACTGACAACTGCTATAGAATCCTTTTTTGCATGATCTGTAAAAAGGATGATCACAGGACTGCAGATCATATACAGTATGTCAGTCAAGCAAACTATACCAAAGTTGGTCATCAGTATGCTTCATCCTCCAAAACTGCTCCAAAGAATAGAGCAAAACCTTTTCCTCTCTGCCCTCATTGTGGGTTCAATGATCATCATCAGGATGATTGTCTCATGAATACATGCTGTGATATATGCGGTAATCCAGCTCATGAGACATCCCAACATGATAATATCATTCATGCAAGGAGAAATTCCAAACAACCCAGAGTCACTGAGTCATCCTCAGCCTCTAAATGCAAAACCTGTGGTAGCACCTTGCACACAACCACTGACCATGAGTCGATTGCAAATTTCAAAGAGAAACTAATTCGGTTTACTACTTGTGCAGAGACATGCCAGGGAGCCTATTTGGCATCTAGACAGTGGATGCTCAAGAAGCATGACTGGTGTGAAGGAATATCTGCAAAAGTATGTAAAGGAACCAGGGCCCAAGGTAGTATTTGGTGATAACTCATCATGTCCCACTGAAGGTTATGGTTCAGTAAACTGCAAAGGAATAGTTTTCTCTAGAATAGCCTATGTTAATGGTCTCAAATACAATCTCATCAGTGTCAGTCAACTATGTGATGCAAAATTCATTGTACAATTCAATGATAAACAATGTACCATTTTTAATGCCAACAAGGAAGTTGTGTTGATAGCTCCTAGGAGAGATGATGTTTATGTGCTTGACATGTCAACTCTCTCCCAAGATGGAACGTGTCTCTTTGCTAAAGCCACTGAAACTATCAATTGGCTGTGGCATAAGAGACTCTCACACTTGAACTTCAAAAACCTCAACAACTTGGCAAAACAAAACAAGGTCCTTGGC
Source organism: Chrysanthemum seticuspe (assembly GCA_019973895.1). Classification (NCBI taxonomy): domain Eukaryota; kingdom Viridiplantae; phylum Streptophyta; class Magnoliopsida; order Asterales; family Asteraceae; genus Chrysanthemum; species Chrysanthemum seticuspe. The sequence goes on along the minus strand of BPTQ01000007.1, from coordinate 327,357,533 downwards.
TACCATCACTGGTCTTTGCAAAAGACAAACCATGCTCTGCCTGTGAAAAGGGTAAACACCACAGAGCATCATTCAAAACCAAACAAAATTTCTCCATCAAAAGCTGCCTTCACCTCCTGCACATGGATCTCTTTGGACCTGTCAGTCCCAGATCAATCTAGCATGAGAAGTATACACTTGTCATTGTTGATGAATTCTCAAGATACACTTGGGTATATTTTCTTTCCAAAAAGAGTCAGGCAGCTGATACAATAATGTCATTCATCAGGAAGATTGAAAACCAGAATGACATTACTGTCAAACAAATCCGAACTGACAATGGCACTGAGTTCAGAAATCAAGAACTTGAGAGTTTCTGTGATGAAAAAGGAATTTCTCAAAATTTCTCATCTCCTTATACCCCTGAACAAAATGGGGTTGCTGAAAGGAAAAACAGAACTCTCATTGAGGCTGCTAGAACTATGTTAAATGGCTCAGCCCTCTCAAAACATTTCTGGACTGAAGCAGTCAAAACTGCCTGTTACACTCAAAACAGGTCAATCATTGTAAAAAGACATAATAAAACCCCATATGAGATCTTCAAAGGTAGACTTCCAGACATCAGCTATTTTCATGTGTTTGGATGTCCCGTGTTCATTCACAACCACAAGGATCATCTAGGCAAGTTTGATGCAAAAGCTGATGATGGATACTTTTTAGGCTACTCACTGATCTCCAAAGCCTTCAGGGTTTTTAACACAAGGAGACAACAAGTTGAGGAAACCTTTCATGTCACCTTTGATGAAAGTACTGAAAGCATCAGGTTCACCAACACCTCAGTGGAGGAAATAGGAATTGATAACTCATCAAGATATCCTCTTGATGAGTACAACACTGAACTCAATTCCTCATATCAAGCTGATGCTGACATCTCATATTATGTCTTACCCCACAACCTACCCCAACCAACCATCAATGAATTCATGGATAATCAGTCTGTCCCTACTGGGATAAGTAACAATGATCCAAATGATCAGGAACCTGTAACTCATGATCCTCAACCTGATCATGACATCTCAATAGAGGTTCTAAATGATCCTGTGGCTCTTGCACCTGAACTCACATCTGAACTCCCAGTGACATCGTCAACCTCAGATCCCAGACCACAAAGTAAGTGGACTAGATCTCAAGACATTGAGCTTGTAAACATCATTGGTGAACCCACTGAGGGCATGCTCACTAGAAGCATGGCTGCTAGTCTAACTGCATCTTCAGCCAATGAATGTCTATATGCTGATTACCTATCAGACATTGAACCCAAAAGTGTCACTGAAGCTCTAAAACACCCAAGCTGGGTTCAGGCTATGCAAGATGAATTGCAACAGTTTGATAAAAACAAGGTCATGACCTTGATCAAATGTCCTCAGGATGTAGTAGTCATAGGAATGAAGTGGGTTTTCAGAAACAAAACTGATGAAAACGGCACTGTCATTAAAAACAAAGCCAGACTTGTAGCCAAAGGATACAGTCAACAAGAAGGCATTGACTATGATGAGACATTTGCTCCTGTTGCAAGAATGGAAGCCATCAGGATCTTCCTTGCATATGCAACATACATGAACTTCAGGGTCTACCAAATGGATGTTAAAAGTGCATTCTTAAATGGTGATCTCAAGGAAGATGTGTATGTTCAGCAACCTCTAGGCTTTGAGAGTAGTGAATTCCCTGACTATGTCTGCAAGCTTGACAAAGCCCTTTATGGACTTAAACAAGCTCCCAGGGCATGGTATGAAACTCTCTCAGCCTTCCTGATACAAAACAAGTTTGTCAGAGGAAAGATAGACAACACACTGTTTGTCTATATAACCCAACAGGAAGTGATACTAGTCCAAGTGTATGTTGATGATATCATCTTTGGCTCAACAAACTACAAACTTTGCAAACAGTTTGAAAAACTAATGACAAAGAAGTTTGAAATGAGCATGATGGGAGAACTAACTTACTTTCTTGGACTTCAAATCAGGCAAACTGATAAAGGTATATCCATCAGTCAAGAGAAATACACCAGAAATCTCTTGAAGAAATATGAGATATTTGACTATGCCTCAGTGAAGACACCAATGGTTCCACCTAACAACCTTGGACCTGATCTCACTGGCAAATCAGTCAATCAAACTCATTTCAGAGGGATTGTTGGCTCACTGATGTATCTAACCGCTACTAGACCAGACATACAATTCTCAGTCTGTCTAATAGCAAGATATCAGTCCAATCCCAAAGAATCCCACCTCACTGCAGCCAAAAGAATACTCAGGTACCTGAAAGGAACCCCAAACCTTGGACTATATTATCCAATATGCTCAGGGTTTGATCTCAAGGGTTACTCTGATTCTGATTATGCTGGCTGCAACATGGACAGAAAAAGTACCTCAGGGTCCTGTCAATTTCTTGGAGGAAAACTGGTGTGTTGGAGTGCAAAGAAGCAACAATCAGTAGCTATGTCCTCAGCTGAAGCTGAATATGTAGCTGCAGCAGGATGCTGTGCCAATGTATTATGGATGAAAAGTCAACTCAGTGACTATGACATCCACTACAAAATGGTGCCCATCTTCTGTGATAACACTAGTGCAATTGCAATCTCCAACAACCCTGTCCTCCACCAAAGAACCAAACACATAGATATCAGATATCACTTCATCAGGGATCACATAATGAAAGGAGACATAGAACTTCATTTCATCCCTAGTGAATATCAACTGGTTGATATCTTCACCAAACCCTTGGATGAACCTACCTTCAGGAGACTGAAAGCTGAATTGGGAATGCTTGACATTGAAAGTCAAGTATCGGAAAACCAATCTCAGTAAGTTCTCTGAAATGGTTCATCCTCCCTGAAAATCCAAAATAAACCTCTCACTGAATGAGTATGACTCATTCAGGGTGCCTGACACTTGACAAAGAGCATTGAATGAGTAACTAAATGGTCCAAGTATCAGTTACTTTAATGTCCTAGGTTGGTAACTATGCCAATTTAATAAAGGAATATATGTCTCTTTGTCTTACTGTCATCCCACTTGGCATTTAATGCCTCTCACAAAAATATCAAATTGATATTTTATCTCTGCAAAAGTGCACTTTTACTGTGCACTGCAATTGTTCCCTTGAAAAACGGGATTTTTACTGCGGGTAATGGAGTGGTAGCATTAAATGGGGAATTTCAAAAGTCTTTCAAAAACCTACTCTTAGTTTTTCCATTTGTGCACAAAACACCCCTCTTATCACTCTATAAATACCCTCTTCTCCAACACAATCAACACACACAAATCTTTTCTGCAACTAAACTCTGTCAAAATCATTTCAAAAAATTCAAAAACATTTGTGTGTGCTCAAAATCTCTTCTGGAAAACCTTCCTTGTAAACATTTACAAAAGTTTTTTCATCACAAACTAGAGAGATCAAAACATTTTGATTGTTCTTGCCAGACGTTCTTTTTAAACCCTAAAAAAAACTTCTTTAATAGATATGGCTAGAACACAATCTCTCCAGTTTGCTTCTCAGTGGGTAGGGGATCTCACAAATGTTGAATTCAAAACAAACAATGTCATAGGTAATTTTGAATACCCTGAAAATGTCCCAACCTATAAAGACATTGTAAAATTTTTATTCAACTGCCCACTAAAAACGGCCTTTGTAAAATGTCCCTCAGTGGTGTACCCAAACTACCTCAGGGAGTTTTGGGCAACTGCTAAAGCCTTTGACCCGACACCTTCGACTGATGAGAATAACCTTAGACCACTCAGGGAGTATCTCATCAGGTTCAGTCTTAATGGGGGGCAACAATATACCCTGGATTACAAAACTTTTTGCACTTCAACAGGGTTAGATTACAACAAAGGTGTTTATGTCGCCCATCCTGAACCTTCCACAGTGAAGGATGGGTTAAAATAAATCGTTTTGGATCCCACATTTTTGGACAAGACCCCAGTCACTAAAAGTTCATTCCCCGTGGCTTGGAGGATCCTTTTCACTTTTGTGATTCAGGTCCTCAGCGGGAACCACTCATCCACTGAACAGGTAAACTCTATTCAGTTGATGATGGCATACTGCCTGATGAATGGGGTCACTGTCGACATAGGGGAGATCATTTACAGTGATCTTGTAACGAAGCTACAGAGCAAAACTAGGACGAAGTATATTTCGTATCCTAGGTTTGTCTCTTGTGCTTTACAATCGTTACTGGGTGCCAATTATACTCAGGATGAAAAATTTGGAAATTTACCTGGCATCCTGAGTCCTTCAAACTTTCAAAAGGACCCATCCCTTGTCACACCTATTGAATTGAAGGCCCATATGGTTGCTGTAAACAGCCAGGAGGGATCAGTGTCTCCAAACCCTGCTCTTAAAAAGAGAAAGGGGAAGTCTCAGACTGGGACTAAGACTAAACCAAAGTCTCAGGGCCCTGAGGCTTCAGGAGCACCGCCTAAAAGGCACAAAAGGCCTGAGACCAAAAAGACACCCACTGACCAGGCAACAACCACCCTCGTGACAACGAAGGACACTGATACATCATAGTCAGTGCCCTTGGTCACACCTACTACTCCCCAAGATCCAGAGGGAAACAAACAACCCGCTGGTAGGGGAGCGCCTTCCACAATGCCCAGTGATGACATTAGCAAATCCAAGCCTTTGTCTGAGGGCACACTGATCGATCCCAAAGACTCAAGGGGAAACAAACAACCCACTGATAGGGATACAACATTCACTGACTCTGCTAAAGGCACTGGGAAATACCCACCAGTGTCTCAGGGGTCACTGGGGGACAAAGACTCGGAGGGAAAGAAACAACCCGCCGATACGGAACCCAAAACCAATCCTGACTCCCGAGAAGACGCTGGGAAACTCCCACCAGTGTCCGAGGGGTCCACGGGGGACAAATACTCAGAGGGATCAATACCACCCGCTGATATGGAACCCATTCCCACTCCCTTGTTAACTGTTGCTGAGGTTACTGAGCTGCTAGAAGCTGATGATGACTTTGCTGAAAGTGATGAAGATATCTTATCAGCAGGAGAAGAAGTGGACGCTGAGGTTCAAACTGAACAAGAGCCTCAGCCTGATCCACAGACGCAGACTGAGTCACCTTTTCAACCTGAAGACAATGACTCAGCCTCATCCTCCAGCTCTGACGAATTCAAAAAGTTTGACAATGTTCTTCCGCTCACTGAAAGACAACTGGTTAAGTGGATCAGTAGGGCTTCAAGGAGGCTGTTTTCTGGGGTTACTGAACAGTTTTGGGATCAACACACTGAAGCTGCTGCCAGTTACGCTGACCTTAGATCTGATGTGCTCACCTTCAACGAAAATGTTCATGAGCACAGAGATCTTATGTACCACCATCTTGTCAACCTGGATGAACACATGGTTAAGTTCCTCAAGCATCTTCAGACAGTTGGGTTTACGATTGATGAAATTAGGGACGCTGTCAAAGAAGACCCAGCGCTCAATGCCAAAGTGCTGGAAGCCACTGAGGCATATGCAAAAAATTCATCCAGGCTCACTGACCTTATAGAGATGCTCAAGTCTGCGAATGTTCAGGGTCTTCAAACTTCAGTTCAGACTCTTCAGACCACCATGGACTCACTGAACACTCAGGTAGCTACCTTGACTCAGGCCTCGTCTTCTATGGCTTGGAATCTTGGTCCACGAATGACTGCCTTGGAGTTATCTCATGCAAACTTGGATGCAAAGGTCACTGGTCTTCAAGCAGATACTTCAGAAATAAAGGCCATGATGACTGAAATCTATCAGGCCTTCAAAGGTCAAGCTGGTCAGTCCCCCTCAGCACCTACTCCAACTCTTGCCCTCACTGACGCTACGGCAACAGTTGATGGGGAGAATACTGCTGAAGAAACTCCTCTTCACACTGAGGGGGAGCAAACACCACCAGTCTCAGCAGCTCAAACATCATCATCATCAGCACCAGTCTCTGCAGTACCAATCTCATCACTTCCACCTCAAGCAACAACTACAACAACACTGACAGTCTTAACACCAATCATGACAACACCACCTCCCATTATTGCATCATCCTCCTCAGGACAGGACAAGGGCAAAGGCATACTGACAACTACTAAGCCTGAGAGGATTCCCTACAAAATCGGTGACACTGAATACCTCTTCACTCCTCAACAGCTAACCAAACACCTTGCTAAAGAAGAAAGGAAATTGAAACAAACTGAGGATGAAAAGAAGACTAAGGAGGCATTGACCAAAGTGATTGCCGAAGAAGCTGAAAATGTGGGAATAGATGCAAGCAAGCTCAAAAAGGGTCAGGCAGGACAGAAGTTCATGGAGGCTCAGGCTGCTCAAATGGCTGCAATGAGAGCTCAGTATGAAGAAAAGAGAAAGAAAACTGAAGCGCTGAGGCAAAGCAGAATTAAAGAATATAACTGGAGAATGACCAACCGAAGGCTTCCTGAAAAAATCACTGATGTCAAAATCATTCCCAACACCAAACCATTGGCTATGAATGTTTACAGGGGAGATGACAAAAGACACTTTGAGGTTCATGATCCCTTAAAATTCAGTGACTTTGGGATCACTGAACTTGATGAACTTGGTCCGATCATTGGAAAGAAGCAAAACAAGGTGGTCAAGGAGCTGATGAAGATGCTTAGCAAAAGATATGAAAGGCTGAGGGAAGTACCAACCCAACTGAGAATTCAGCCTGCCTTGACTGCACCTCAAGGATCTCAACCACAAGCTTCCACTGGCAAAAGGAAAAGAGTTGATTTCCAACCTGAGATCAAAGTACCTGGCCTTGAATACAACAGAGAACTGCCTGAGGGTGTAAAGTTTGTAAACTGTCTAGTGATTGAAGAGCCTGAAAGAGGGCTATTCCACATTGATGTCTACGGGAACCCTGCATTTCAAAGATGGAGTGACATTGATCAGGCTGGAGTGGCTGCAATGATCAGCTATATTCCTGTGGCCTCTCAGATCCAATCCCCAGTGAACATCAGGTTCTTTCAAGACCTGAATGCCAAGATCAGAGACCATCCTGACAGGGAAACACTCATCACCAAGAAAGTGAAGCTTGAAGCACTGGGTATCCATCTGGATTGACATCATTTTGTTTTATCTTTTGTACTCAGTGTTCCTTATTGTATTCATTAGTACATTCAGTGTAAGAAGAAGCCTCTTGCTCACTTACACTGATCAACCACTTAGGCTATTTGTATATCCAAATAGGGGGAGACTGTTGGGTTCAGTAAATACCCAAACCCCTTAATCTAGGATTTGAATAGAAAATAGCCAAGTATTTAATCCGTTAACACAAACAGGTCACTGAGTGCATAGTCTCTCAGTGAGTCATCTTCAGGATACTCAGTAAGAGGCAAAGAAGAAGTCTCTCCACTCAGTAAGGCGGAACTTAAAGGGTGAAGACTGAGTCAAGAAGAAGATGATGGATTCAGTGAGTGATGACAATAACTCACTGAATCCCTAAGATTCCCCTCCAACTTCTTACACTGAAGACAAACTGAAGTAGAAGACTGAAGGATGTAAAGACTGAAGAAAGAGCGGGACAAGGCGGGAAAGGTTGAATCAGATAAGACGAAGTCCTTATCAACCAAAGTCAACTTTCCCTGAATGGCAAAAGATCAGGCTCAGTGTCATCACTGAACTTAGGAAAGTAGTCTTGTCTCTTACCTAGAATAGTCTTTGTAAACAGAGACAAAATACATCAGTATTTTGTCTTCTGTGTGATGTCAGTTTGTCACTTAGGAAAGAGTCAAATATCATACATGTATAAATAGCATAAGAGATGGAGTGAAAAGGTTAAGCTTGTGAATTGTAAAAACACATACACGCAAGCCATCTTTTCACTCCTCCAAATACAACTTAGTTCCTGAGATAGCTCAGTGAGCTCTAAGAGTTGTGCTCAGACATAGCCTGAGCTTAGAGAGGAATCACCCAACTTTGTCATTTCAATCCCAAGTACTATTCCGCAAGTACTTGGGTAACGTATTCTTTGTTGATTTATTTCTAATAAGAATATGATGTTGAAAATTACTTAGTGTGTTTTCTTTATGTTAATTTCAGTCATAGTTCACTTTTAACTTGTTTTATAAACTTGAACTGTTTTAAACGATAGTGAACGGGGAACAACAGAGTCTTCAAAAGGGCATTGATACAGAGATTAAAGAAATGAGGCAGGTGTTCAATGAAATGGAAATTGAGGACAATGATTATGAACGTTAACTCAAATGTAATGAAATTGAAAGGAAGAATCTGCATATCCTAAATGAGAACTTGATTTCTATTTGTGTTGCTCAAGATGTGTTTTATACTGTTACAAATTATTCTATTACTGCTTTTCAATTTCATGAATTATGTGTTGCTTTGAAAGTTTCCCATGATCATGTCGTTGAGCTTGAAAACAAAAATTCAAAACTTAATGAGAAAATAGAACAAGATGATCATGATAACTTGGTAAAACATTTTTCTAAGCTGGAAGTTGAACATTTTGCTTTGCAATTAAAATATCAACATTTCAAAGAAAATTTTAAAACCTCAAATGTCAAGACATCCTCAGATGCTCCTGAGTTTGATGCAGTTTTTGAAATAAGCAAACGTGACGAACAGATTCGAGCTCATTGTAACACGATCAGAAGATTGAAAACCCAAATTTTACAATTAAAGGGTGAAAAGAATAATGTGAATGGCTCCCAAATGCCTCCTCCGTTAGATTCTCAGAATTCTCAAAACCTTCATCTTCAAAACATCATTAACGTTTTACAACAAGAAAGTGAGAGTTTTCTAGAAGAAAATGAAAAGGTTAAACAACATTTCAAAGAGTTATAAGATTCAATGAAAGTCACTCGTGACAAGAACAATGAAAAAATAACTTCTTTACAAAAGGAAATTGAGAATCTGAAGAGTTAGGTAAAAGGGAAAATGCCAATTGTCGGTGATGAGAATCTTGTATCAAAGGCACCTGCGGATTCTAAGTATGTTGTGACTGTAAAGTATATTCCCCCTCATCTTAGAAATAACGAACTTGTGTGTCAAGAATATTTTTCGTATCTTAAGGATAGTCTAGAATGTCTCTGTGAGATTGTCGAAGAGGATAGCATAAATAAACCACTTGATATAGAAGTCAGGTATGCATGCTTATATGCCAAACGATCTCAGGAGCTTTTAGAATGTTTAAGAGCAACATGCCCTAAATCCTTTTGTACTAAAGATAAAGTCATTATGCCATGCTCTATGCCTAGTATTAAGCATGCGACTCTTGATATGCCTTGTTCTATGCCTAAAGTAAAACATGTGAACTTTAATGTGCCTGCTAGTACTTCAGATCCCAACACTTCTAGATTAGGAACGCAAAAAGTAGCAAAACCAACTAATGTTCCCATCATTCCCTCTATAGGAGTAATCAGTGATACTAAGGCAAGCGGGTCAAAGCCTCCAGGAAATACAAAGCAAGATAGGACCTCACAAGCTAAGAGTGATCAATGGAAGAAAGTAGAAGACCACCTTTGGAACAATAAGTTTGTGTTGAATAAGACGAATCGTGTTGATTCTAGTATTAGCTATAAGTGTACTGTAATTAATTCAAATTATGCTACTACTTGCAAAACATGTAATGAATGCTTGATTTCTGGTATTAATCATGAATGTGTTGTGAATGATTTGAGTAATGCTGTCAAATCTCTTGTAAAAAATGTTAACACTAGAAAACAGGATAAGAAAGTCAGAAAACCAAGGTGGAAGAAGGCTAGTAAACATTGGAAACCAACAGGAAAAAAATTTAGTAATGTAGGTTATCAATGGATACCTACTGGCCGTAAATTCAATCTTAATGAGTTGTCCCCTAAATTATCTAGATCAATGCCCATTAGGAAATTGTAACATATTGGATTTCACAAACACATCAAACCATTATTAATGGGGCGTATACTTTAAGGTTTTTAGAGAGAGAAAGTTTAGAGGTTTAAGGAACTTAGAGAGAGAAAGTAAAATCTTATTATGAGCTCCAACCCTCTACCTTGGGAGGTAGAGGGTATTTATAGTACCTTACATAAAACGCCACCTACGGGCTGTGGATCAGGCATACAGTGGGTAAAGACTCGTCCGTCCTCCACGGTGTTACTTAACTAAATACTAACTAACATTAAATAATGATAACATCAAATAGTCCTGAATATTAAGTGTCAATTTCCCCCAATAATGCTCGTTATTTATATCATTTATATGGATTTACGCTTGTTTTATATTGTTTTCCACTTTCAGGTAAATTACGAGCATTGGAGCTAAAGAGACGCGAAACTGGAAACATATCTAAAGATTTATCACAGTATGCTATTTTGAAGAAGTTACGGCGTAACTCATCTCTCACATTACGCGTAACTATTGCGTGACTCAGAATGCCAACTTATCAGAAGGTTACGGCGTAACTCCTTCCAAAGGTTACAACGTAACTACATTAGGTCAAATGAGGTTCCACGCCGCTGATACTTACACCGTAACTATTGCATCACTTACGACGTAACCGAGTTTATTGAAGACTACGGCGTAACCACTAATAAGATTACGCCGTAACCAGCAGATCTAGTGCATAATACGAGGAAATAGAAGGTTACGGCGTAACTCTTATATTAGTTACACCGTAACCCAGATCTGGCCTATAAATACCCCACGATTTCCAGCATTTCATATCATCTCTTCTCCTCCCTTCAAAGGGGGCGATTAGGGCACAAAATCCCATTCCACACACAACACTCTGAGAACGTGGGAAAAATCTCAAGGCAGGTCTAGGAGAGCATACAGAGTTGTTTCCAAGGGAGAAGTCACTCCATTACGATAAGCATTAGCGTTTTATATTTTTTTTACTTTTAATTCATGTATTTCGTACCTTTGAATACTGAATTGATTTGCATGATTAATATGAGCGGCTAAGCACCTTTTGGTGCTAGCCTAGTTATGATTCCTTACTTGTTTTGTTTGCATTTACTTTACTTCCGTATAATTATTTCTAAGTGTATGCATGCAAAGTTCATTGGTAGCCACCCTTGGTTCGGTAGTTTTGAATGGCGGTAAAGGCCAATTGCCTAGGAGATATGACCAACTGACCCTAGGTGATCGGACTGAGACGGGAAGGGTAAGATATGACCAACTGACGACCCTTTCTACTTGTGCGATTTGACCAACTGATCACCTATCGTTTGGATGAACTAAAGAATTGGGGGGTGTAGTGTCTAAGTTCCTAACGGTCGGGCACTCACTATTATGAATCTAGCATGTAGCGGTACTTAATGACTTGGCTTAGGGGACCAGGAACAACAGGACTTATGACGGTGCGCCTGATTTCTCCTGTGGTGGCATCTTTGCTGATAGGTTAGGGCGAATTGACCAAATGTTGTCCTCTCGAATTTGACCCCACCTGAAGTAATTGGAAGTAAGTAGACGTAGACATAACTAGCTAGGATGATTAACTAGGTTAGCACCACTTCTCTCTATTGATTTCCCTTTACCATTTATCTGCTTTTATTTACTTTATTCTACATTAGTAGTTTAATTAATTGAATCCCTATCGAAACCATGATTATTCTGTGACACTAGACTTAGTAATAATCCAACACACATAGCTCTTGGGACGACCTCGGCTTTACCATTTACTACACTACACACGACTGGGTACACTACCCATTAGTGCACTAAGGTAGACCATAGGTATAGCGAGACACTATAAATATTAAGACCTGGTCAGTAAAACCTGCATCAAGTTTTTGGCGCCGCTGTCGGGGAGTTATATTAGGATTGCTATTAAGTCTTTCATTTTTGTTTTAAATTTTCTCAAATTCTCACGATATCTTTTCAAGTTTCAGGTACTATGGAAGTTGTTAACATTGATGACCTCACCCTAGAGGAATATTTGACGTTGACAAGAGAACAAGGGTCGGGGCTCGTAAGACCGGCAATTGGAGCAGATGTCCAGTTTGAAATCAGCTGTCAGTTCATGAGGGAACTGAGACAAAAGCTTTTTGCGGGGACTGATAATGATGATGCCCACTTACATGTACTAAGAGTTTTGGAGATAGCCTATCTTTTTCACGTTCCGGGAATCACTCATGATGCTCTTATGCTCAGGATATTTCCTATTACACTCACTAGAGCGCCCAAAAGATGGTTTGACAGAATTCTAGTTGGGCTGATCAATACATGGTATCTTCTTAAAAATGCATTTATTGGAAAATATTGTCCTCCTTCGAAGATTGCCAAAAAGATGGAAGAGATAAGGAGTTTCAGGCAAGAGATGGATGAAACGTTAGATGCAGCTTGGGAAAGATTTAATGACCTTCTATAGAATTGCCCAATGCATGATCTCAACAACTACCAGAAAGTCCTTATTTTCTACAACGGGTTAAACATCCCTTCCCGCCAAATGCTCGACTCTCAAGGGCCGATCCCTTTGATGCCTCCGGAGCAAGCCCTTACATTAATTCAAAAGATGGCTGACCATTCACGAAACTGGTACGATGAAGCTACCACTTGGGCCACTAATAGCAATAGCTTGGACAATTTTGGTGATTTCACCAAAGGAATTGATAAGCTCGGATGTGATATGAAGATGGTTAAGGAAGATGTTCATTCCCTCCATGAAAAAAGTGAAGCATATGAGCAGGTCAGGTATATTGAGTCATTGGAGGAAGCCGTCAATAAATTCTCGGATAATTTAAAAAGGATGCACGACTCGAATGACGAATGGATTAGGAAATTCAAGGAAGGCGCAGACTTTAATTTAAAGAAGCTTGACGATAAGAGGAAAAGCTTGGAAGCTAAGCTTGAAGGATTAAACCAAACGTTGGGTGTACATGCATACAACAGTTAGCAATAAAGCGCACAAAAGTGTCTTTGATCACTTTCATTGAATTGAGGTACACGGCCCACGGTTCCCCGTTGATCAGTACACGTACTACCTGTGATCAGGTAGAATTCCTAAGAATCTCCTTGACAGGGTTTCACAGCTGCTCCAGCTGTTCTCAAACCGGAACGTCTCAAAGAAGACAACACGGAGTGAGTGAACCAGCGAATTGAGATTCACTGATTGATGAAAAGAGATTTAAGAAACAATCGTGTACTGCTCAATATAAAGTGTTAAGGTTTTTAAGGAAGAGTCAATTTATCAATCATAAACACCTTTTATTTTGAAATATTAATACACAGTCGATGTGCTAGAAAGGAATTTTAAGCACAACGACTGGTTTTTCAAAGGTATCCGTCAATCCATTTCCTGGACCAAGGTTGATTCATGGTGTGAATCGCCCCATCTTTTATGTCCAGTTGTCACATGTTTGATCTATTGGATAGATCTCACATGCCACCTACCAAGAGCTTGTTTGATGTTGGCTCTAGAAGGTTTTCCATCTTCATTGTGAACATGTGAACATATCACTCAGATGTTCTGGCAATACCACAAGGATAATGCGTAGGACTCTTAAAATATATTCTCTCTTTCCACATTGTGTGAAACAGAGAGTCTTCATTGACAGTGTCCTAATGAGATTTATAGATCATCTCGTGGCTTTAGACTCAATTGTGCACATTTGGTTCCTATGCCGGAGACTAGGGAGAGGGTCTCCTTCTTCAATATCAACCATCTCTAAGAGAAACTCGATAGATAATGTAGGTTCCCCGTGAGAATGAAACAAGTCCTTTTAAAAGGAACTTGAGTAGCTTGGGAAGTTAGGTGCAGTGCGTCACTGGGTCCATGATGTCTTGTCTTCAATACCAGTGTTACCTTAGTAAACACCAGTAGCATATGTATTGAACCAGGTTTCTGCCCTAAGGTTGAATTAAAGGAGGGCTATTTCTTTTCACCCTTTTCTCATTCATTTCTTTTTCATTCTTCAAACCCTTCAGTGCTTACCGAGACTTCATAACTAGAACCTTTTTGGGTTTATTCCAATTCTAGCTATGTCTCAGTCCGCACTTTTCCCATTTCTCACATTTCTCCTTTTTCATCATACCTAAGGACTTCTACACTATCTAGTGGATTGTCCCTGGGTAGATCCCTCCGGCTCTGGCGGGATCGTGGGAACGAATACCTAACCTAACCATCCTTATATCTCCATACATAAAGTAAAATTGGTCGGTCTTTTTGTTATTGTTTTTCTGCCATTGGAACCAATTGAAAACCATTTGAAAATCAATCCAGGTACTTGTGATACATTATCAAAGCATTTTGTACCTGAATTGTTTTTTATATTTCAGAAAAAGAGCTCCCCTCAACATGTGCATCGTATATTTGAAATCGTTTGGCACATGTATGGAGGAGAGCTTGCTAATCACTTATAAAACTATTTATCGAATTATCAGTTTAAATCCAATTTAAATCACAAATTCTCCCCCGATCACAATTTTCAAGTCATTTAAGATTTGTGATCTCTATAGATTTAAATTGATTTTGAAAGCTTTTTGAGGAGAATTGTGACTTGCTTATGAAAACATTTAACCGATAAGGATCAAATATGAGACTTTAAACTCCGACGATTCATCATGCTTGAGTATCTTTTGAAAACATGACATAAGTCTTGATCTGAACCAATTGTATGACAAATAACCTTTTGATTTAATTGAAATCATTCTCCCCCTCAATCAATGACATAAGTTTTTGATTGAGAGATAGAGATTTTGACAAATGTCAAGTCCATATGATTTTCAAAAATGGAGTCCGAGTTATTATTCAAAGCTACTAGTTTTCATTAGATAACAAATATTTTTCAGAAGAATTTATAGAAGGAAAAATATTTGTGAAGAAAATATTTGTCTTTTTGGTGACAAACATTTGTATTTAAAATCAGAGCATGAGATTTGAAAAAAAAGATAAAGCATGGCTCTGTTCTTTCTTTTAAAAAACGGGGTATAGACTGAAATGACTAAAAACCTTTGTTTATCTTTCTCTCAATTTTTTTTATTTTATTATTATTTTTTTTATGCACATTCGAACTTCATTTAAAGACCCGTGTCACTCTTTGAATGACAACACAAAGACCGTAGATGAAATCGAATAATAGAAAAGATGAACAAAAATATTTTTAGCTTTTTATGAAATTTTATATTTTTCTATTTTCTTTTTGTGGGTTTTATAATTTTGTATAAAAATATTGAAAAAAAATATAATTTTGTATTTTGCTCTTGATACCATTTGTAACATATTGGATTTCACAAACACATCAAACCATGATTAATGGGGTGTATACTTTAAGGTTTTTAGAGAGAGAAAGTTTAGAGGTTTAGGGAACTTAAAGAGAGAAAGTAAAATCTTATTATGAGCTCCAACCCTCTACCTTGGGAGGTAGAGGGTATTTATAGTACCTTACATAAAACGCCACCTACGGGTTGTGGATCAGGCATACAGTGGGTAAAGACACGTCCGTCCTCCACGGTGTTACTTAACTAAATACTAACTAACATTAAATAACTACGACTACGAGTTTTCTAAAGATTACATATACTTGAGGTGACTGACACTTTAACGACTGGATTTTCTAAATCCTAACAGAAATGGATGCCTACTGGTAAAACTATACCTTTAAGAAGTGAACATAATTTGAATAGATCTACTGTTACTACTATTCCGGCATCTACCTCTAATGATATCATTGTTTCTGCTTATGATGAAGGTGTTCCAATCTCATTTACTAACCAAGTGGAACCCATTCTCGCATGGGGATCCCAATTGTTCAGTCATCCATTCTTGTATGTGTTCAACTGCAGGTCGTTCAAATCGTTCTATGGTACCTGGACTCAAGTTGTTCCAAGCATATGACTGGAGATCGCTCACGGCTCATGAACTTCGTGAGTAAATTCATAGGGACTGTTAGATTCGGGAACGACCATTTTGGGGCAATTATGGGTTACGGAGAGATTATGTTGATGGAGATAGTGTAATTTCTAGGGTATATTATGTTGAAGGTCTTGGTCATAATTTATTTTCTGTTGGTCAATTCTGTGATTCTGATCTAGAGGTGGCCTTTAGAAAACATACATGCTTCGTTAGAGAACTAGATGGTGTTGAACTTTTGAAGGGAACCCGTGGAACTAATTTATACACCATCTCTATCGAAGATATGATGAGGTCATCTCCAATCTGCTTGTTATCAAAGGCTTCAAAAACAAATTCATGGTTATGGCATCGTCGTCTCAATCACTTGAACTTCGGAACCATAAATGATCTTTCCAGAAAGGACCTCGTAAGAGGCTTGCCCAGATTAAAGTATGAAAAAGATAATCTTTGTCCAGCATGCCAATTGGGAAAAAGCAAGATATATACTCACAAACTCAAACCAACAAACTCAGTTATGGAAGTTCTTCATACTCTTCACATGGATCTGTGTGGACCCATGAGAGTACAGACTATAAATGGGAAGAAATATGTATTCGTCATTGTCGATGACTACTCTCAGTTTACTTGGGTTAAGTTTTTGAGGACAAAGGATGAAACTCCATATGTCATCATCAAGCTAATCAAACAGTTGCAGGTTCGACTTAATAAAACAGTCAGAATTATTCGAACATACAATGGAACTGAGTTTGTTAACAAAGAACTAAGTCAGTTTTATGAAAGCATTGGAATCAGTCATCAAAGAAGTGTTCCACGTACTCCTCAACAGAACGGTGTAGTTGAAAGACGAAATCGGACTTTTGTGGAAGCTGCAAGAACCATGCTAATCTACTCAAAGGTTCCAATTTTTTTCTGGGCTGAAGCCATTGCCACTGCCTGCTATACCCAAAACCATTCTCTTATCCACACCACTCATGGAAAAACTCCATACGAACTCGTTCACAATCGAAAACCTGATCTCTCCTTCCTTCGGGTGTTCGATGCTTTATGCTATCCAACGAATGAAGGTCAAGATTTAGGAAAATTAAGAGCTAAGGCGGACATTGGAGTTTTTGTGGGTTACGCACCTAACTGGAAGGGTTACCGAATCTAAAAAAAAAGAACCCGAGACATCATGAAAACTATTCACGTCACGTTCGATGAGCTATCTGAGCAAAAGGCTCCTGGGCAATCTAGTTCAGGACCCGCATCTCAACACTTATCTAGTCCTATCAGTTCTTCTCTTGTACAGAATTCCTTATCTACAGTTCCATATGTACCTCCTTCTGAAGACGATTTGAAGAAATTGTTTGATCCGATGTTTGATGAATACTATGAACCTCTTGTCAATGATCAGTCTACACCATCAACAGTGGCGGCTCCTAATCCTGTCAACACAGATAATCCGTCAGTGTCTGTGTCACTAAGTCAAGAAGCGCCTGCTGCAGATCACTCATCATCATCATCAAATCCTCAATCCTCGAATGTACATCATGGAAATGTTTCTGCCAACTATGATGGAGACAACCCCTTTGCCACTTCAGAAGATGCACCGTTTGAAAACATTTTTGCCCCTGATCCATCATTTGAACCATCTTCATCAGGGGACCCCAACTTTGCTAAATCAGTTCCTCAACAACAACCACACGAGCATTTCAGAAAATGGACACATGATCATCCATTGGACAATATCATTGGGAATCCTTCTCGTCCGGTATCCACTCGTAAACAACTTGCTACTAATGCCTTATGGTGCTTCTTCAATTCCATATTATCAAAGGTCGAACCGAAAGATGTTAAAACCGCAATGTCTGAGGACAGCTGGTTCAATGCGATGCAAGAAGAAATTCATGAGTTTGATCGACTTGATGTTTGGGAATTGGTACCAGCTCCTGACTGTGCTATGATCATTGCTCTCAAATGGATCTTCAAAGTAAAACTTGATGAGCATGGTGATGTGCTGAAGAACAAGGCAAGACTTGTTGAAAAAGGCTATCATCAAGAGGAGGGTATTGACTTTGAGGAATCATTTGCTCTAGTTGCACGTATAGAGGCAATCAGAATCTTCTTGGCTAATGCTGCTAGCAAGAACATGGTGGTTTATCAAATGGATGTGAAGACTGCCTTTCTTAATGGAGATCTGAAAGAAATCGTTTATGTCAGTCAGCCTAAAGGTTTTGTGGATCCAGAACGTCCTACTCATGTCTATCGCTTGAAGAAGGCTCTTTATGGCTTGAAACAAGCTTCAAGGGCATGGTATGACACACTGTCAAAGTTTCTCTTAACCAACGGATTCAGCAAAGGAGCAGTTGATCCCACATTGTTCACTAGAAAGTCAAGCAAACATTTAATTCATGTTCAAATCTTTGTTGATGATATTATTTTTGCCTCGACCGACCCTAATGAATGTGACCGTTTTCAAAGGAAATGGGCTCCAAATTTCAAATGTCTATGATGGGACAAATGTCATTTTTCTTAGGATTACAAATTTCGCAAAGTCTCGGAGGCATTTTCATTAATCAATCTAAATATGCTAATGAAATTTTAAAGAAATTTGGATTTGACACTTGTGACCCCGTTGACACTCCCATGGTGGAGCACACAAAACTGGATGAGGACCACTCAGGGATCATGGTTGATCAAAAGAAATATCGAAGTATGATTGGATCCCTGATGTACCTCACATCCAGTAGACCTGATATTCCGTTCGCTGTATGCATGTGTGCTAGATAACAGGCTAAGCCTACCAAAAAGCACCTTGAAGTGGTTAAACGGGTCTTTCGGTATCTTCAAGGAACCATTAATATGGGACTTTGGTATCCGAAGGACACCAATATGTCACTAACAGCATATGCAGATGCAGACCATGCAGGGTGTCACGATACACGTCGAAGCATGTCTGGTGGTGCTCAATTCTTATGAGAAAAGCTTGTAAACTAGTCCTCGAAGAAACAAATGAGTACATCTATATCCTCTACAGAGGCAGAATACATAGGTATGTCATCTTGGTGTGCTCAAATCCTATGGATGAAATCCCAATTATCTGACTATCGCTTTGAATTCAACAAAATTCCTCTATATTGTGATAACAAAAGTGGCATTGCTCTCTCATGCAACAACGTTCAACATTCAAGAGCAAAGCATATCGACATTCGACATCACTTCATCAGGGAGCAAGTGGAGAAAGGTGTGGTGGAACTATATTTTGTGAGAACTGAATATCAGCTGGCAGACATCTTTACTAAAGCTCTTCCTAGAGAACGTTTTGAGTTTATTCTTCCACGACTTGGACTTAAGAGTCTACAACCGGAAACACTCAAACTTCTTCAAGAGGAAGACGGGGAGTAAAGGCTTTTCTTCATCTAACTCTTGTACATATTTATTCTAAAAGAAAATAGAAAATTATAAAATTTCAAAAATCCATAAAAATCAGAAAATCTTTGAAAAAGCCAAAAATTATTATTTTTCCCATCTATTTCTATTTTTCGATAACATCTACGGACTTTGATTTGTCACTCAAAAAATGGCACGGGTCTTTAGATGTTGTTCAAATGTACATAAATCTTTAAAAAAAATAGGATGGAGAAAAATGATGGTTTATTGTCATTTCAAGTCACAATTATCCTCAAAAGCTTTCAAAAACAATTTAAATCAATAGAGATCACATATCTCAAAGGATTTGAAAATTGTGATCGGGGGAGAATTTGTGATTTAAATTGGACTTAAACTGATAATTCAAAAAGTGGTTTTATAAAGATAATAACAAGCACTCCTCCCTACATGTGCCAAACGATTTCAAATTTTCCGTGCACATGTTAAGGGGGAGCATCTATCTAAAACTTAAAAGAATTGAAACGTGTTTGATTTGTCTCTAAGTACAGGTTCTCTCTAATATGTGCAAAACACTTTCGAATCTCAATGCACATATTGAGGGGGATCGATCATATGAAAACCTCATCCTTCCCAAAATATTTAGTACTAAGTCCTTTAAATACTCGATTTGATAAGGGAAGTGATGATGATATCTTTAGAAAAACATTGTTAATCAAAGATTGAATTTCTCATTCTTAATCTAAGATTTCAAAGTTCTCTTGCCTCCATGTGCGAAAACAATTTCAAATATCTGATGCACATGTTGAAGGGGAGCTCTTTCTAAAATATCAAAAACAATTAAGGTACAAAATGTTTTGATTTTATATCACAAGTACCTGGATTGATTTTCAAATGGTTTTCAATTGGTTTCAATGGTAGAAGAACAATACCAAAAGACCGACTAAATTTAATTTATGCATGGAGATATAAGGATGGTTAGGTTAGGTATTCGTTCCCACGATCCCGCCAGAGCCGGAGGGATCTACCCAGGGATAATCCACTAGATAGTGTAGAAGTCCTTAGGTATGATGAAAAAAGGAGAAAAGTGAGAAATGGGAAGAGTGCGGACTGAGATAGAGCTAGAAATGGAATAAACCCAACAAGGTTCTAGTTATGAAATCTCGGTAAGCACTAAAGGGGTTGAAGAATGAAAAATAAATGAATGAGAAAAGGGTGAAAAGAAATAGCCCTCCATTATTTCATCCTTAGGGCAGAAACCGGGTTCAACTCATATGCTACTGGTAGTTACCAATGTAACACCGGTATTGAAGACAAGACGTCATGGACCCAGTGACGCATGATGAGTGTGTAAATACTCATCATTTTTATACAAAATAAACTGCAAAATCATCTGAAAACACTCAGAAACACATCAAAATGATCAAAATATCACAAATCAGTGTTTTATGTGTTTTAAATGCAAAAATATCAAAATCAGATGAAAAACATATCAATTTTGCAAAAATTGCAGTTTCAGTCCCCCAAGTTTCAAGAATTGTCAAAAATAGTCCCTGAGCCCGAATTTCAAAAGAAAAGTCACCAAAGGTCCTTTTAAAATCAAAAGTTGTCAAAATAAGTCCTTTGGTGAAAAATATCAAAAAGTTTGAGAAATTACAAGTTTAGTCCTTCAAGTTTGAATTTTGGCAAAAATGGCCCCTGGAAAATGGCAAATTGGCAAATTTGGTCCTTGTACTTTTTGAAAGTGTCATTTTCAGCCCTTGGATAAACTTTTCTGGATTGGCAGTTTAGGTCCCTCCATTTTCAGAAATTACATGAAAGGTCCTTGATATTTAAATACTTTAAACCCATTATGACCCTTGTCACAAACCTTGGACCCCTGTCATAATCCAATTTTGAACCCCCTTTTGATATTTAGTCCACTGGTCAAAGACCAGTCAAACCAGTCAAACAAATGCCCACACCCTCTTCCCCGTTTTCCCTCCCCCCTGTCTGCAAATCCTCTCACCATTCCACCCACCCAGCTCACAATATCTTCTCCTTGTTCCCCCCACCTCCACCAAACTCCAAAAGCATTTAATGACCACCATCTCAGCTCTCCAACTGTCAAAAGGAAAAATGGCGCCAAAAACCATTTGAATGGTTGAGATCAGTTCTAGGGCATCCAATGGCTAGGAAAGAGTTGGGAACTGCTCAGAGATGAAAGAGAAAGACATTGGGTTATAAAAGACAGCATTTGGAAGCAAGTGACATAGTCTTCTAGTTTTTATTTATTTTCTTATGTCGTTTTTTATGTAAAAGTGTTATTTCAGTGTTAAACTTGTATCATTTTGTTAAATTGTATCAAACTTATGTGTTCAAGTGTAATGCAATTAAATTCAAGCACCAATTTCAGTTTATGTTTACATTTGATTCTCACTGTCCACTGTTGAACTTTTTCATTTCCAAATCACACTCAAAAGCTTCATATCACTTGTTTCTCAGTTACATTGAGCTTAAATAAGCTCAGCTTAGCTTTTTACAAGCTCACATTCAAGTTTTAAGCATAGTTGGATATTGGTCAAAGAAAGTCAAACAGGGGCAAAATTGGCATTGATTGGGTCAATGGGTGAAGCAGCTATGGATGTGGGTTGATTTAGGACTAGTGGGTTGAATTGGATAGGTTAGAGTTCTTGGTTCACTGGTTTGCAAGCTATAGCAGCTTTGGACCCCTTGTAAGCAATTTTCAAGTTTCTTGCATCATCTTAATTTGAAGTTAATACTGGTTCTATTCTGTTTAAAAGGTTGTATTTAGGACTTGTAGACTTAGATTGATCATAAGAACAAGTTGGTTAAGTGTTTGGATCAGTTTTGATTCACAAACTGTTAATTAAGGGGTGTTTGGTTTATCACTTAAACCTGTTTTAGAGGTGTGTTTGTGAGTTAACTTCTAGTTGTTCATGCTTGTTTGACCAATTTGAGTACAAATCTGTCTTACGTTTGTGTTCAATATCTGCAAAAGTCAAAATCTTTATCATTTGAATCCAACAGGTTCACTGTTGGATTTTTAAAGAGCAAATCATTTGTTTTGTGTTCAAAAGTCATCAATATAGCTTGCAGTAGTCTTAATACATCATATAATATCAATTTCAGTTGAGAAATTAAGGTTAAACTTCACAAAAGTCAACTTTCCATGTTCCTTCAAAAGTCAAAGATGTCAAAAATCTAGTTTTGTGCAGACATTGCAGGTTGTGCACAGGACTCATTAAAGGGTTTTAGGTTCTGATTTTTGGGATACAAGTAGTCCTCTAGGTGGTTTCCAAGACCTAATATCTGTTTTTTCTTTAAGCTCTCTGGATAAGCTTGGGTATAAGCTCAAAACTACCCTCTGTTGCCCTGCACCAAACTCAGTATAAGCTGAGTATTTTCTCAGCTTTTGTGCAGCTTGCACAGGATTCATTATAGCTTGTTAGAAGCTGGTCTTTTGGTCATAGATAGCCACTTAGGTCTAGTTGAGATATCAATAATTGGTTTTTGCTTTTTAGCTTATTTGGGTGCTTTTTCTTGAACTGCAAGTAGGTACCATAATCTGTTTTAGCTTATAACATCAAAACTGAGAAATTGTGCTAATCAGTGGTTATAGCTTGTTGATTTCTGGTTCATTTGGTCACTTTTAGTATTCCATAGCTTCTGTGATCAGTGTGGTAGCTTATTTGCTCAATAGCTTATCAAGTGCTTATTTTGATAAGCACTTGATTGATCAGTTTCATAATCTTGTACACAAGCACCTGTTTTTCTAATTTTCATAGCTTCTTAATATTATTTTAGAGTTTCCCTGAAATTTTCAGATTTTTATAAGCTGTTTTGCTATTTTTCCTATTTTTAATTAGTTTTTAATACTTTTTAAATAGCATTTAATACAAAAAATTAGAAAAAGGTTCAAAAAAATAAGTTTTCATTTTTCTCAGGCTTAGATAAATATAAAAAGTAAAAAAAGTAATTTTCCATATTTTTCATAGTTCATTTGGTAATTTTTAGTGATTTAATTAGTTTTTAATAGTTTAAAAATCCTAGAAAATAGAAAAATAGTCACAAAAATACAAAAATAGTTTTGAAAAGTCTATTTTGATATTTTAGACTTTTCCAAGTGTTAATCTTATTTTTCTAGCTTAATTTCCTATTTTCTTGTATTTTAGGTAATTAATTATTAGTTAAAAATAGTTTTTAATTAGATAATTAGTTTTAAAAATAATTTTCTTTTTCTAAATATTTTCTTATATCATTAGGTTTGTAAAAACTTCATTTTTATATTTTTAGGGTTAATATTGATTTAGTTTCACTTTTTATTTTGTACGTCGCGTAGATTTTAATTTAAACGTACATTTTAGGTTTTAAACGTTCATCACTTTAAATATAGTGATAGCGTTTATTTAATAGGTTTTAAATTTTTAATTTTCTTTAATTTGCATTTAAGCCGTCTTAATTTGTTGGCTTTTCTCGTAGTTATAATAATCACAATTCCCTTTTTCGTTCAAATTTCTCGATCACTAGACGTTGATTGATCCATTGCATAGCTCGCTGGGACATAACGACCCGGGGAGACTCTATACTCCTCTGATCTTAATTGCATTAGTGTTTGAGCAGTTTTTAGTCTTTTAGACTTGACTGTTTAGCACCGATCAAATTTTGGCGCCGCTGCCGGGGAGCTGTGCTGATTTATCTCCCGTTTTAGCAGATTAGTTGTTTGAATCCTCACTCATTGTTTATATCATCCATCTTTGTATATATATATATCCATATTTTCTTCTAAAAAATCCAAAAAACCAAAAACATCCAAAAACGTATAAAACACAAAAATATTTTCTCTTTTGTTTCTATATATGTATTAAAAATAAAAATACAAAAAGAATCGTCGTTTTCTCTAATAATTAACAACTTAAAAGATTACCACCGAAAACCAAGGCAGTGCACTACCTAACTGGGGGTGCGACCATAATAAGTTCCCGAACTAAAGATATAAAACTTGCCTTTGTGTCCATTGTGATTGGTGTACCTTTTTCAAAGAAGCCATTCATCTTGGATTATTGGTTAAGTTCACTGTTGTTTTGCCTCGATTTTGTGTTAATTGATTTTGTTGTGATATCGACGTTTCAGAACCAGAAACCCATAAAGATTCTTCTCACCCTGATTTTTACAAAACGTCTTCATAATTCTCATTCTCATGTGAAAGATTTCATAATTCCATTTCTCTCCTTAACTCTGAGTTTCCTTAGAGTTAACTCTTGTGTATGCGCACTCGCTCTTCTAGATCTGTAAGCCCATTTCGTGAGCTTGTCAAAATTCCAAGAAGGCGTGTTCGCAGACTTTCTGCTCCATCAGTCGGATCTGAGATCCGGACTGTTCGCACTCCTCCCGTTATCATGGCGGATGAGATTCCTATGTGCGAGCTTCTCCAGGCACCCATCGACGGGTATAGAGATGCTATCGTTGTGCCAGCCATCGTGGCTGAAAATTTTGAACTCAAGACCGGGTTACTGAATCTTGTAACTTCAAATCAGTTCTACGGTTTTGAGCGGGATGATCCTCATGCTCATATAAGATGGTTTAACAAGATTGCATCTACCATCAAGTATAAGAATGTCCCTTCTGAGGCTGTTAAGCTTCTTCTGTTCCCGTTTTCTCTTGAGGGGCAAGCCCGGATTTGGCTTGAAAAACAACCCCCTAAATCAATAGAGACATGGGAAGATCTGGTGAAGAAATTTGTGAATGAATTCTATCCACCATCCAAGACCACGAGTCTTAAAAATGAAATCATCAAGTTCACTCAGAAGTTTGATGAATCCTTCAGTGAATCGTGGGATCGTTTCAAGGAATTGCTTCGCAAATGTCCTCACCACGGTTTCTCCGAGTTGATGCAACTCGACACTTTCTACAATGGAGTGAGTCAATCTGATCAAGATTCTCTCAATTCCTCCGCGGGGGGAAATTTCCTAAGCAAAACTGTCAAAGAAGCTTTAGCGATAATCGAAAACAAGTCTAAAGTCCGCACTGCACGAAGCAAGCCGGTTGTTTCCCAAGTCAGTGTTGGTCCTTCTTCTTCTTCATCGCCCGTGAGTCAGTCTAGAACCGATGCTAAGATTGATAAACTCACGGAAGCTATCCAAGCTTTGGTTCTCTCCAATCAAAAGAAAGTCTCTTTTCCACAAACTTCACCTCCTGCTGAAGTTAAGAAAGTGGAAGTCTGTGTTACCTGTGGTGGCCCCCATGCTTATTATAACTGTATGGCCACCGATGGTAACCCCTTTGAAGCCAATGCTGTGGGCGGGATGTCTAATCAAGGAGGCAATCAATATCGTGCTCCTGTAGACCCGAACCACCATCCTAACCACTACTCTGGACCTCCCGGTTTCAATCAAAACCAGAACCGTAATCAGAATCAGAATAGACCAAACCAAGGTTTCCAGAACCAAGGTCATTTCAATCAAAACAACGGTTTTCAAAATCAGAATCAAAATTTCCAACATCAAGGAAATTACAATAGAAACCCAGGTCAGGGAAATTTCAACCCGGGGTATTTTCATGGTAATAACCAAGGGAATTTTCAGAATCAAGGCCCTAATCCTAACAATAGAGGCCAGAATTTTCCTGTGCAAACTCAAGCCATTGTTCCAACTGGCCCATCATCTGATGAGTTGTTGAAACAATTCATGAAATCCCAAGAGGAAATGAATCGGTTGTTGGTCAGCCAAATTTCTGACATCAAGAAGTCTTTAAATGATCGACCCTCGGGCTCAGGTACTCTACCTAGCAACACGATCGCTAATCCGAGGGGCGATGCAAAGGCGATCACAACCCGAAGTGGTGCTTCATATGCTGGACCTGCTGTTCCTACTACCTCTTCTTCTTCTTCTATCCCGAAGGTAGTGGAAAGCGAACCTCCAAAACACAATGGGCCTACGACTCCTATGCCCCCTCCTCCTGTGGCATTTAGTCAAGTTACCAAGGAAACAACGGACAAAGTGCATTATTCAAGTCCACGAAGTACCGCACACGTCCAACCTTCGGTAGTCCAGCCTCAAGTGGTCCAGAAACCCAAGTCAAATCAAGGAGTTGTTTTTGAACCTCCTGTAGCTCCTGTTGAGAATCAGAAATCCAAAACTTCTATTCCTTATCCCTCACGGTTACATGAGCAAAATCTCCGCGAGAAAGCTAGTCATCAGATGGAAAAATTCTTTCAGATTTTCCAAGAACTTCATTTTGACATAAGCTTCGCGGATGCCATCATGTTGATGCCCAAGTTTGCATCCACTCAGAAACACATGCTGAGCAACAAAGAAAAGCTATTCGAAATGGCTAAAACTCCTTTGAATGAGAATTGCTCAGCAGTCTTGTTAAAAAAGCTTCCCGAGAAGCTTGGAGATCCCGGAAAATTTCTTCTACCTTGTGTTTTTCCTGGGATGATTGAATGCTTTGCCCTCGCCGATCTTGGTGCAAGCATCAATCTGATGCCGTATTCAGTATGGAAACAACTGTCTCTTCCGGAACTCATTCCTACCTGCATGACTCTTGAGCTTGCAGATCGTTCTATCTCGCGTCCTCTTGGCATTGCCGAGGATGTATTCGTGAAAGTAGGAAAGTTCCATTTCCCAGCTGACTTTGTGGTCGTTGATTTCGATGCTGATCCTCGAGTTCCCCTCATTGTTGGGCGGGGATTCTTGAGGACGGGCCGTGCTCTTATAGATGTGTTTGAGCAAGAGATCACTCTCCGTGTGGGTAATGAAGCTGTTACCTTTAACCTCGATCAAACTTCGAGGTACTCCTCAAATTATGATACTGAATCAATTAATCGAGTCGATTTAATTGACATTGCTTCAGAGGAGTACTCTCAAGAGTTTCTTGGTTATCTTCATAATTCTGTGAGTGGGAATTCCAATTCCACCACATCTTCTCAACCTATCATTTCCGACTCTTCCCCCTCTCTCACTCCGTTTGAGGGAGGTGACTTTCTTCTGGAAGAGATCGATGAATTCTTGGCTACTGATGAATCAATTCCGCCTGGAATTGATGGTGTGTATGATTCGGAGGGGGATATTCTTTATCTTGAGCAGTTGCTCAATGAAGATCCATTACCTTCACCCCCTCCGAAAGAAATCACGATTGAGGAAATCAAATCAGTGCAATCTTCCACTGAAGAATTTCCCGAGGTTGAACTTAAGGACCTACCTCCTCATCTCGAGTATGCATTCTTGGAGGGTGATGATAAATTACCCGTCATAATTGCTAAAGACTTGACTGAGGAGGAGAAAACTGCTCTCATAAAGGTCTTGAAGTCACACAAGCAAGCAATTGCTTGGAAACTCTCCGATATTAAGGGTATCAACCCTGAGTTTTGTACCCACAAAATCTTAATGGAGGATGACTTCAAGCCAGCAGTCCAAAGTCAGAGAAGGGTGAATCCTAAGATTCATGAGGTTATCAAACAAGAGGTTCTCAAACTTCTTGATGCCGGTCTGATTTACCCGATCTCTGATAGTCCTTGGGTTAGCCCAATTCATTGCGTTCCAAAAAAGGGTGGCATTACTGTTGTCACGAATGAAGAAAACGGGTTGATTCCAACTCGATTGGTTACGGGGTGGCGTGTGTGTATTGACTATCGTAAGTTAAACGAAGCCACCCGTAAAGACCATTTTCCTCTACCCTTCATGGACCAGATGCTTGAGAGATTAGCAGGGAACGAATACTATTGTTTCCTTGATGGTTTCTCGGGTTACTTTCAGATCCCCATTGATCCGCTGGATCAAGAGAAAACTACATTCACCTGCCCATACGGGACGTTTGCCTACAGACGTATGCCTTTTGGCTTATGCAATGCTCCTGGCACGTTCCAAAGATGTATGATGGTGATTTTCCACGACATGATCGGGGAAACTATGGAGGTGTTTATGGATGACTTCTCGGTCATTGGGGACTCATTTCAGACTTGTCTCTCCCACTTAGACAAAATGCTAAAACGGTGTGAAGACACCAATCTATGTCTAAACTGGGAGAAGAGCCACTTTATGGTCAAAGAGGGCATAGTCCTCGGCCATAAGATTTCGAAGAATGGGATTGAGGTAGATAGAGCCAAAGTTGATGTTATCGCTAAACTACCTCACCCTACTACCGTCAAAGGTATTAGGAGTTTTCTAGGTCATGCCGGGTTCTATCGTAGATTCATTCAAGATTTTTCTAAAATCGCCCGGCCTATGACCCATCTTCTCGAAAAAGATGCCCCTTTCATCTTCTCTCCTGAGTGCGTCGAAGCTTTTGAAACACTTAAGAAAAAGCTTACGGAAGCACCCATTCTAGTTGCCCCCGACTGGGATTTACCCTTCGAGCTCATGTGCGATGCAAGTGACTTTGCAATCGGTGCAGTCTTGGGGCAACGCAAAACCAAGCATTTCCAGCCAATCCACTACGCGAGCAAAACTATGACTGAAGCTCAGACCCATTACACCACTACGGAAAAAGAACTATTAGCTGTGGTGTATGCGTTTGAGAAGTTTCGGCCATATCTCATCTTGACCAAATGCGTGGTGTATACGGATCACTCGGCACTCAAATATCTCTTTGCAAAACAAGATGCAAAGCCGAGATTGCTCCGTTGGGTTCTCCTCCTACAAGAATTTGATATCATTATTCGTGATAAAAAAGGAGCTGAGAACCTGGCTGCAGATCATCTGTCCCGATTAGAGAACCCTCATCAAAATGTGTTCGAGAAAAAGGAAATCAATGAAACTTTTCCTCTCGAAACACTCAATATGGTTTCTTTTCGTGGAGACTCTTCTACCCCATGGTTTGCGGACTTTGCAAATTACCATGCGGGTAACTTTGTTGTGAAAGGGATGTCGTCCCAACAGAAAAATAAATTCTTTAAAGATGTGAAACATTATTTCTGGGACGACCCCTACTTGTTTAAAATTTGTGCTGATCAAGTCATCCGGCGATGTGTGTATGGTCAGGAAGCTATTGACATTCTTAAGGCTTGCCATTCTGGACCTACTGGGGGACATCATAGCCCCAACTACACCGCCAAGAAGGTGTTTGATTCGGGATTCTATTGGCCCACAATCTACAAGGATGCCCATGAATTCGTCAAAACCTGTGACGCTTGTCAACGTCACGGGAATATCTCACAAAGGAATGAAATGCCGCAAAACGCCATTCAAGTGTGTGAGATCTTTGACATCTGGGGCATTGACTTTATGGGGCCATTTCCTTCTTCCCATGGAAATAAGTACATACTCGTGGCCGTTGACTACTTGTCAAAATGGGTTGAGGCTAAAGCTTTACCCACCAACGATGCCCGAGTTGTAGTGAAATTCTTGAAATCTCTATTTGCTAGGTTTGGAACTCCACGAGCCATAATCAGTGATCGTGGTACGCACTTCTGCAATGACCAATTTGCAAGAGTCATGCAAAAGTATGGTGTAACTCACCGTACCTCTACTGCGTACCACCCCCAAACAAGCGGGCAAGTGGAAGTTTCTAACCGGGGGATAAAAAGGATTCTGGAGAGGACGGTTGGTGAAAACCGTGCCTCTTGGTCGGATAGATTAGATGACGTACTCTGGGCCTTCCGTACAGCTTACAAAACACCCATCGGGTGCACTCCATACAAGCTGGTGTACGGGAAGGCATGTCATCTTCCAGTTGAGCTAGAGCACAAGGCATACTGGGCCTTGAAGCATGCTAACTTTGATATTCAGACAGCGGGTGATCATCGGAAAGTTCAAATGAATGAATTAAATGAACTCCGTGATCAAGCTTACGAGAACTCTTTGATCTATAAACAAAAGACAAAGAAGATTCACGACTCAAAAATCAAAAACCGCGTTTTCAACGTTGGTGATCGAGTCCTTCTTTTCAACTCAAGATTGAAGATTTTCTCGGGAAAGCTCAAGTCCCGTTGGTCTGGTCCATTCACCATCGCTAAGGTTTATCCTTATGGCACCATTGAGTTATCTCAACCCGATGGTCCTAATTTCAAAGTGAATGGTCATCGAGTGAAGCATTACTTTGGAGAGGACATTCCATCCATGGTTGTCCCGGACTTACAAACCTTCCCCATGAACCAATGAATGCGGGGATCGAGTCAAGCTAGCGACTCGGTAATCAAAAACAGTAGCATGCCATATGGGTTTTCACCCATATTTCTGTCTTCTCACCTCTTTCTACCACCCTAGTGTGGGGGGGTTGCCCACATGTTTCAAAAAAAAAAAAAAAAAAAAAAAAATCTTCTTTTTAAATAATGGCCGTAGTATTTCCCTTTCACGTTCTTTGTTTCGGCATAACCGCCGGTACTTTGAATATTGAGGGCAATATTCATTTCTAAGTGTGGGGGGGATTCTCACGAATTTTATCACGTAAATATACCGCCCAATTCCCCCGTTTTTGGCCAAATTTTTTTTTTTTGGAGTAAGTGTTTTACACTTTCTCATTAGGTTATCAGTCCGCCTTGTCTGCAAGACAAAAGGATTGGCTAATCCAGGAGCAAACGGCTCTTGGTAAAGATTTCTCAAATCCGTTTATATGGCTTGCAATTTTCCCAAAATTGTATGGTTCTCAACTCACCATATCCTAAAAAGTGAAGAGTTGGCTAGCCCGCAAGATTATGGCTTGTGGTAAAGGCAGTGGAAAATCCATAATTGGTATTCAGCTCACCAAAGATAATGTTGATAATTTATCTAAGAGTTGGCTAGTCCAGAAGGGTACGGCTTCTGGTAAAGACAAAATCAAATCCGTTGAAAGCTGGTGGTTTGCTCAAAATCACATGGTTATCGGTGTACCATGGTTCTTACTTGAACTAAAACATTTGGCTACTCCAGAAGTAATGGCTTTTGGTAAAGAGTTTAAAATCCATTATGTTTTCTCAAATCATTGCTAGGGACTAGCAATATCTCAGTGTGGGGGATTGATGAGTGTGTAAATACTCATCATTTTTATACAAAATAAACTGCAAAATCATCTGAAAACACTCAGAAACACATCAAAATGATCAAAATATCACAAATCAGTGTTTTATGTGTTTTAAATGCAAAAATATCAAAATCAGATGAAAAACATATCAATTTTGCAAAAATTGCAGTTTCAGTCCCCCAAGTTTCAAGAATTGTCAAAAATAGTCCCTGAGCCCGAATTTCAAAAGAAAAGTCACCAAAGGTCCTTTTAAAATCAAAAGTTGTCAAAATAATTCCTTTGCTGAAAAATATCAAAAAGTTTGAGAAATTACAAGTTTAGTCCTTCAAGTTTGAATTTTGGCAAAAATGGCCCCTGGAAAATGGCAAATTGGCAAATTTGGTCCTTGTACTTTTTGAAAGTGTCATTTTCAGCCCTTGGATAAACTTTTCTGGATTGGCAGTTTAGGTCCCTCCATTTTCAGAAATTACATGAAAGGTCCTTGATATTTAAATACTTTAAACCCATTATGACCCTTGTCACAAACCTTGGACCCCTGTCATAATCCAATTTTGAACCCCCTTTTGATATTTAGTCCACTGGTCAAAGACCAGTCAAACCAGTCAAACAAATGCCCACACCCTCTTCCCCGTTTTCCCTCCCCCCTGTCTACAAATCCTCTCACCATTCCACCCACCCAGCTCACAATATCTTCTCCTTGTTCCCCCCCCCCCCCCCCCCCCACCTCCACCAAACTCCAAAAGCATTTAATGACCACCATCTCAGCTCTCCAACTGTCAAAAGGAAAAATGGCGCCAAAAACCATTTGAATGGTTGAGATCAGTTCTAGGGCATCCAATGGCTAGGAAAGAGTTGGGAACTGCTCAGAGATGAAAGAGAAAGACATTGGGTTATAAAAGACAGCATTTGGAAGCAAGTGACATAGTCTTCTAGTTTTTATTTATTTTCTTATGTCGTTTTTTATGTAAAAGTGTTATTTCAGTGTTAAACTTGTATCATTTTGTTAAATTGTATCAAACTTATGTGTTCAAGTGTAATGCAATTAAATTCAAGCACCAATTTCAGTTTATGTTTACATTTGATTCTCACTGTCCACTGTTGAACTTTTTCATTTCCAAATCACTCTCAAAAGCTTCATATCACTTGTTTCTCAGTTACATTGAGCTTAAATAAGCTCAGCTTAGCTTTTTACAAGCTCACATTCAAGTTTTAAGCATAGTTGGATATTGGTCAAAGAAAGTCAAAAAGGGGCAAAATTGGCATTGATTGGGTCAATGGGTGAAGCAGCTATGGATGTGGGTTGATTTAGGACTAGTGGGTTGAATTGGATAGGTTAGAGTTCTTGGTTCACTGGTTTGCAAGCTATAGCAGCTTTGGACCCCTTGTAAGCAATTTTCAAGTTTCTTGCATCATCTTAATTTGAAGTTAATACTGGTTCTATTCTGTTTAAAAGGTTGTATTTAGGACTTGTAGACTTAGATTGATCATAAGAACAAGTTGGTTAAGTGTTTGGATCAGTTTTGATTCACAAACTGTTAATTAAGGGGTGTTTGGTTTATCACTTAAACCTGTTTTAGAGGTGTGTTTGTGAGTTAACTTCTGGTTGTTCATGCTTGTTTGACCAATTTGAGTACAAATCTGTCTTACTTTTGTGTTCAATATCTGCAAAAGTCAAAATCTTTATCATTTGAATCCAACAGGTTCACTGTTGGATTTTTAAAGAGCAAATCATTTGTTTTGTGTTCAAAAGTCATCAATATAGCTTGCAGTAGTCTTAATACATCATATAATATCAATTTCAGTTGAGAAATTAAGGTTAAACTTCACAAAAGTCAACTTTCCATGTTCCTTCAAAAGTCAAAGATGTCAAAAATCTAGTTTTGTGCAGACATTGCAGGTTGTGCACAGGACTCATTAAAGGGTTTTAGGTTCTGATTTTTGGGATACAAGTAGTCCTCTAGGTGGTTTCCAAGACCTAATATCTGTTTTTTCTTTAAGCTCTCTGGATAAGCTTGGGTATAAGCTCAAAACTACCCTTTGTTGCCCTGCACCAAACTCAGTATAAGCTGAGTATTTTCTCAGCTTTTGTGCAGCTTGCACAGGATTCATTATAGCTTGTTAGAAGCTGGTCTTTTGGTCATAGATAGCCACTTAGGTCTAGTTGAGATATCAATAATTGGTTTTTGCTTTTTAGCTTATTTGGGTGCTTTTTCTTGAACTGCAAGTAGGTACCATAATCTGTTTTAGCTTATAACATCAAAACTGAGAAATTGTGCTAATCAGTGGTTATAGCTTGTTGATTTCTGGTTCATTTGGTCACTTTTAGTATTCCATAGCTTCTGTGATCAGTGTGGTAGCTTATTTGCTCAATAGCTTATCAAGTGCTTATTTTGATAAGCACTTGATTGATCAGTTTCATAATCTTGTACACAAGCACCTGTTTTTCTAATTTTCATAGCTTCTTAATATTATTTTAGAGTTTCCCTGAAATTTTCAGATTTTTATAAGCTGTTTTGCTATTTTTCCTATTTTTAATTAGTTTTTAATACTTTTTAAATAGCATTTAATACAAAAAATTAGAAAAAGGTTCAAAAAAATAAGTTTTCATTTTTCTCAGGCTTAGATAAATATAAAAAGTAAAAAAAGTAATTTTCCATATTTTTCATAGTTCATTTGGTAATTTTTAGTGATTTAATTAGTTTTTAATAGTTTAAAAATCCTAGAAAATAGAAAAATAGTCACAAAAATACAAAAATAGTTTTGAAAAGTCTATTTTGATATTTTAGACTTTTCCAAGTGTTAATCTTATTTTTCTAGCTTAATTTCCTATTTTCTTGTATTTTAGGTAATTAATTATTAGTTAAAAATAGTTTTTAATTAGATAATTAGTTTTAAAAATAATTTTCTTTTTCTAAATATTTTCTTATATCATTAGGTTTGTAAAAACTTCATTTTTATATTTTTAGGGTTAATATTGATTTAGTTTCACTTTTTATTTTGTACGTCGCGTAGATTTTAATTTAAACGTACATTTTAGGTTTTAAACGTTCATCACTTTAAATATAGTGATAGCGTTTATTTAATAGGTTTTAACTTTTTAATTTTCTTTAATTTGCATTTAAGCCGTCTTAATTTGTTGGCTTTTCTCGTAGTTATAATAATCACAATTCCCTTTTTCGTTCAAATTTCTCGATCACTAGACGTTGATTGATCCATTGCATAGCTCGCTGGGACATAACGACCCGGGGAGACTCTATACTCCTCTGATCTTAATTGCATTAGTGTTTGAGCAGTTTTTAGTCTTTTAGACTTGACTGTTTAGCACCGATCAACGCACTGCACTACAACTTCCCTAGCTACTCAAGTTCCTCTTAAAAGGACTTTTTTCATTCTCACGGGGAACCTACATAATATATCAACTTTCTCTTAGAGATTCTTGATATTGAAGAAGGAGACCCTCACCCTAGTCTCCGGCATAGGAACCAAATGTGTACTATTGAGTCTAGAGCCACGAGATCATCTATAAATCTCACTAGGACACAATCAATGAAGACTCATTGTTTCACACAATGTGGAAAGTGAGAATACATCTTAAGAGTCATACGCACTATCCTTGTGGTATTACCAGAACATCTGAGTGATATTGTAACATATTGGATTTCACAAACACACTAAACCAATGATCAAAGAGGCGTATACAAGAGGTTTTAGAGAGAGAAAGTTAGAGGTTGGGAACTTTAGTGATAGAAAGAAAAATCTTATTATGAGCTCCAACTCTCTACCTTGGGAGGTAGAGAGTATTTATAGTTCTTACATAAATCGCCACCTACGGGCTGTGGATCAGGCATACAGTGGGTAAAGACCCGTCCGTCCTCCACGGTGTTACTTAACTAAATACTACTAAACATTAACTAATCTACGACTACGAGCTTTCTAACGATTACATATACTTGAGGTGACCGACTCTTTACTAACAGGATTTACTAAATCCTAACAATCTCCCCCTAAGGGAGGTCACCTCAAAAATATATAGAATACAAACAGATATTACAATTAGATTGTTCTTGGTTTCTTGTTAATGTTCTTTGCTCTGTATCTCGTAGTCATTGATTCTTGGTTTTTGCATGATTGGATAATCAATGTGGAGGTATTTAACTGATCCACGTGATAATGAGTTTTGAGCCAGCTTTGAGATCATCAGCAAACATAAATCATTGACTCATCCATTGTGATGTTGGTATTATGTGATGTTGTGACTTATGGACCGACATGCTCACATTCTGGATCATGATATATTCTCATCAGAGTAGCGGAAGCTTTTGTTGATTCATGATATTGGCAGCAACGTAGCAGAAGCATCGAGTGAAAATATCAGAGTCATTGATGCACTAATCATGATTTCTTTAGAAATGAATGTGTTGTGTGAGCATGCGACTATGGATTGACCGCTTCATTCTGATTAGCTGCAAACGTCGGGCTTACCTGCATACAACAGTTAGCAATAAAGCGCACGAAAGTGTCTTTGATCACTTTCGTTGAATTGAGGTACACGGCCCACGGTTCCCCATTGATCAGTACAAGTACTGCCTGTGATCAGGTATAATTCCGAAGAATTTCCTTGACAGGGTTTCGCAGCTGTTCTAGTTGTTCTCAAACCGGAACGTCTCAAAGAAGACAACACGGAGTGAGTGAACCAGCGAATTGAGATTCACTGATTGATAAGAAGAGATTTGAAAAACAATCGTGTACTGCTCAATAGAATTTGTTTTTGTAATACAACGAAGGTTTTAATGAAAATCAATTATCAATCATAAACACCTTTTAATTTGAAATATGAGTACACAGTCGATGTGCTAAGGAAAAGAATTTTTAAGCACAACGACCAGTTTTTCAAAGGTATCCGTCAATCCATTACCTGAACCAGGATTGATTCAAAAGATTGAATCGCCCCATTGTTTCTGTTCAGTTGTCACATGGTTGATCTATTGGATAGATCTCACATGCCACCCACCAGGAGCTTGTTTGATGTTGGCTCCAGAAGGCTTTCCATCTTCATTGTGAATATGTTTGCATATCACTCAGATGTTCTGGCAATACCACAAGGACTCATAAGATATAATCTCTCTTTCCACATTGTGTGAAACAGAGAGTCTTCATTGAAAGTGTCCTAATGAGATTTATTGATGATCTCGTGGCTCTAGACTCAATTGTGCATATTTGGATCCTATTTCGGAGACTAGGGAGAGGGTCTCCTTCTTCAATATCAACAATCTCTAAGAGAAAGTCGATAGATTATGTCGGTTCCCCGTGAGAATGAAACAAGTCCTTTTAAGAGGAACTTGAGTGGTTTAGGAAGTTGAAGTGCAGTGCGTCACTGGGTTCATGACGTCTTGTCTTCAATACCGATGCTACCTTGGTAACCACCAGTAGCATATGAATTGAACCCGGTATCTGCCCTAAGGTTGAATAATTGGAGGGTTATTTATTTTCAGCCTTTTCTTATTCAATTATTTTTCATTCTTCAACCCCTTCAGTGCTTACCGAGACTTCATAACTAGAACCTTATTGGGTTTATTCCAGTACTAGCTCAGTCTTAGTCAGCACTCTTCCCATATCTCATTTTTCTCCTTTTTTCAATATACCTAAGGACTTCTACACTATCTAGTGGATTTTCCCTGGGTAGATCCTCCGGTTCTGGCGGATCATGGGAACAAATACCTAACCTTATCGTCCTTATATCACCATATATAAAGTAAAATTGGTCGGTCTATTTGGTATTGTTCATCTGCCATTGGAACCAATTGAAAACCATTTGAAAATCAATCCAGATACTTGTGATATATTATCAAAGCATTTTGTACCTGAATTGTTTTTTATATTTTTAGAACAAGAGCTCCCCCTCAACATGTGCATCAAGCATCATTTTGTAATAGAAATAATTTTCATCTTTGAGGGGTTGGCTTGCATCTAAGAGTAGTTATGTAAAGAATGTGGTTTTCAAAATAGTTGCTCCCCCTCAATATGTGCATAGATATTTGAAGATGTTTTGCATATATTATGAAAAGACTGCACATTGAAATAAATTGATCACATTTCAAATCTTTGTGGTTTAAGATAGATGCTCCCCCTCAACATGTGCATGGAAAATTTGAAATCGTTTGGCACATGTGGGAAGGAGAGCTTGTACATCCTTATAAAACCATTTACCGAATTATCAGTTTAAATCCAATTTAAATCACAAATTCTCCCCCGATCACAATTATCAAATCATTTGAGATTTGTGATCTCTGTAGATTTAAAATAATTTTGAAAGCTTTTAAGGAGAATTGTGACTTGATTATGAAAACGTTTTAACTGATAAGGATCGGATTTTGAGACTTTAAACTCCATTGATTAAAAATGCATGATTATCTTTTGAAAACAATTGTATGACAAATAACCTTTTGATTTAATTGAAATCATTCTCCCCCTCAATCAATGACATAAGTTGTTAATTGAGAGATAGATATTTTTGACAATCGTTGAGTCCAGATGATTTTCAAAAATAGAGTCCGAGTATTTTTCAAAGCAATTAGTTTTCATTAGATAGTAAGTAATTGTTTATAGAATCAGAGCATGAGTTTTGAAAAACACGATAAAGCATGGCTCTGTTCTTTCTTTGAAAAGTGGGTTATTGCTAGAAATGACAATAAAGCATTGTTTCACTTTCTCCCAAAAATATTTTTGATTTTTGATTTTTGATTTTTTTTAAGAACATTCGAACAACATCTAAAAACCCGTGTCATTCTTTGAATGACAGCACAAAGATCGTAGATATTATCGAATCGAGAAAAATATGACAATATGACAATATTTTTTGAAATTTTTCAGGATTTTTCAAATTTTTATGGATTTTTTGAAAGTTTTATATTTTTCTATTTGCTTTTTGAATAAATATTTACAAGAGATAGATGAAGGAAAGACCTTTACTCCTCGTTTTCCTCTTGAAGACGTTTGAGTGTTTCTGGTTGTAGACTCTTTAGACCAAGTCGTGGGAGGATAAACTCAAAACGTTCTCTAGGAAGAGCTTTGGTGAAGATGTATGCTAACTGATATTCAGTCCTCACAAAATAGAGTTCCACCACACCGTTTTCTACTTGCTCCCTGATGAAATGATGTCGAATGTCGATGTGCTTTGCTCTTGAATGTTGTACGTTGTTGCATGAGAGAGCAATAGCACTTTTATTATCACAGTACAGAGGGATTTTGTTGAATTCAAAGCCATAGTCAGATAATTGAGATCTCATCCATAGGATTTGAGCACAACAAGATGACATGGCTATGTATTCAGCCTCTATAGAGGAAATAAAAGTACTCATTTGCTTCTTTGAAGACCAGCTTACAAGCTTATCACCCAAAAACTAAGCACCTCCAGACGTACTTCGTCGTGTATCTTGACATCCTGCATGATCAGCATCTGCATATGCTGTTAGTGACATACCGGTGTCCTTCGGGTACCAAAGTCCCATATTGATGGTTCCTTGGAGATACTGAAAGACCCGTTTAACCGCTTCAAGGTGCTTTTTGGTAGGCTTAGCCTAATATCTAGCACACATGCTAACAGCGAACAGAATGTCTGGTCTACTGGCTGTGAGGTACATCAGGGATCCAATCATACTACGATATTTTGTTTGGTCTACCATGATCCCTGAGTGGTCCTCATCCAGTTTAGTACACTCTATAATGGGAGTGTCAACAGGATCACTAGAATCAAATCCAAATTTTTTTTGAATCTCATTTGCATATTTAGATTGATTTATAAAAATGCCTCCGGGACTTTGTGAAATTTGTAATCCCAAGAAAAATGACATTTGTCCCATCATTGACATTTGAAATTTAGAACCCATTTCACTTGAAACACGGTCACATTCATTGGGGTCAGTCGAGGCAAAAATGATATCATCAACATATATTTGAACATGAATTAAATGTTTGCCTGACTTTCTGGTGAACAATGTCGGATCAACTGCTCCTTTGTTGAATCCAGTAAATAGAAGAAACTTTGATAGCGTATCATACCATGCCCTTGGAGCTTGCTTCAAACCGTAAAGAGCCTTCTTCAAATGATAGACGTGAGTAGGATGCTCTGGATTCACAAAGCCTTCAGGCTGTCTGACGTAAACGACTTCTTTAAGATCTCCGTTAAGAAAAGCCGTCTTTACATCCATCTGATAGACTACCATGTTCTTACTTGCAGCATTAGCCAAAAAGATTCTGATTGCCTCGATACGAGCAACTGGAGCAAATGATTCTTCAAAGTCAATACCCTCCTCTTGACGGTATCCTTTTGCAACCAATCAAGCCTTGTTCTTTAAAACATCACCATGCTCATCAAGTTTCACTTTGAAGATCCACTTTAGAGCAATAATCATAGCACAATCTGGAGCAGGTACTAATTCCCATAAATCTAGCTGATCAAACTCATGAATTTCTTCTTGCATGGCATTGAACCAGCTGTCTTCATTCATGGCAGTTCTCACGTCTTTTGGTTCGATCTTAGAGAGTACGGAGTTGAAGAAGCACCATAAGGCATCGGTTGCAAGTTGTTTCCATGTGGATACTGGACGGGAAAGGTTTCCAATCATGTTGTCCAATGGATGATCATGTGTCCATTTTCTGAGGTGTTCATGTGGTTGTTGTTGAGGAACTGAAGTAGCAGAGTTGATATCTCCTGAAGAAGATGGTTCTGATGATGACTCAGGAGCAAATATGTTTTCAAAGGGTTCATCTTATGGAGGAGCAAAAGGGTTTTCATCATCTGTAACAGCAGCAACTTTTCCACTGTGTACACTCGATGATTGATGATTTGTTGATGAGACAAAGTGGTCAGCAGCAGGCGCTTCTTGACTTAATGACATTGAAACTGAAGGGTTAACTTCATTGACAGGGATAGAGACAGCCTCTGTTAATGGAACTGACATATCATTAGCACTTGGCTCATAGTGTTCATCAAACATTGGATCAAATAATTTCTTCAAATCATCTTTTGAAGGAGGTACATACGGAGTTGGTGGTGAGGGATTAGAAACAAGAGTAGAACTGATAAGACTACTGGATAAAGGTTGAAATGCGGGTCCAGAACTGGATTGTCCTGGAGCCATTTGACCGGTCAGCTCATCGAACGTAACGTGAATTATTTCCATGATATTTCGGGTTCTCTTGTTGTAGATTCGGTATCCTTTTCTGTTTGGTGCATAACCTAAAAATACTCCAATGTCCGCTTTAGCTTTTAGTTTACCTAAATCTTGACCGTCATTAGTTGGGTAAAATAAAACACCAAACACACGAAGGTAGGATAGATCAGGTTTTATTTTATGGACAAGTTCATATGGAGTTTTTCCATAGGAGGTGTGAATAAGGGAACGATTTTGGGTGTACCAAGCAGTGGCAATGGCTTCAGCCCATAGAAACATTGGAACCTTTGAATAAATTAGCATTGTTCTTGCGGCTTCCACAAGAGTTTGATTTCGTCTTTCAACTACACCGTTCTGTTGAGGAGTTCGTGGAACACATCTTTGATGACTGATTCCAACACTTTCATAAAACTGAATTAAGTCTTTGTTAACAAACTTTGTGCCATTGTCTGTTCGAACAATTCTAACAGTATTGTTGAGTCGAACCTTAAGCTGTTTGATAAGTTTGATGATGACATCTGGAGTTTCATCCTTTGTCCTCAAAAACTTTACCCAAGTAAATCGAGAGTAGTCATCAACAACTACTAGAATGTATTTCTTCCCATTTATTGTTTGCACTCTCATTGGTCCGCACAGATCCATATGAAGTGTATGAAGAACCTCCATTACTGAGTTTGTGGGTTTTGGTTTGTGGGCATATTTTGTGCTTTTTCCCAATTGGCAAGCTGAACAAAGATGATCTTTTTCATACTTTAATCTGGGTAATCCTCTTACTAAGTCCTTTCTGGAAAGATTGTTTATAGTACCAAAGTTCAAGTGATTGAGACGACGGTGCCATAGCCATGACTTAGTTTTGGAAGCCTTTGACAGCAAGCGGATGGGTGAATATTTCATCATATCTTCGATAGAGATGGTGTATAGGTTTGAACCACGAGTTCCTCTGAGAAGTTCCACACCATCAAGTTCTCTAACAAAGCAAGTATGTTTTCTGAAGGTCACTTCTAAATCTGAGTCACAAAATTGTCCGACAGAAAACAGATTATGTCCAAGACCTTCAACATAATATACCCTAGAAATCACACTATTTCCAACCACGTAATCTCCATAACCCATAATAGCACCAAAATGATCGTTTCCGAATCTCACAGTTCCGATGAATTTACTCATGAAGTTCATGAGTCGTGACCGGTCTCCAGTCATATGCTTGGAACAGCCTGAGTCCAGGTACCACAGAACGATTTGAACGATCTGCAG
Organism: Chrysanthemum seticuspe; assembly: GCA_019973895.1. Classification (NCBI taxonomy): domain Eukaryota; kingdom Viridiplantae; phylum Streptophyta; class Magnoliopsida; order Asterales; family Asteraceae; genus Chrysanthemum; species Chrysanthemum seticuspe. The sequence goes on along the minus strand of BPTQ01000007.1, from coordinate 327,315,971 downwards.
TTGAACACAGACAAGAATGGATAACTGGATAATTGGGATCCCCATGCAAGAATGGGTTCCATTTGGTTAGTAACAGTGATTGGAACACCCACATCAGAAGTAGAAGCAATGGAATCATTAGAAATAGATGCAGTGCTAGTGTCCATATTTGACCTATTCAAAGTATGTTCACTTCTTAAGGGAATAGTTCTACCAGTAGGCATCCATTTTCTAGTGAGCATTGACTTAGCAAATTTAGGGCAAAACTCATTAACCTTACGCCCAGTAGATATCCATTGATAACCTATATTACTAAATTTCCTTCCTGTGGGTTTCCATTGTTTTCTAACTTTCTTTTGCCTTTGCCTTTTTGCCTTCTTAGCTTGAATTTTAACATTATCAATTTTAACTAGGCATTTAACAACATTAGACAAATCATTCACACTACATTCATGATTAGTAACAGAATTTAAGCAATCATCAGTACATGGTTTGCAAATAGTAGCAGAATTCGAATTAATTACAGTACGCTTATAGCTAATACTAGAATCAACACGATTCGTCTTATTCAAATTCTCCCTAAGGTGATGTTCTACTTTCTTCCACTAAGCATTCCTAGCATGCAAGGTCCTATCATTCTTTGTGTTGCCTTGAGGCTTTGACCTGCTTGCTTTGGTGTCACTTCTTACTCCTGTAGAGGGAATTGGAACATTAGTTGGTTTTGCTACTTTTTGCATTCCTGAACTAGAAGTGCAGGGATATGAACTACTTGAAGGCACATTAGTGTTCACTTTCTTAAAACTGGGCATAGAACAAGACATCACAGCTTTTCCTTTTGCACCTAAGGATTTAGGACATGTTGCTATTAAACATTCTAACAGCTCTTGAGATCATTTGGCTTGAATGCACGCAAACCTAATTTCACTGTCAAGAGGCTTATTTATAAAATCCTCTTCCACAATCTCACGGAGACATTCCAGACTATCCTTAAGGTGAGCACAATAGTTTTGAAACATAGGTTCATTATTCCTAAGATGAGGAGGAATGTATTTAACAGTCACAGTATATTTGCAGTCTGAGGATGATCTTGATGCAACATTCTCATTAAAGACAAGTGGCAGTTTCCCTTTTTCCTGTCTCCTCAGATTCTCAATTTCTTTTTGTAAAGTCGTTATTTTTTCGTTGTTTTTATCACGAGTGACTTTCATTGAATCATATAACTCTTTAAAGTGCAGTTTAACTTTTTCATTTTCTTCTAGAAAACTCTCGTTTTCTTTTTGTAAAGCATTAACTAAGTTTGAAGATGAAAAGTTTGAGAATACTGAGAATCTAAAGGAGGAGGCATTTGGGAGCCAGTCACATTGTTCTTTTCACCCTTTAATTGAGAGATTTGGGCTTTCAATTTTCTGATCGTGTTACAATGAGCTTGAATCTGTTCGTCACATTTGTTTATCTGAAAAACTGCATCAAACTCTGGAATATCTGAGGATGTCTTGATATTTGAGGTTTTGACATTTTCTTTAAGATATTGATATTTTAGTTGTAAATCAAAATGTTCAACTTCTAGTTTAGAAAGATGTTTTACCAAATTATCGTGATCATCCTGATCAATTTTCTCACTTAGTTCTGAGTTTTTGTTTTCAAGCTCAATGACACGATCATGGGAAACTTTCAATGCAATAGATAATTCATGAAATCGAGAAGCAGTAATAGAGTGCTTAGTAACAGTATAAAACACATCTTGAGCAACACAACTCGAAATCAAATTCTCATTTAAGATGTGCAATTTCTTCCTTTTAACTTCATTATATTTGAGTTCCTGTTCATAGTCATTCACTTCAACTATCATTGCATCAAATTTCTTTTCCATTTCTTTAATATCTGAATTTATCCCTTTTTGAAGACTCTCAAATTGACCTTTTAATTGTTTGAAGAAAGGCATGACCTCAGTTAAATAACATTCTTCAGTTTGTTCAAAACCCCTTTCCCCCTCAGTTATCCCTGTAGGTGTGATTCTCTTCTTACACGATTTCTCAAAATCAACAAACAGCTGATAAACAACATATAGGCTGATTAAGGTCTTGCTATTAATGGAAATAGATCTAGGAACTAGATGCATTGGTGTATTAGGAGGATACACAGTTGCTCGAGTCAATTTCCTACAAGGCGGATTCTTTTCAACAAGATTTTCAGCTTTTAGTATATCCATATCTTTCTTCCAAAAAATCTGTTCTGGGGTTAATTGAGTTTGAGGCTTAAACATGTTAAGGGAGATCCAATTTTCCTTAATGTAATCATGTTGTTTGATCATTATGTTTTTCTCTTTACACGCAACATCGTTAAGCTTCTTATTCATTTTCTCCCTAGATGCATCATCTAGTTTTCTATCTTCCTCAGTGCACTCAATGCAACTAGGTTTCTGTCTAGGTTTAAGAATCTCATTGCCATCATAGATTACATTTTGAGCAGCTTTTGCTATCTTACCATACTCAGGGTTGGATTCCTTTATAATGGGGATACTATGCTTATCGCTGAGAACTCTATGCTTAGTGATCATGTGAGCAGTCTGAATGGTATTCCCTTGTACGTACAACTTATTTCAAGCTTGTTTTTCAAGGTTTTTAGATTAGAAAAATCATTCAAAAGTTTTGATTCCTTAGCACTGAATTCTTGCTTAAGCATTTTAACATTTTCTTGAAGTTCTTGTTTTTGCTTAGCAGTTTTAGAAAGCTTTTCTTGTAAGGAGTTTAACTCTTGTTTTAATACTTCTTCTCTAAACTTACTTTTTCTAATAGTTGTACGCATTTGGTCATCCATTTCCTGCTCACGGGTGGTTAACTCAAACTTAGCACGTTGTTCATAAATAGCTACTTGTTCTTTATAGGCATTCAGTTCAGAGATAACAGAATCATCAAGGGCACATGCAGTGTATTCATCAAAAACATAGTCATCATTGACTGCAGAAGATGCATCACTTGGTACAGTCTCACTTTCACTTTGTTTCACATATTGATCATATGGGACAACATTGATATTACCCATATTTTCAATATCTGACTCAAAAGTTTTAGTTGATTGTACTTTGTCATGTATCTTTTGCTCATCAACATCATCGTATAGTTTTAATACCTCTGAGATGATTGATTCTTTGGATGGACCAGCTTGCTGTGATGATGGGACCTTTGGAGAGACCATTGGAGAAATTCTAGCCATGAAGATTGTCTGTGCAGTAGGTTCATCATCGACGTCAGAGTCGTATGCATCACAGTCTGCAACTTGAAAGGCATTATGATGATTATGACCTATCTCCTGAATTGGCTGCTCATCCACATATGCATCATATGTCTTGGCATTGCCCTCAGCAAAAAACAACAACTCCTCTTCATCCAACATAGCTCCATTATCCTGAGCTTGCACAAGTAACATCTTGTCTTTGAAGTACTCTGCATTTTGAGGGCGTTTTGAAGAAGTGCAGTTCCTTGCTATGTGTCCATCACCACCACAGTTGTAGCACTTAATTGGCTTAGCTTGACCCTGATTTGGATTCCTTCCACGATTCTGATTTGCCACATATCCTCTACCAACTCCTCCTCTTCCCTGTTCATACTGTCTTTCTTGAACTGGTTGCACCATAACCTTCCCATCTCTGACAGTAGCTTGATTGTGTGGGTTGGATGCAGTTCTGAGGTTATTGTTGGTGTGTGGGAGAGACTTCATGTTTTGACTAACCATGAGAGACAGTTGATTGATGAAGTTTTCCATGAATGTGTTTAGGTCAGGAGGCTTATATGCTAGATCAGGGATGAGCTTGTAATTACCATTACCCATGGGTATGACTTGAGAAGCTTTGGTGGTAATTCCAACATTGGTGTAAAAAGTTGTAGAGTCATTTGACGAACTTGTTTCTCCCTGGTTGGTTTTGAACTGTTCAAGAATCCTTTTTTCAAACATAGCATGTCTCTCATTCTGAAGAAGGAATCCTTTGGTTAGCTTCACAGAGGTGACAAACTTATGCCATTCGGGATTCATGTTGTTCACAAACTTTGAGTTCAGCTGAATGTTTGGCATGGTCATTTTGATGTTCCTCATATCATTCACAAGCTTATGGAATCTCACGTAGTACTCATAGACACTTTCTTCTGGCTTCATCTTAAAGTACTCAAATTCATCATACAGCTGTGATTCTCTGTCTTCCTTTGTCAATTCAGAAACTGAGAGAAGCATCTTGACATTATCCCAAACAGCCTTGGCTTCAATGTTGTGATTGATAAGCTTGTAGATATCTTTTGGAAGACCCTGAAGTATAATGTTAGAAGCCCTGATGTCAGCATCGAATCTCTTTTTCTCCTTATCATTGAGCTCATCATACATCTTTGGTCTGTCAATTCCATAGATCATTGTTCCATCTGCAGCTGTATCAATTAAGTCTCTTGTAGTCTCAATCTGATAAGGTCCTTCATCAATAGACTTGAGAATGTTGACTCCGTTTTCCTTTCCAAGACAGTACAATCTGATTCGTTGTGCCCAAGAGTCGTAGTCAGTTCTGTCAAGCATGGGTGGACGAGTATCTGAACCAGCTGCTTGAACATCCTCCGCAACAGTGGAGATGATTGTAGGTACGTTGGTAGACATGTTAAAAGATTACACGGGATTTTATAACTCTATGATTAAACCGGGAAATAGATTCTTTCACGGGATTTTACTAAATCAAGAGAAAACTGTATTACAAACAAAAATCAACCAAGTCGCTACGAATTCTTGAACCAACTCGCTAATCACCAAGTCGCTAAGTCACAAGTCGCTAGTGCACCAAGTCGCTACACAGTCAAGTCGCTAAAGAGCAACTCGCTAAGGTCCAAGTCGCTAACACTAAGTCGCTAGACACAGTTAAGTTGCTAAAGAACAACTCGCTAAGATCCAAGTCGCTAGTATCAAGTCGCTAACAATTTACACTACAACTCGCTAACAATTTCTGAAGCAAGTCGCTAACCTCACCAAGTCGCTAGCCGTAGTGGAGAATCCACTAACTTGTACTATTTGTCGGCTTGTCTCAATAGACAAGTCGCTACCAAAAAGCACTACAACTCGCTACCTTTTTATGAAGCAAGTCGCTATGATGAAATTCACTACGAGAACCAAGTCGCTACTAAGAAAAACTTCAAAAACACACTTTTCAATCCAAAACAAGCTCAACCACAGTGATTCAAGCTTATCAAATCAAAACCCAAGCACTTACAATGATTCTAAACACAAAAGTACACCCAAAATTCAAACTTTAACACTAAAAATGATCCAAATGATGCAAAAACCACCAAACTTTTTCAAACTCAAAAACCATCTAAAACCACTAGAAATCCAAGTATATGTAAGAGAGATGATCAAACCATGGCTCTTGATACCATTTGTAACATATTGGATTTCACAAACACACTAAACCAATGATCAAAGAGGCGTATACAAGAGGTTTTAGAGAGAGAAAGTTAGAGGTTGGGAACTTTAGTGAGAGAAAGAAAAATCTTATTATGAGCTCCAACTCTCTACCTTGGGAGGTAGAGAGTATTTATAGTTCTTACATAAATCGCCACCTACGGGCTGTGGATCAGGTATACAGTGGGTAAAGACCCGTCCGTCCTCCACGGTGTTACTTAGCTAAATACTACTAAACATTAACTAATCTACGACTACGAGCTTTCTAACGATTACATATACTTGAGGTGACCGACTCTTTAATAACAGGATTTACTAAATCCTAACAAATATGTTGTCATATTCACAATGAAGATGGAAAACCTTCTAGAGCCAACATATAACAAGCTCTTGGTGGGTGGCATGTGAGATCTACCCTATAGATCAAACATGTGACAACTGGACAGAAACGATGGAGCGATTCATGATATGAATCAATCCTGGTTCAGGAAATAGATTGACGGATACTTTTGAAAAACCAGTCGTTGTGCTCAAAAATTATTTTTCTATAGCACATTGACTGTGTACTTCATTTTTCAAAATCAACGGGTATTTATGATTGAAAATTGATTTCTACCATAAAACCTTCGTTTTATTGCAAAAATTCTTTCTGATAAGCAATACACGATTGTTTTCAAATCATTTTCTTCAATCAGCAAACCTCAATTTGCTGGTTCACTCACTCCGTGTTGTCTTCTTTGAGACACTCCGGTTTGAGAACGGCTAGAGCAGCTGCGAAACCCTGTCAGGGAGATTCTTCAGAATTCTACCTGTACACAGGCAGTACTTGTACTGATCAACGGGGAACCGTGGGCCGTGTACCTCAATTCGACGAAAGTGATCAAAGACACTTTCGTGCGCTTTTATTGCTAACTATTGTTTGCAGGGACACTCGACGGTTGCAGCTGATCAGAATTGAGGAGTCAATCCATAACCGCATGCTCACACATTACATTCACTTCTAAAGAAATCATGATAAGTGCATATCTTCACCAACTGGCTCTGATATTTTCAATCCATGCTTCTGTTACGCTACTGCAAATATCATGAATCAACAAAGCTTTCGCTACTCTGATGAGAAGATTTCATGATCCAAAATGTGAGCATGTCGGTCCAAAAGTCACAACGTCACATGATGGCAACACTACAAAGGAAGAGTTAGAGATTTATGGTGGCTGATGATTTCAAAGCTGGCTCAACACTCATCATCACGTGGATCAGTTAAAGACCTCCAATTGAATTAACAAAACATGTAGAACATGAAGAATCAAAGACTACGGGCTACAGAGCAAAGAACTTAATCAAGAATTCAAGAACAATCAAAATGTAACATCTTTTTGTATTCAATGTAAATTGAGGTGACCTCCCTTAGGGGAAGATTGTTTGGATTTAGAAAATCCGTTAGTTAAAGAGTCGGTCACCTCAAGTATATGTAATCGTTAGAATGCTCGTAGTCATAGTCATGTAATGTTAGTAAGTAGTTTGTTAAGAAACACAGTGGAGGACGGACAGGTCTTTACCCACTGTATGCCTGATCCACAGCCCGTAGGAGGCGTGTCTTGTACGAAACTATAAATACCCTCTACCTCCCAAGGTATAGGGTTGGAGCTTTCAATATCATTTTTCTTTGTCTCACTAAAGTTCCCAAAACTCTTCCACTTTCTCTCTCTAAAACTCATCTTGTACGCCCCTTGTGATTGTGTGTTTATGTGTTTATGAAAACCAATATCTAACACATGACATGGTGGATCATCACGAGGTATACTTCACAGTCATCCCGGAAGCAACTACGGTAAGCGATACAGTCTTCATGGAAAGAGCATCTCCATCAAGAGTCACGAGAAACTCCAAGGTGATCTATAGGGATCCGTTTCAAAAGGAGCTTTCGTAAATGTTCCCATTATACAAGAAATGGGAACTCGTGCTAAGGGAGAACGTACTTTGCTTAGGAGGAAATAAGGATCATCCCAATGCTTACCTAAGCTTCATGATCTATTGCCTTGTAACTGGCACTCACTTCAACCTCGCCTATTACATGGTAAAAAGAATGGCAAGTGTGAAAAGCATGGACAAGATGGTACTCACTTATGCGATGCTCTTGACTCGTCTATCAACCTTCGTCTTTGCTCTAGATCCTTCTCCTTATTCCTATGACCACACTTTTTGCAACAAGGTCATGGTGCCTCTATCCAATAGAAAGACTACAAGGATCATGGTGGATGGCAAGAGACCCCACCCACCAACGGATTTATCAGATGAAAGAGAAAGAGAAGGAGAAGGAAGCAACAACCCCCTTGGCAACGTCCATCTCGACCCCTTAGCATACATCAACCAACTGCCGGATGTCCCAAGCCCTTCACAAGAGTTCCAACAAACTAGGGGCATATTCAAATGTTTTTCTAACTTCCTCATGAAGAAGAAGAAGTAGAGATGGAAGGGTGAAGAGTGAAGGCGATAGAGATGGAGATGAAGTAGGAGGATGAGTGGAAGGAAGGTAAGGTCTTAGACCTTAATTTGTGAACAATTTATGAAACAATGGTCTGTAAACAATCTAAACAATATTTATGTAGTTTAGGACGTAGCTCATAGAAGATGGCATAAATTAGACTAAGACATTCTAACTTAGGAACCGGGAAAATGGGAATTTTACGACAACTTGATCTCATTCAAGTAGTCGATGTCACTCATTTTGCTTACATTTTAGTCATCCCCACTTACTATGCATTCTATTTGTTGTTTGCATATGTTTATTGAGTGTAGAAATGATTAGGATGAGTATTTGCTAAAGAATGTAAAAAACTGCACATTTGCTGAGAAGCTACTGGTCAGTAGTAGCCGGATCCCTCAGATGAGGGAACCGTGGGATCCGGGCAAACAGACATACAACTGCAGACCTTTACACATCAAACCATTCCCCTAGACCACATCATACTAGCTAAACATGATTCTTTAGGATCAATTAAGTCTTCCTCAAGCTCAATAAGTCTCACACTCACCCATAGCTAACTTAGGATCAAATTTAAAGTGCTTTTGATTTATCAATTCATCTAAACTCACCATATTTCCACTCCAATGCTCACACATTGTTCCTCACATCTCAAAACACTTAGCTTGATATTTCTCTCAATTTTAGCAAATTGATTTTAGTCATCCTTACCTTAAAATAGGCTTAAAACTAGTTTTTTATTTCTTTTTACTTTTTAGGAATTTTTCAAATTTCTCTTAAGCCACCATCTGATCTCTAGAATCAATTGCCCTCATTTGTCATTCTCAAATCAATGAGTATCATCCTTAAATACTTAGTTTCACTCTCAAAAAGTCCACTTTCCTACCAAATACCATCATTAAGTATCCTCACTTCTTATGGTTGGACATTTAAGTCACATACCACTTAAGACATATAAGGAAAGTCAAACCCTCAAGATTTATAGGTACTAGACCTTAAAAGAGCATAATCACTTCACCACTTTGCTGTCTGATAGACGGATCCCTGGTTTATGACCAGACGGATCCCTAGTGAGAGGGAACCGTGGGATCCGTGTCTACAGAACAGCTTGTGATAGGCTTTTCTTCCAAATTCAAACCCTCTTTGGTAATCTAAACACTTTTGCTTACCATTTAATGATTCCCTAGAGTAGAACAACACCATAGTTGACCTTGGTGCATGCCAAATTTTCTTAGTGGTCAATAATTTAATTCATTAACTCAAAATCATCCTTTATAAACCAAGCACTCTTAAGAGCTTAATTCACCATGCTTACCACAATCCTAAAATCAGTAGTTAAAGACTTCTACTACACCCTCTCCTTCACTATGACTAAAGCATCTAGCAAGAACTCTTCAACCAAAGGTTCATCCAAAAAGAATACTCATATGGTTCATGAGATATCATCCACCAAGTCATCACCCGTAAGAAGTCAAAATGCTAGAATCCCTCCTCAACAAACTCAATCAACAATAGCTAAAAGAACCGCTAGAATTAGCATTCGACCTTTTGAGTTGGAAAAAGCTTCATCAAGCACTAAACCAAACACACCTAGTTCTAGTCAAACACCCAAGCCCTCATTTCTAGAACCTAGACTACATTCCTTTACCGAACCTATTTCCCATCCAAACCTCTACTCATTGGAGCATTCACCACCAAGGACTTCCCACTCACCAACTTTCTCGTTAAATAGGGAACCACCTACATCACCAAATAGTCCATCTTTGGAGATAAGGAATCACCAAAAATCTAACCACATAGAGAACATTCCATTACCACCACCAACTCATACATCATCACCCTCATTTTTAGTGGAACCACATTCTACGTTGCTCAACACACCTCCACCATCTTTTTTGGAACCTCCTCAAAACATCCCAACTCCTCCGATTTCTAGTCATGACAATAATTGCTCTAATTGTCAAATCACCCAAGGACTTGTTCAAGAAGTACGAAATGAGTTGCATTTCAAGTTTAATCATCTCCTTGAACAATTGGACCAAATCAACAAGTCTACTCATCCTTAGATTCAAGCACAATGATGCTTTTTAGGTTTCCATCACTTCTTAGAATTAGTAGAAAATGTATTACATGTTTGAATCATTCTCTTAGTTTTAGAGATATGTAGATCATTTCTCGTATCTTTGTTGAATGAAATTACATATTATATGCCATATTGTCTTGAGAATATGTTTGGTGCCTTAATACATATCTCATTTTGATGTTAACATCACTTTTTACATCAACATTGTTGTCTTGAGTTTACAGGGAGACAGATCCCTCATATTAGCCTAGACGGATCCCTCCAAAGAGGGAACCGTGGGATCCGCACAACAGAAGACCATTTTATTACTAACGTGAGTCTCATTTGCAGGAAATTATGCATCATATACTTGTTTTCTAACCCTTGTTTGGTATATTTTTAATATACACATGAAGAACTTGACACCCTTAGCTAGGGGGGGTTTCTTGTCAAAGTAAAACGATTGAAAAATCATTTGCAATATCATTCACATAGGATTACATTACATGACGTCCTCCTTGCAAAGGTGCAATCATCAAGGGGGAGCATATTCGTCACAAAGACGAAACCATTTGCAAACATAATTGCAATGCACTAGTTTAGTATTTCTACTTACTTGACGCCCTCACAAAGGGATGGACTCGTCAAGGGGGAGCTAAGACGAGAATACTTCTCTTCTCTTACTTCTTTTCACATGTCTTTCTTAAAACAAATGTGTTAGTTTCTTTTCGACGCTCTTTTTGTTTCGACAAAAAAAAGGAGAAGATAGTAAAAACTCCAATTCAAACTTTTACGAATTTTAGTTTTTCCTTAAAATAATCTTATGTTTTGTCATCAACAAAAAAGGGGAGATTGTTAATACAAATAAGCCGTAAAAACGTTTATTTATATTTTACGATCTTCTAATGTTTTGTCGATAACAAACGTAAAATCATTTTAATGAAACAAATAAAATACGTAAATGGTTTGAGCCAATAGTTTACTAACACACTTACGTTCTCATATAAATCACTAAACAAGTAATAGTGTTTTCATGTTTTAGTAATACATATGTACAACAACTAGTGTTTACATAATGGGTAGATATATACATACTTAGTATGTATTATAATGGGTAATAGAATGGGTTGAAGCATAAGTATTTGACCCATTGACTAAATACATTGAATGTAGTTGGGTAAAACCCAAAGTCCATGACCTATACCCATGGAACATAATCCATAACCCATGACCCATTGCATGACATCATGCATAAGTCATAATGGGTATTATCCATGACCCATGGAGCTAACCCATAACCCATTGACTAGATGCATTGCATCTTCTAGATACATTGTATCTACTTGGATACCCATGGTCCAAAGTATAGGACCCATGACCCATAACCCATGGATAATGAGGAGCGTCTCACGGTTCCCTAAAAATACACTAGACGGATCCCTCAAGCAAGGGATCCGTGGGATCCGTGGAACAGTAGCATATTTTTGTCTATAAATAGTGAGTCATTTCTTCATTGTTGGTTGCTACTCCTACACATACTTTCTCCTAGTATTGTAAACTCTCTAACCTCAGATCCAAAGGATTTTTCTATGTAGTTTGAGTTTGTTTTTGTGTGATTCTCTAGGTTCCTCTTAAAGGCGAGATCACCACCTCTTGAAGTCGAGCAAGCTCAAGTCCATGAGTTTCCATGCTTCGTCATCATCAAGACTACTGAAGTTCTCTTGTTGATAGTTCTTTCTTCATTTCTAGAAGTGTTGTGTGATGAGTGTCTAAATACTCATCATTTTTGTCCCATTTAAACTGCAAAAACATCTGAAAACACTCAGAAATGCATCAAAATGATAAAAATATCACAAATAAGTGTTTCATGTGTTTTAAATACAAAAATATCAAAATCTGGTGAAAAACGTATCAAGTTTGCATAATTGGCAGTTTTAGTCCCCCAAGTTTCAAAAGTTGTCAAAAACAGTCCCTGGTAAAACCAAATAAAGAAAAATATCATTTCAGGTCCCTAGGGATTCCTAAGTTTTCAAAATTGGTCCTTGAGACTTAAAATTGCAAATTTACAACTTAAGTCCCTGAACTTTGAAATTTGGCAAAAATGGTCCTTTGAGAATTTGAAAATGTCAAAAATGGTACTTGTACTATTGAAGGTTTTCAGTTTCAGTCCTTGTGTTAACTTTGAGAAATGGGCAGATTTGGTCCCTCAAATATCAAAAAATTCAGTTTTGGTCCTTGTAGTTAAAACCTTACCTTGTCAAAACTAAATTGACCCTGCCTTTATACCTTTGGACCCCTGTCTTTTCTATTTTTGGACCCTTTGGTCAAAACCAGTCAAACAACTGCTTTCCCTCCCACCTCCTGCTTCGCCACCACTTGCCCTGCTACACTCTGCAACCCCTTCACCCATCACCTCTCCCCTCTCACCTTATCACCTTATCCCCTCACCCACATCATCATCACACCTAGCCACCCCCCCCCCCTAGTGCTAGCTCAGTCCACAGTGGTCAAAACCACTTTTCCCGCCAAATTCACCCATTGGCCACTATGCACCTAAAGTGACCCAGTGGACAAGGAATCAAGTGGGAATCACTCAGAAGGACACGTGGAGCTTTTTGGGTATAAAAGAGAAGGAAGAGAGGCAACTGAGAGTAGTAGTTAGTTTTAATTTTTACAATGTATGTCGTTTTTAAGTTTATCTTGTCTTAACTAGTTTTCATTTGTATTTTCAATCTTATTTGTATTAAACAAAGGTATTCAAATGTATTGCAACTTATTTTAAATCTCAATTTAAGTTCTAGTCACAGTTTCATGTTTCTGAGGCACTGTGGAAATTTTCAGTGTCCAAATCTTTTTTACATGTTCTAAACAGTGTATTTGTAGACTCAAACAAGCAAAAACAAGCATATCAAAGCTTTTTATAAGCTTGTAATTAAGTATCAAGCTCTTTTGAATATTGGTCAACAAAAGTCAACATGAGCAAAAAAAATGAAGTAGAAATGGCAATGGGTGATGCAGACATGGATTTGGGTTGATATTTAGTCATTTGGGTTGGATTTGATAGGTTAGTGTTCTTGGTTTCACTGTTGGCAAGCCATTGTGGCTAGGGACACTTGTAAGTGTTTTTCAACAATTTTTAGCATAGTCTGATTTAGAGGTTACAAGTAGTTAAATTCTGTTCAAAAAGTAGTATTTAGGTTAATTAGATTTAGTTTGATCAAAATTACATGTTGGATTAATAGTTAGCTTGTTTAAATTTGCCAATCAGTTAAAAAGGGTGTGTTTGGATTAACTGTCATACTGTCTCAGAGGTCTATTCAGTGGTTAACTTTTATTGATTCATGTTTACTAAGCTTACTTGAGCACATATCTGTCAATAATTTGGGTCTGCAAGCACTGAAAGTCAACATCTTATTAAATCTGTCTCATTCATTCACTGTTGGAATTTTTGGATGTGCAAACTCTTTATTTGTGTTTAGAAATCTTAGGCATTGCTTGCATTGTACTTGTTCCATCATATTACATCAATCTCAGTCATAAAATTGGATTCAAAGTTCATTTTGGTCAAAATTCATAACTGTTATCAAAAGTCAAAATTTAGAAAACCTGTTTTGGGGCCAACTGCAAGGAATTTTCATAAGCTCATTTTTGAGCCACATGAAGTGAAACTTGGAATTTTGAAAACTTCAACTGGTATTCTTTCTTATCACCATTTTATTAGATTTTTGCAAATTTTTTAGAGGTCTCAAAACTGCTTCTCTTTTAGGCATTAAATGCCCTGTTCACAGATACTCAGCTTATGCTGAGTTTTCTCATCTTGTGCAGCCTATGCACAGAGCTCATAAGAGCTTCCCAAGGTCTGATTCTTGGTTTGCTAGGTCTCACCCAGGTCTAGTTTAAGTCTTTGTATTTGGTTTTTGCTGTCTAGCTTATTTGAGTGCTTATTTTCTTGCTGCAAGTAGACACCCACAAACTGCTTTTTAGCTTATATCTCAAAACATCAAATCTGTGTAAACAGCTATTCAGTGGTTAAAAACAGTTAGGATTTGTTTTATTTTAGTTATTTTAGCAGTTTACAACTTCTGTTAACAGTTGGTGGCTTGTTTGTGTTCATTTGGCTTATTCAAGTGCTTATTCTTAAGCATATTCCATAGCAGTTCCATATTCTTACACATAAGCACTTGTTTTTCCATTTTTCCTAGATTCACAATTTTATTTTAGAGTTTTCCTGAATTTTTCACATTTTTCTAGGTCAGTTTGCTATTTTTCTTAATTAAAAACAGTTTTTAAGCATTTTTAATTAGCTTTTATTGCAAATAAATCAGAAAAAGTTAAAAAAAATAAGTTTTCATTTTTCTTAGATTAAGATAAATATAAAAAGTAAAAAAAAGTAATTTTCCAGATTTTTCATAGTTTATTTTGTAATTTTTAATAATTTAATTAGTTTTAAATAGTTTAAAATCCATAAAAAATAGAAAAATAATCAGAAAAATATAAAAATAGTTTTGAAAATTCTATTTTGATATTTTAGATTTTTCTAAGTCTTAATTTTATTTTTCTAGCTTTGTTTCATATTTTCTTGTACTTTAGGTTAATATTTAATAGTTAAAAATAGTTTTTAATTAATAATAAATAGATAAATAGTTATAAAAATAATTTTATTTTTCTATAAATTTTCTTTTATCATTAGGTTTGTAAAAATATCATTTTCATATTTTTAGGATTAATATTGTATAAGTTTCACATTTTTATTTGTACGTTACGTAGTTTTTAAATTCAGTTTTATAAAAACATAAAAACAAAAACATCAGTTTAAAAATAGTGATAACGTTTATTTAATATTTTTTATCTTTTTAACTTTCTTTAATTTGCATTTAAGCCCCTGTAGTTTATGGGCTTTCTCTTTAGGTATAGATCAATCACTATCATTTCCCGTTCAAATCCTCTCGATCACTTTACGTTTGACTATTCTCGCACAGCTCGTTGGGACTTAACGACCTGGGGAAACACTATACTCTCCTGATCTTCATTGCATTTGTGCTTAAGCTGTTTTAAGTTTGTTACGGTCGGCCATTCACAAGTGGCAGGCTTGAGTGATAAAACTTGACGGTTTTGCACCAATCAAATTTTGGCGCCGCTGCCGGGGAGGCTGTAAGCGTGTTCTAAGCATTTTTCAGACTCGTACTTGCACATATACCACAGTTTGTAAAAAGTTTTCTGTAAAGTTATAAGAAAATCAAAAAGTTCATTAACACTTTTCCTAAAGTGTTAAAAACACCAAACAAAATATAAAACAACAAAACAATCGTAACGTTTTGTATCTTATGTTTCTTTTAAGGTGATTCTTAAAGAAATACGATTTGGTTAAACGAGACGATACCAAAAATATTGTCCAAAAGTTTTTAAACCCATCAGCACAAATCTATACCTACGTCTTTTCAGTGGTACTTAATATATACATAAAAATCAACCACCGCAAACCAAGGCAGTACACCTACTAACTGGGGGTGTGACCATAATAAGTTCCCGAACATCAGATTTAAAACTTGCCTTTGTGTCCTTGTGATTTGGTGTACCTTTTTCAAAGAAGCCATTTCATTTGTGATTATTGGTTAAGTTCACTTGTCGTTTTGCCTCGCATTTGTTTTGAAAATTGATTTTTATACTTAGTGCATGCGCACTCGTTCTTCCAGTTCTACAAGTCCACTTTCAGAACTTGGAAAGATTCCTCGTAGACGTAGAGGACGTTCTGCTCCTTCAGCTGTGACTGAGGAACGTCTACCACCACCACCACCTGCCGTAATGGCAGAAGACAAGCCGATGAATGAGCTTCTCCAAGCACCCATCGAGGGTTATGGAGATGCTATTGTTGTCCCAGCCATCGTGGCTGATACTTTTGAGCTCAAAACCGGGTTACTTAATCTGGTAACCCAAAGCCAATTCTATGGTTTTGAGCGGGATGATCCTCATGCACACATTCGATGGTTTAACAAGATTGCATCTACCATCAAGTACAAGAATGTCCCACATGAAGCCATCAAGCTTCTTCTGTTCCCATTTTCTCTAGAGGGACAAGCCCGGAATTGGCTTGAGAAACAACCCCCTCGTTCCATTGAGACATGGGAAGATCTTGTCACAAAGTTTGTTAACGAATTCTATCCTCCATCCCGAACTACAAGTCTTAAGAATGAGATAATGAAATTCTCTCAAAGATTTGATGAATCATTCGGGGAGGCATGGGATCGTTACAAAGACTTGCTCCGTAAGTGTCCGCATCATGGTTTTACCGAGTTAATGCAAATGGATACTTTCTACAATGGTCTGAACCAGACTAACCAAGACTCTCTAAATGCCTCCGTGGGAGGTAATTTCTTGAGCAAGACCACAAAAGAAGCCTTGCAAATCATTGAAAACAAGTCTCAGGTCCGTCCTTTCCGCACAAAGACATATCATACTTAGTCTAATGCTGGACCTTCTACTTCATCTCCCGTGAGTACATCTAGCACCGATGCTAAGATTGACAAACTCACGGATATTGTTCAGGCTTTGGTTCTTGCTAACCAAAAGAAAGTCACTTTCACACAGACACCATCACATGGTGAAGTGAAGAAAGTTGAAGTTTGTGTTACTTGTGGTGGTCCTCATGCATACCACAACTGTACTGCCACCGATGGTAGTCCGTTTGAAGCTAATGCTATAGCCGGTACTTCAAATCAAGGAGGTAATCAATACCGTCCTCAAAATGAACCAAACTACCGAGCTAACACTTATCAGGCACCACCCGGTTTTAACCAGAATCCTAACCGGAATCAGAACCAACCTAGAATGAACCAAGGTTATCAAAACCAAGGTAATTTCTATTCCGGACCCAATCAAGGTTTCCAACATCAAGGAAACCTTAATCAAAAAAATTTCAATCGAGGGAATCAAATTCAGGGAAATGTGAATTCTAATCAAGGGAATTTTCAACAACAAGGTCATAATCAAAACATACGACCTCAAAATTTCCCTCCACAGCCTCCAGTACCATCATCTGATGAGTTATTGAAGCAATTCATGAAATCCCAAGATGAAATGAACAGGTTGTTGGTCAGTCAGATCGCTGATCTCAAGAAGTCTTTAAATGATCAACCCTCGGGCTCAGGAAAACTTCCGAGCAACACGATCGCTAACCCGAGGGGCGATGCAAAGGCGATCACAACCAGAAGTGGTGTTTCATATAATGGACCCGCTATTCCTACTACCTCTTCTTCTTCTCCCCCAAAGGTAGTAGAAAGTGAATCTAAGACGCACAATGGACCTTTGACTCCAATGCCCCCTCCTCCTGTAGCATTGAGTCAAGTTACCAAGGATACAACGGACAAGGTGCATTTTTCAAGCCCACGAAGTACCGCACACGTCCCACCTTCGGTAGTCCAAGCTTTAAGACCGGAAACCCAAGTTCCGAAGAAAAATTCTGAGCCCGAAATGACTTCCATCCCGGCTCAAAAGTCTAGTCAGCTTCCTTACCCATCAAGAATGAATGATGAGAAGCTCAAAGACAAAAACAAAGAGCAAATGGAAAAAATTTTCCAAATCTTCAATGAGCTACACTTTGATATAAGCTTCGTTGATGCTCTCGTTCTAATGCCTAAATTTGCATCTACACTTAAAGGCCTACTGAGTAACAAAGATAAGTTATCTGAAATGGCTAAAACCCCTCTCAATGAGCAATGCTCAACGGTCCTTCTCAAGAAGCTTCCTAAAAAGCTTGAAGACCCTGGCAAGTTTTTAATCCCGTGTGATTTCTTGGGGATGGTTCAATGCTCCGCTTTGGCCGATCTTGGCGCTAGCATTAACCTTATGCCACTCTCAGTATGGAAGAAACTGTCTCTTCCTGAACTTACTCCTACTTGTATGTGTTGGGTTCAGTAAATACCCAAACTCCTTAATCTAGGATTTGAATAGAAAATAGCCCAAGTATTTAATCCGTTAACACAAACAGGTCACTGAGTGCATAGTCTCTCAGTGAGTCGTCTTCAGGATACTCAGTAAGAGGCTAAGAAGAAGTCTCTCCACTCAGTAAGGCGGAACTTAAAGGGTGAAGACTGAGTCAAGAAGAAGATGATGGATTCAGTGAGAGATGACAATAACTCACTGAATCCCTAAGATTCCTATCCAACTTCTTACACTGAAGACAAACTGAAGTAGAAGACTGAAGAATGTAAAGACTGAAGAAAGAGCGGGACAAAGCGGGAAAGGTTGAATCAGATAAGACGAAGTCCTTATCATCCAAAGTCAACTTTCCCTGAATAGCAAAACATCAGGCTCAGTGTCATCACTGAACTTAGGAAAGTAGTCTTGTCTCTTACCTAGAATAGTCTTTGTAAACAGAGACAAAATACATCAGTATTTTGTCTTCTGTGTGATGTCAGTTTGTCACTTAGGAAAGAGTCAAATACCATACATGTATAAATAGCATAAGAGATGGAGTGAAAAGGTTAAGCTTGTGAATTGTAAAAACACATACACGCAAGCCATCTTTTCACTCCTCCAAATACAACTTAGTTCCTGAGATAGCTCAGTGAGCTCTAAGAGTTGTGCTCAGACATAGCCTGAGCTTAGAGAGGAATCACCCAACTTTGTCATTTCAATCCCAAGTACTATTCCGCAAGTACTTGGGTAACGTATTCTTTGTTGAATTATTTCTAATAAGAATATGATGTTGAAAATTACTTAGTGTGTTTTCTTTATGTTAATTTCAGTCATTGTTCACTTTTAACTTGTTTTATAAACTTGAACTGTTTTAAACGATAGTGAACGGGGAACAACAAGTGGTATCAGAGACAGGCTAATTATAAAACTCGTTTTTAGGCCGCTCTAAAAGTTTTTAAATTAGGATCCTAAATGGCTGAAATTGATGTACCCCAACTAGTCGATAAAAAGGGTGGAGCTTATTCAGCTGTTGCCCCTAGACTTGAAGTTGGCAAATTCAACAAATGGAAAAAGCGAATGCTTTGCTATTTGATTGGGATGGAACCTTATTATGTCAAGTGCATAAATGAAGGTCCATTTGTCCCAAAGACTGCTGAAGGGTTGCCCAAACCTGAAGCTTAATGGACCCAAGATGAAAGGAGAGTGGTCAACCAGGACCAAAGACTCAAAAGTATCATAATATCTTGTCTCCCTGACGATATTATGGAGTCTGTTATAAGCTGTAGCACTGCTAAGCAAACCTGGGATGACCTAGTTCATAGTCATGAAGGACCATCTGATACCAAGGAAAACAGGATAATGGACCTGAAACTTGAGTATAACACCTTCAGGGCTAAGGACTCAGAAACTCTCTCTCAAACTTACACCAGATACAAAACTCTTTTAAATGAACTTTCAAATGATGGTGTAAATTTGTCTAAGCATGAAATTAATGTTGGTTTTGTAAACAGTCTCCCTGAGAAATGGTTGAATTTCTCTCAGGGACTCAGGAATGCTAATCATATCCAAAATCTTGAGCTTCCTGAAATTTATGGGAAATTTGTCTATGAGGAAAACCTCATCAACAGACGATACCCTGACTTGAAGAAGTCTCAGGAAGTCAAGAAGTCCCTGACCACTACCTCATCACCAATATCAACTGCTTTCTTTTCTAACAATGTAGTTCAATATTTCCAAGAAAACTCAGATGATGAGCCTGATGAGAGATCAAGTGAGGAGTACCTAAGTGACCTGAATGCTGAATTTCAGGAAAGGGCACTCCTCGCTAACTCTCGAAGGTTTATAAAAAGAAACAAAGGTTTTTCAACTGCTAAAGCAACTGAAGACACTGAATGCTACAAGTGTCATAAAAGAGGCCATTTTGCAAAAGACTATTTTTCAAAAACAATTTCTGAACCTTCTTACAAACCATCAGGATCTAATCAGTCTCCAGGCTTTAGCAAATTTCAACCTAAAATCTATCAGTCCCATCAAAATGTTCAAAACAAATCTGATCTTAACAAAACCATTGATTATGAAGCTAAGTATAAGAAAGCAAAAGCTAAGCTTGCATTGCTTGAGGCCAGTCCCTCAGAAACAACAAAAATTGTTCAATCTGTGCAGGGTAAGAACAGAGGCCTTGTTGCTGAAACCTTTGACTGGGATGAAGAGCCAATCTCATCGGATGATGAAATGGTACATGTCAGTGCTCTAATGGCTCTCTCAGAAGAAGACAAGCTAGCTGTTGGGAAGAATCATGCTAGGAACGGGGAATGGGTCAACATCACTATGAAGAAGGTAAACACTTTACTTTCTATGGATGATGACTCTGATTGGCAGTCTTATATGAATTATCTTAATGTTGACCTTAAGTTTGTAGAAGAGCAAAGACTGAATCTTTTTTCTAAGTACAACAAGTTAAGTTTTGAATTGAATAAGTGTAGGGATGAATTGCTTATTTTAAAACAAGCTAAGCTTGAGGCTGTCACTTTGCAAATTCAAAACACTGAACTAGTTAAAAGAAATCAGAATCTTCAAGATGAACTTAATAAGGCAAATGATATTCTTAAGAGTTGGACTGCTAAGAATCCCAGGGTCTTTGATGCTGTGGGAGCCCCCAGTAGCAGCAAGAAGAGAGTCATAAGTGAAGATCATCTCCCTGACTCTCTCAACAAAGACCAGTCTCCTAAGCCATTTGTGTCTGGTGGCATGATTACAAGTATGTTGGCTGATTCAAATTCCAGTGAATGGATTGAACGAGTTAATCCTGAGAGTAAGCTTCCAAACTTCGATTCTGGAAGGATTCTAGAGCCTGAAAGTCAAGCTCTAAAGAGCATGCTTGGACTCCCTGATGTGCCCAGTGGTACTGAACACATCTCTGAGTCTTAAGCAGAATCTCAAGCACCGCTTCCACCACTGAAATCTCTTCAGGGTGTTGCTCCAAGCTCTGAGCTTACTCCACTACAATTCAATCCTCATTCACCAAAAGAAAGGTCTGGACGTGGTAGAACCATCCTTCAAAGACAAGCAAAACTAATCCAACAAGAGTCTACACCTGCTGAGACTTCATCATCCTCTGTCCCCACTGAAGCTGACCAAATCCAGCAACTGACTGAACTTGTGAGGAAACTTACTGAAAAAATGGAATCCATTGAAAAGGTCCCTGAACCAATCAAGGAGACAAAGTCAGCTTCCTCCAGTTCCTCAAAGTCAAAGTCAACCTCCAAAAGCAAACAAAAGTGTGAGCTGTGTCATTACACCACCCATACCACTGACAACTGCTATAGAATCCTTTTTTGCATGATCTGCAAAAAGGATGATCACAGGACTGCTGATCATCTACAGTATGTCAGTCAAGCAAACTATACCAAAGTTGGTCATCAGTATGCTTCATCCTCCAAAACTGCCCCAAAGAATAGAGCAAAACCTTTTCCTCTCTGTCCTCACTGTGGGTTTAATGATCATCATCAGGATGATTGTCTCATGAATACATGCTGTGATATATGCGGTAATCCAGCTCATGAGACATCCCAACATGACAGTATCATTCATGCAAGGAGAAATTCCAAACAACCCAGAGTCACTGAGTCATCCTCAGCCTCTAAATGCAAAACCTGTGGTAGCACCTTGCACACAACCACTGACCATGAGTCGATTGCAAATTTCAAAGAGACCTTGAGATCCAAGCCACTAGTAAGTGGGTCATGAAGAGAAACTAATTCAGTTTACTACTTGTGCAGAGACATGCCAGGGAGCCTATTTGGCATCTAGACAGTGGATGCTCAAGAAGCATGACTGGTGTGAAGGAATATCTGCACAAGTATGTAAAGGAACCAGGGCCCAAGGTAGTATTTGGTGATAACTCATCATGTCCCACGGAAGGTTATGGTTCAGTAAACTGCAATGGAATAGTTTTCTCTAGAATAGCCTATGTCAATGGTCTCAAATACAATCTCATCAGTGTCAGTCAACTATGTGATGCAAAATTCATTGTACAATTCAATGATAAACAAGGTACCATCTTTAATGCCAACAAGGAAGTTGTGTTGATAGCTCCTAGGAGAGATGATGTTTATGTGCTTGACATGTCAACTCTCTCCCAAGATGGAACTTGTCTCTTTGCTAATGCCACTGAAACTATCAACTGGCTGTGGCATAAGAGACTCTCACACCTGAACTTCAAAAACCTCAACAACTTGGCAAAACAAAACAAGGTCCTTGGCTTACCATCACTGGTCTTTGCAAAAGACAAACCATGCTCTGCCTGTGAAAAGGGTAAACACCACAGAGCATCATTCAAAACCAAACAAAATTTCTCCATCAAAAGCTGCCTTCACCTCCTGCACATGGATCTCTTTGGACCTGTCAGTCCCAGATCAATCCAGCATGAGAAGTATACACTTGTCATTGTTGATGAATTCTCAAGATACACTTGGGTATACTTTCTTTCAAAAAAGAGTCAGGCAGCTGATGCAATAATGTCATTCATCAGGAAGATTGAAAACCAGAATGACATTACTGTTAAACAAATCCGTACTGACAATGGCACTGAGTTCAGAAATCAAGAACTTGAGAGTTTCTGTGATGAAAAAGGAATTTCTCAAAATTTCTCATCTCCTTATACTCCTGAACAAAATGGGGTTGCTGAAAGGAAAAACAGAACTCTCATTGAGGCTGCTAGAACTATGTTAAATGGCTCTGCCCTCTCAAAACATTTCTGGACTGAAGCAGTCAAAACTGCCTGTTACACTCAAAATAAGTCAATCATTGTCAAAAGACATAATAAAACCCCATATGAGATCTTCAAAGGTAGACTTCCAGACATCAGCTATTTTCATGTGTTTCGATGTCCTGTGTTCATTCACAACCACAAGGATCATCTAGGCAAGTTTGATGCAAAAGCTGATGATGGATACTTTTTAGGCTACTCACTGATCTCCAAAGCCTTCAGGGTTTTTAACACAAGGAGACAACAAGTTGAGGAAACCTTTCATGTCACCTTTGATGAAAGTACTGAAAGCATCAGGTTCACCAACACCTCAGTGGAGGAAATTGGAATTGATAACTCATCAAGATATCCTCCTGATGAGTACAACACTGAACTCAATTCCTCATAACAAGCTGATGCTGACATCTCATATTATGTCTTACCCCACAACCTACCCCAACCAACCATCAATGAATTCATTGATAATCAGTCTGTCCCTACTGGGATAAGTAACAATGATCCAAATGATCAGGAGCCTGTTACTCATGATCCTCAACCTGATCTTGACATCTCAACAGATGTTCTAAATAATCATGTGGCTCTTGCACCTGAACTCACATCTGAACTCCCAGTGACATATTCAAGCTCAGATCCCAGACCACAAAGTAAGTGGACTAGATCTCAGGACATTGAGCTTGTAAACATCATTGGTGAACCCACTGAGGGCATGCTCACTAGAAGCATGGCTGCTAGTCTAACTGCAGCTTCAGCCAATGAATGTCTATATGCTGATTACCTATCAGACATTGAACCCAAAAGTGTCACTGAAGCTCTAAAACACCCAAGCTGGGTTCAGGCTATGCAAGATGAATTGCAACAGTTTGATAAAAACAAGGTCATGACCTTGATCAAATGTCCTCAGGATGTAGTAGTCATAGGAATGAAGTGGGTTTTCAGAAACAAAACTGATGAAAATGGCACTGTCATTAAAAACAAAGCCAGACTTGTAGCCAAAGGATACAGTCAACAAGAAGGCATTGACTATGATGAGACATTTGCTCCTGTTGCAAGAATGGAAGCCATCAGGATCTTCCTTGCATATGCAACATACATGAACTTCAGGGTCTACCAAATGGATGTTAAAAGTGCATTCTTAAATGGTGATCTCAAGGAAGATGTGTATGTTCAGCAACCTCCTGGCTTTGAGAGTAGTGAATTCCCTGACTATGTCTGCAAGCTTGACAAAGCCCTTTATGGACTTAAACAAGCTCCCAGGGCATGGTATGAAACTCTCTCAGCCTTCCTGATACAAAACAAGTTTGTCAGAGGAAAGATAGACAACACACTGTTTGTCTATAGAACCCAACAGGATGTGATACTAGTCCAAGTGTATGTCGATGATATCATCTTTGGCTCAACAAACTACAAACTTTGCAAACAGTTTGAAAAACTGATGACAAAGAAGTTTGAAATGAGCATGATGGGGGAACTCACTTACTTTCTTGGACTTCAAATCAGGCAAACTGATAAAGGTATATCCATCAGTCAAGAGAAATACACCAGAAATCTCTTGAAGAAATATGAGATATTTGACTATGCCTCAGTGAAGACACCAATGGTTCCACCTAACAACCTTGGACCTGATCTCACTGGTAAATCAGTCAATCAAACTCATTTCAGAGGGATTGTTGGCTCACTGATGTATCTAACCGCTACTAGACCAGACATACAATTCTCAGTCTGTCTAATAGCAAGATATCAGTCCAATCCAAAAGAATCCCACCTCACTGCAGCCAAAAGAATACTCAGGTACCTGAAATGAACCCCAAACCTTGGACTATATTATCCAATATGCTCAGGGTTTGATCTCAAGGGTTACTCTGATTCTGATTATGCTGGCTGCAACATGGACAGAAAAAGTACCTCAGGGTCCTGTCAATTTCTTGGAGGAAAACTGGTGTGTTGGAGTGCAAAGAAGCAACAATCAGTGGCTATGTCCTCAGCTGAAGCTGAATATGTAGCTGCAGCAGGATGCTGTGCCAATGTATTATGGATGAAAAGTCAACTCAGTGACTATGACATCCATTACAAAATGGTGCCTATCTTCTGTGATAACACTAGTGCAATTGCGATCTCCAACAACCCTGTCCTCCACCAAAGAACCAAACACATTGATATCAGATATCACTTCATTAGGGATCACATAATGAAAGGAGACATAGAACTTCATTTCATCCCTACTGAATATCAACTGGCTGATATCTTCACCAAACCCTTGGATGAGCCTACCTTCAGGAGACTAAAAGCTGAATTGGGAATGCTTGACATTGAAAGTCAAGTATTTGAAAACCAATCTCAGTAAGCTCTCTGACATGGTTCATCCTCCCTGAAAATCCAAAATAAACCTCTCACTGAATGAGTAATACTCATTCAGGGTCCCTGACACTTGACAAAGAGCATTGAATGAGTAACTAAATGGTCCAAGTATCAGTTACTTTAATGTCCTAGGTTGGTAACTATGCCAATTTAATAAAGGAATATATGTCTCTTTGTCTTACTGTCATCCCACTTGGCATTTATTGCCTCTCACAAGAAATATCAAATTGATATTTTTTCTCTGCAAAGGTGCACTTTTACTGTGCACCTCAACTGTTCCCTTGAAAAACGGGATTTTTACTGCGGGTAATGGAGTGGTAGCATTAAATGGGGAATTTCAAAAGTCTTTCAAAAACCTACTCTTAGTTTTTCCATTTGTGCACAAAACACCCCTCTTATCACTCTATAAATACCCTCTTCTTCTACACAAACAACACACACAAATCAATTTCTGCAACTAAACTCTGTCAAAATCTTTTCTCAAATCCAGAAATATTTGTGTGTTCATAAAACCTTCAAAACCTCTTTTGGAAAACCTTTCTTGTAAACATTTACAAAAGTTTTTCATCACTAACTAGAGAGATCTAAACATTTTTAACTGTTCTTGCCAAACGTTTTTTTTACCCTAAAAACTTCTTTAAAAGATATGGCTAGAACACAATCTCTCCAGTTTGCTTCTCAGTGGGTAGGGGATCTATCAAACGTTGAATTCAAAACAAACAATGTCATAGGTAATTTTGAATACCCTGAAAATGTCCCAACCTATAAAGACATTGTAAAAATTTTATTCAACTGCCCACTAAAAACGGCCTTTGTAAAGTGTCCCTCAGTGGTGTACCCAAACTACCTCAGGGAGTTTTGGGCAACTGCTAAAGCCTTTGACCCGACACCTTCGACTGATGAGAATAACCTTAGACCACTCAGGGAGTATCTCATCAGGTTCAGTCTAAATGGGGGGCAACAACATACCCTGGATTACAAAACTTTTTGCACTTCAACAGGGTTAGATTACAACAAAGGTGTTTATGTCGCCCATCCTGAACCTTCCACAGTGAAGGATGGGTTAAAACAAATCGTTTTGGATCCTACATTTTTGGACAAGACCCCAGTCACTAAAAGTTCATTCCCCGTGGCTTGGAGGATCCTTTTCACTTTTGTGATTCAGGTCCTCGGCGGGAATCACTCATCCACTGAACAGGTAAACTCTATTCAGTTGATGATGGCATACTGCCTGATGAATGGGGTCACTGTCGACATAGGGGAGATCATTTACAGTGATCTTGTAACAAAGCTACAGAGCAAAACTAGGACGAAGTATATTTCGTATCCTAGGTTTGTCTCTTGTGCTTTACAATCGTTACTGGGTGCCAATTATACTCAGGATGAAAATTTTGGAAATTTACCTGGCATCCTGAGTCCTTCAAACTTTCAAAAGGACCCATCCCTTGTCACACCTATAGAATTGACGGCCCATATGGTTGCTGTAAACAACCAGGAGGGATCAGTGTCTCCAAACCCTACTCTTAAAAAGAAAAAGGGGAAGTCTCAGACTGGGACTAAGACTAAACCAAAGTCTCAGGGCCCTGAGGCTTCAGGAGCACCGCCGAAGAGGCACAAAAGGCCTGAGACCAAAAAGACACCCACTGACCAGGCAACAACCACCCCCGTGACAACGAAGGACACTGATACATCACAGTCAGTGCCCTTGGTCACACCTACTACTCCCCAAGATCCAGAGGGAAACAAACAACCCGCTGGTAGGGGAGCGCCTTCCATTTTGCCCGGTGATGACATTAGCAAATCAAAGCCTTTGTCTGAGGGCACACTGATCGATCCCAAAGACTCAGGGGAAAACAAACAATCCACTGATAGGGATACAACATTCACTGACTCTGCTAAAGGCACTGGGAAATACCCACCAGTGTCTCAGGGGTCACTGGGGGACAAAGACTCGGAGGGAAAGAAACAACCCGCCGATACGGAACCCAAAACCAATCCTGACTCCCGAGAAGACGCTGGGAAACTCCCACCAGTGTCCGAGGGGTCCACGGGGGACAAAGACTCAGAGGGATCAATACCACCCGCTGATATGGAACCCATTCCCACTCCCTTGTTAACTGTTGCTGAGGTTACTGAATTGCTGCAATCTGATGATGACCTTGCTGAAAGTGATGATGAAATCTTATCAGCAGGAGAAGAAGTAGACGCTGAGGTTCAACCTGAACAAGAGCCTCAGCCTTATCCACAGATGCAGACTGAGTCACCCTTTCAACCTGAAGACAATGACTCAGCCTCATCCTCCAGCTCTGACGAATTCAACAGGTTTGACAATGTTCATCCACTCACTGAAAGACAACTGGTTAAGTGGATCAGTAGGGCTTCAAGGAGGCTATTTTCTGGGGTAACTGAACAGTTTTGGGATCAACACACTGAGGCTGCTGCCAGTTACGCTGACCTGAGATCTGATGTGCTCACCTTCAACGAAAATGTTCATGAGCACAGAGATCTTATGTACAATCATCTTGTCAACCTGGATGAACACATGGTTAAATTCCTCAAGCATCTTCAGACAGTTGGGGTTACGATTGATGAAATCAGGGATGCTGTCAAAGAAGACCCAGCGCTCAATGCCAAAGTGCTGGAGGCAACTGAGGCATATGCAAAGAATTCATCCAGGCTCACTGACCTTATAGAGATGCTCAAGTCTGCAAATGTTCAGGGTCTTCAAACTTCAGTTCAGACTCTTCAGACCACCATGGACTCACTGAACACTCAGGTAGCTACCTTGACTCAGGCCTCGTCTTCTATGGCTTGGAATCTTGGTCCACGAATGACTTCCTTGGAGTTATCTCATGCGAACTTGGATGCAAAGGTCACTGGTCTACAAGCAGATACTTCAGAAATAAAGGCCATGATGACTGAAATCTATCAGGCCTTCAAAGGTCAAGCTGGTCAGTCCCCCTCAGCACCTACTCCAACTCTTGCCCTCACTGACGCTACGGCAACAGTTGAGGGGGAGAATACTGCTGAAGAAACTCCTCTTCACACTGAGGGGGAGCAAACACCACCAGTCTCAGCAGCTCAAACATCATCATCATCAGCACCAGTCTCTGCAGTACCAATCTCATCACTTCCACCTCAAGCAGCAACAACAACAACACTGACAGTCTCAACACCTATCATGACAACACCACCACCCATCATTGCATCATCCTCCTCAGGACAGGACAAGGGCAAAGGCATACTGACAACTACTGAGCCTGAGAGGATCCCCTACAAAATCGGTGACACTGAATACCTCTTCACTCCTCAACAGCTAACCAAACACCTTGCCAAAGAAGGAAGAAAATTGAAACAAGCTGAGGATGAAAAGAAGACTAAGGAGGCATTGACCCAAGTGATTGCCGAAGAAGCTGAAAATGTGGGAATAGATGCAAGCAAGCTTAAAAAGGGTCAGGCAGGACAGAAGTTCATGGAAGCTCAGGCTGCTCAAATGGCTGCAATGAGAGCTCAGTATGAAGAAAAGAGAAAGAAAACTGAAGCTCTCAGGCAAAACAGAATCAAAGAATATAACTGGACAATGACCAGCCGAAGGCTTCCTGAAAAAATCACTGATGTCAAAATCATTCCCAACACCAAACCATTGGCTATGAATGTTTACAGAGGAGATGACAAAAGACACTTTGAGGTTCATGATCCCTTAAAGTTCAGTGACTTTGGGATCACTGAACTTGATGAACTTGGTCCGATCACTGGAAAGAAGCAAAATAAGGTGGTCAAGGAGCTGATGAAGATGCTTAGCAAAAGGTATGAAAGGCTGAGGGAAGCACCAGCCCAACTAAGAATTCAGCCTGCCTTGACTGCACCTCAAGGATCTCAACCACAAGCTTCCACTGGCAAAAGGAAAAGAGTTGATTTCCAACCTGAGATCAAAGTGCCTGGCCTTGACTGCAACAGAGAACTACCTGAAGGTGTTAATTTTGTGAACTGTCTAGTGATTGAAGAGCCTGAAAGAGGGCTATTCCACATTGATGTCTATGGGAACCCTGCATTTCAAAGATGGAGTGACATTGATCAGGCTGGAGTGGCTGCAATGATCTGCTATATTCCTGTGGCCTCTCAGATCCAATCCCCAGCGAACATCAGGTTCTGTCAAGACCTGAATGCCAAGATCAGAGACCATCCTGACAGGGAAACACTCATCACCAAGAAAGTTAAGCTTGAAGCACTGGGTATCCATCTGGAATGACATCATTTTGTTTTATCTTTTGTACTAGTGATAGGAACTATGTAATCTGATCAATAAGTTCGAATTGAAAGAACCACTACTCACAAAGGGACAGTCCTACCAGAGACTAGAACCGTAAGTCCAGAACTGTCTTGGACTACAAGCGACCCCTAACCTAGACTCTCCGGTGTCCTTATATCGTCTAGTAACGTCGGTGAGGTCGGACTAGTTACAGTGAGGTAGAAACTTTACGTCCCAAGGGTATCTGTAGTTACACCTTATCGGGAGAAAGTCCGAGAAGTTAGTGATCTGTCAAGTGTTTTAATTGTGGAAGTCCATCAAGAGACAACGTCAGTTCCGGTCCGTGAAACTAGAGTCCAACCTTTAGTTGAGAAAAGGAAAACGGTCACCTTCGAACACCAACTCTAGGAACTCCACGTCAGTTCCGTCCGACTTAAGAATCAACCCGACCACGAAGGGAGTCGGAAAGTATGGAAAACGATTCGTAGAAGTAGTCGAGGAACTGGTGGAATAAAACGAAGAAAGGTCACTAGCCTGGTTCAAGTAGTTCAAGTCACTAGGGTTTCAGTGACTTGAAATTCCCTAGTACTTGGAGTTTCACAGAAAACAGTAGAGGAGACATTTGTAAGTATCGGTTACCAAACCACAACCCTTACTAAAACTGTAGTCACTAAAAAAGTCCTTCGGAAGCCGACCAGTAACAGGTCAATATAAGAAACTAAGACAAAACGGACTCTCGAAGTCAAAAGAAAGAGAAAAGAAGTATGACTCGAGAGTAACGTCGGTAAACTCGTCGGACTCGAAGGTACTTGAAGACAGGACGGACTGGGAAAAATTCGAACGAACGTAGATAAGGGTGTAAAAGTCGAAGAAGCCGTTAGTGAACCCAGTTACGGAGGA
>BPTQ01000007.1:327256476-327285822 GCA_019973895.1 Chrysanthemum seticuspe | reverse complement strand
GAGGGAGGCCTAGTTCCATTCATAATAGTTAAGGGCAACCTTAACTGAGTAGTGATTCTTTCCGAAGCTGAAGTAAGGTTTTCAACAGTAGAAGGAGTAGTCCTCACTCTCTTCCCTACCTTCTCAGCCCTTATTCTTATCTCCTACTACCTAGTAAAGACTCGTTAAGTAGTTACCCTTCCTACAGAGGGTAACCTAGTGTTTGTAGTAGTAGGTTAAGTCTACTTTGACTTCTCTCAAACCAAAGTAGGTGTCTCAATTGTTTGAGCTACGCTGTTTGACTAAGGCCTCCACCCTGTTCACCACACGAGAATCTCGATCGTTAAAGGTGGTGAAGGCTACTTCAGA
The DNA here is from genome assembly GCA_019973895.1 of Chrysanthemum seticuspe. Classification (NCBI taxonomy): domain Eukaryota; kingdom Viridiplantae; phylum Streptophyta; class Magnoliopsida; order Asterales; family Asteraceae; genus Chrysanthemum; species Chrysanthemum seticuspe. Next base: position 327,285,474 of record BPTQ01000007.1, on the reverse strand, counting down.
GGCTTAGATCTAGTAGTAGTAGTAGTTCTTGTGAGAACTGAAGGGACCATGTCGAAAGTTTGGTAAACAAACTTGGTCCCAACTAAAAGTTTCGAAAATTGAGTCGTGCAAAAACTTTTGAGGAGAATTGGCACTTTAAACTCTCACAACGTAACTTAGAAAGTCTAGAAACTAGTTAACACCGTTGTGAGACAAACCTGTCTCCAAACCTCAAGACCAACTATAAGTTACACTCGAGAAGCAACAGTTGGGCATACCAGTTGAGAAGTCGTTTGTGTAGTTAGTCTCGTGCTGAGCAAGAGTTCTTTCGAGAGGGATTTTACTCCCCTTGAGATCCTAGACGTAGCTTCAGATGATGTTGTTTCAGTCATCCTTTCACTTTGAAAGGATGAAAATGGTGCTGTAGGAGCCGATAAGGTTCACCTGCTCAATACCATGTCAGGCGATCGAGCTCTCAGTATGACAACAAGGGGCAAGTGATAGCAAATTTTGTCAAGTTCAAATATTTTGTTCAATTTTCACTTTTTAGGGAGAGCTTTCTTGAGAACGAGTCGTGCTCTGATTGATGTGTTTGCTGAAGAGTTGACCATACGGGTTGACAACGAAGAGCTCACATTGAATATCAACCAGAACTCCAAACCTCTGTCCAAACAGAGTGTTGCCACAATTGATCAAAGATCTGAAAGATTCAATGCAACACTCTCAAATTTCACGGTTAAGAGGAGTTTTCAAAAACGTGCTGAGTTAAAAGCTTTGAAAATCAACCCTGGTTCAAACAAATGGTTTGAAAGCTGTACCAGGGAAGTCAAGAGTGTTCTTGATGATGATGATGATCTAGATTCGGAGACTTCATCGGAAGTGGTGGAAATTGCTAGCTCTAAGAGCACACCACTTGTCCCACCTCCGGAATCAGTTTGTCGCATCGAGTTTGTTAACTCTGTGGATGAAACCAAACTCTCTTCAGTTTCATCTGAATTGGATGATGATGTTTGTGATCCAATGGGAGACATCCTTCCCATTGATGAATTGCTCAGAAATGATCCATCATCCTCTATTCTTATTCCCGACTCTTCCATCCCTTCTCTCACTCCTGATGAGGAAGATGACAACTTTTGGAATGAAGTCGAAGCCTTTCTTAGTGATGAGTCAATTCCAACGGGAATTGATAATACTTACCTTGATCCGGAGGGAGACATCCTTTTTCTGGAAAATCTGTTGATTGAAGAACCGTTTCCCACCCTCCCTTCCGGACATCTTATTGACAATCACCATCTAAGCTTCAAGTTTAAGCTTAAAAATGTCAAAACTGGTGATTTGCTTCTCTCTGATGAGGAATGGACTTGCATTCTCATGTACGTCTTTATTCCATTCTTCACAGATGGTGTGGTTGCTCTTTCCCTTTTCTCTTTCGGGAATGAGGACACCATCTTTGACCCCGGTATCATCCCTTATAGTTTCTACTATTAACAATACCGCGGTTGTATCTCGTCGGTGTGGAACTTTCTGATGTTCATATGTTTATTAACATTGTGAACGAAAGTCCGATTGAGATTGGTTTTCCACGTTACTTTCAAATTGGACAAATGAATTCGGGGTCGAGTCAAGCTAGCGACTCGGGAATCAAAAAACAGTAGCATGCCATATGGGTTTTCACCCATATTTCTGAGCTGTCTGAAGTTTGTTACGGTTAGCCATTCACAAGTGGCTAGCTTGTGTGACAAAACTTGACAGTTTAGCTTCTTCTTTCTACTTTCTACCACCCTAGTGTGGGGGAGTTTCCCCACATGTTGTATATATATAAGAGTTTCATGAAAAAAAAAAAAAAAATGCTAAATAATGGCCTTAGTATTTCCTTTTTACGTTCTATGTTTCGGCATAACCGCCGGTACTTTGAATATTGAGGGCAATATTCATTTCTAAGTGTGGGGGGGAATTCTCACGAATTTTATCATGTAAATATACCGCCTAATTCCCCCGTTTTTGGCCAAATTTTTTTTTTGGAGTAAGTATCTTACACTTACTCATCTTATGGTTATCAGTCCGCCTTGTCTAATAAACAAAAGGATTGGCTAATCCAGGAGCAAACGGCTCTTGGTAAAGATATCTCAAATCCGTTGACGGCTTGCAATTTGCCCAAAATTGTATGGTATTCAGCTCACCATATCCTTAAAAGTGAAGAGTTGGCTAGCCCGCAAGTTTATGGCTTGTGGTAAAGGCAGTGGAAAAACCATAATTGGTAATCAGATCACCAAAGATAATATTGATAATTTATCTAAGAGTTGGCTAGTCCAGAAGCAAACGGCTTCTGGTAAAGACAAATCAAATCCGTTGAAAGCTGGTGATTTGCTCAAAATCATTTGGTTATCGGTGTACCAAGGTTCTTACTTGAACTGAAACATTTGGCTACTCCAGAAGTAATGGCTTTTGGTAAAGAGATGAAATCCATTAATTTTTCTCAAAACATTGATAGGGACTAGCAATATCTTAGTATGGGGGATTGATGAGTGTCTAAATACTCATCATTTTTGTACCATTTAAACTGCAAAAACATCTGAAAACACTCAGAAATGCATCAAAATGATAAAAATATCACAAATAAGTGTTTTATGTGTTTTAAATGCAAAAATATCAAAATCTGGTGAAAAACGTATCAAGTTTGCATAATTGGCAGTTTTAGTCCCCCAAGTTTCAAAAGTTGTCAAAAACAGTCCCTGGTAAAACCAAATAAAGAAAAATATCATTTCATGTCCCTAGGGATTCCTAAGTTGTCAAAATTGGTCCTTGAGACTTAAAATTGCAAATTTACAACTTAAGTCCCTGAACTTTGAAATTTGGCAAAAATGGTCCTTTGAGAATTTGAAAATGTCAAAAATGGTACTTGTACTATTGAAGGTTGTCAGTTTCAGTCCTTGTGTTAACTTTGAGAAATGGGCATATTTGGTCCCTCAAATATCAAAAAATTCAGTTTTGGTCCTTGTAGTTAAAACCTTACCTTGTCAAAACTAAATTGACCCTGCCTTTATACCTTTGGACCCCTGTCTTTTCTATTTTTGGACCCTTTGGTCAAAACCAGTCAAACAACTGCTTTCCCTCCCACCTCCTGCTTCCCCACCACTTGCCCTGTTACACTCTGCAACCCCTTCACTCATCACCTCTCCCCTCTCACCTTATCACCTTATCCCCTCACCCACATCATCATCACACCTAGCCACCCCCCCCCCCCTAGTGCTAGCTCAGTCCACAGTGGTCAAAACCACTTTTCCCGCCAAATTCACCCATTGGCCATTATGCACCTAAAGTGACCCAGTGGACAAGGAATCAAGTGGGAATCACTCAGAAGGACACGTGGAGCTTTTTGGGTATAAAAGAGAAGGAAGAGAGGCAACTGAGAGTAGTAGTTAGTTTTAATTTTTACAATGTATGTCGTTTTTAAGTTTATCTTGTCTTAACTAGTTTTCATTTGTATTTTCAATCTTATTTGTATTAAACAAAGGTATTCAAATGTATTGCAACTTATTTTAAATCTCAATTTAAGTTCTAGTCACAGTTTCATGTTTCTGAGGCACTGTGGAAATTTTCAGTGTCCAAATCTTGTTTACATGTTCTAAACAGTGTATTTGTAGACTCAAACAAGCAAAAACAAGCATATCAAAACTTTTTATAAGCTTGTAATTAAGTATCAAGCTCTTTTGAATATTGGTCAACAAAAGTCAACATGGGCAAAAAAAATGAAGTAGAAATGGCAATGGGTGATGCAGACATGGATTTGGGTTGATATTTAGTCATTTGGGTTGGATTTGATAGGTTAGTGTTCTTGGTTTCACTGTTGGCAAGCCATTGTGGCTAGGGACACTTGTAAGTGTTTTTCAACAATTTTTAGCATAGTCTGATTTAGAGGTTACAAGTAGTTAAATTTTGTTCAAAAATTAGTATTTAGGTTAATTAGATTTAGTTTGATCAAAATTACATGTTGGATTAATAGTTAGCTTGTTTAAATTTGCCAATCAGTTAAAAAGGGTGTGTTTGGATTAACTGTCATATTGTCTCAGAGGTCTATTCAGTGGTTAACTTTTATTGATTCATGTTTACTAAGCTTACTTGAGCACATATCTGTCAATAATTTGGGTCTGCAAGCACTGAAAGTCAACATCTTATTAAATCTGTCTCATTCATTCACTGTTGGAATTTTTGGATGTATAAACTCTTTATTTGTGTTTAGAAATCTTAGGCATTGCTTGCATTGTACTTGTTCCATCATATTACATCAATCTCAGTCATAAAATTGGATTCAAAGTTCATTTTGGTCAAAATTCATAACTGTTATCAAAAGTCAAAATTTAGAAAACCTGTTTTGGGGCCAACTGCAAGGAATTTTCATAAGCTCATTTTTGAGCCACATGAAGTGAAACTTGGCATTTTGAAAACTTCAACTGGTATTCTTTCTTATCACCATTTTATTAGATTTTTGCAAATTTTTTAGAGGTCTCAAAACTGCTTCTCTTTTAGGCATTAAATGCCCTGTTCACAGATACTCAGCTTATGCTGAGTTTTCTCATCTTGTGCAGCCTATGCACAGAGCTCATAAGAGCTTCCCAAGGTCTGATTCTTGGTTTGATAGGTCTCACCCAGGTCTAGTTTAAGTCTTTGTATTTGGTTTTTGCTGTCTAGCTTATTTGAGTGCTTATTTTCTTGCTGCAAGTAGACACCCACAAACTGCTTTTTAGCTTATATCTCAAAACATCAAATCTGTGTAAACAGCTATTCAGTGGTTAAAAACAGTTAGGATTTGTTTCATTTTAGTTATTTTAGCAGTTTACAACTTCTGTTAACAGTTGGTGGCTTGTTTGTGTTCATTTGGCTTATTCAAGTGCTTATTCTTAAGCATATTCCATAGCAGTTCCATATTCTTACACATAAGCACTTGTTTTTCCATTTTTCCTAGATTCACAATATTATTTTAGAGTTTTCCTGAATTTTTCACATTTTTCTAGGTCAGTTTGCTATTTTTCTTAATTAAAAACAGTTTTTAAGCATTTTTAATTAGCTTTTATTGCAAATAAATCAGAAAAAGTTCAAAAAAATAAGTTTTCATTTTTCTTAGATTAAGATAAATATAAAAAGTAAAAAAAGTAATTTTCCAGATTTTTCATAGTTTATTTTGTAATTTTTAATAATTTAATTAGTTTTAAATAGTTTAAAATCCATAAAAAATAGAAAAATAATCAGAAAAATATAAAAATAGTTTTGAAAATTCTATTTTGATATTTTAGATTTTCCTAAGTCTTAATTTTATTTTTCTAGCTTTGTTTCATATTTTCTTGTACTTTAGGTTAATATTTAATAGTTAAAAATAGTTTTTAATTAATAATAAATAGATAAATAGTTATAAAAATAATTTTCTTTTTCTATAAATTTTCTTTTATCATTAGGTTTGTAAAAATATCATTTTCATATTTTTAGGATTAATATTGTATAAGTTTCACGTTTTTATTTGTACGTTACGTAGTTTTTAAATTCAGTTTTATAAAAACATAAAAACAAAAACATCAGTTTAAAAATAGTGATAGCGTTTATTTAATATTTTTTATCTTTTTAACTTTCTTTAATTTGCATTTAAGCCCCTGTAGTTTATGGGCTTTCTCTTTAGGTATAGATCAATCACTATCCTTTCCCGTTCAAATCCTCTCGATCACTTTACGTTTGACTATTCTCGCACAGCTCGTTGGGACTTAACGACCTGGGGAAAAACTATACTCTCCTGATCTTCATTGCATTTGTGTTTAAGCTGTTTTAAGTTTGTTACGGTCGGCCATTCACAAGTGGCAGGCTTGAGTGATAAAACTTGACGGTTTTGCACCAATCATTGTGTCTAAGGCATTAGTGAAGGATGCCAAAAGGGTCAAGACGAAGGCATTAATGAAAGGTGCCGAACGTCCGTGTCAATGGAATTAGTGAAGGATGCCAAAAGGGTCAAGTCGAAGGCATTAGTGAAAGGTGCCAAAAGATCATGTCAAAGACATTAGTGAAAGATGCCAAGGGTGTACAATCGATATGGTGCATTGATGTACAAATAGAGATAGGTTGTGTCGAAGGATATTGATATCCTTGATGATGTTGTAATAAGGAGTAGGTCTCCTTTGGGATAGGTGTTGTGTATTGTTGGGTACTAGTTCCTCCTTTGTAATGGAACTCGGTATCTAGCCTTGTACCGGATAAAGTGTAGGCGATGTTGTGATAGGTTTGGTTCTACCTCGTGAAAGAACCCGGTATCTAGCCTTGTACCGAAAAAAGAGTAGGCGACGTTGTGAAGGCTTCTCCGCCATAAGGAGTTTTGTGTCTTGTAGTGATTACGAACTCTCGAGTAGGTGACTCGGGGAGTGGAGTAGGGCAAGGAAGGTGTCCTTGTAGCCGAACCACTATAAACACTCGTGTCGTGGTTTTGTGTTTCTTACTCTTTACTTTTGCTTTACATATTTACATACCTATCTATCAACATCCAACATACACGTTTAAATAGATTGACATAAGTCGATCTAAATATTTTAAAACGAAGTTTTAATCGGTAAAACTATTCAACCCCCTCTTCTAGTTTTTCACAAACATCTTAAAAAAGACCACATACATATTTTTATTTCTACCTCAATGAAGTGCGAGCAGCCTAATGACATATGTGAAACACTAAAAGTTGACAGTTTATGATATATGTGTTTGAAAAAATCCACCCGGCATGCCAAATTGAAGCAAAAATTCAGCAAGAACATAATGTGCATAATCGGTCAAAATGGTGACCCATATTTCCAAAACTCTTGGTTCGACCAATATTCTCGACTGTGTCCACATTAGGCTCGATCGATATTAAAATCGGTTGACCAATGCCTTGAACCTGCCACTGTGGTTAGCCTAAGAGTAACAACCATCCACTCACCCCACTACTCCTTAGAGCCAAATTTAGGAGGTAGCCCCATCTATAGGGTTTCAAACTTAAATATGCCTTTAAGATTATTTCTCACTTTTAGGGCATTTACTATGATGGGTTTATGAAAAAGTCTAAAAAAATAAAAAGGTTTTTGTCTATTTCAATCATAGTGGACACTCATTTTATATCTATGTGACATGAATAGATCCTAATTTTTGAACCTCTCTATTCATTCCATCTTGGGCTAAGTTTTTATGGAATAATAAGGTCCAATCCAAGGTTCAAGGAAATCATTGGTTGGCAATTCAAGGGCTTTCAATTATAGTTCTTAATTCAAGAGGTGTTATTCCGGGTGGCCAACAAGTTAATTGCAATTGGTGCAATGATACTCGAGAGTATGTTCATCATCTTCTTCTTCATTGTGTTTGGTCTTTTAGGATTTGGTATGCTCTTTTTAGATGGTGTAATGTTGAATGGATAACACCTTTTAAGTCTCGCTCAATTACCTTCAAGTCTCGCTCAATTCTCGAAGGATTGGAATCATGGGATGGGAATCAACGCAAAAAAGTTTTGGTACCTCACAGGTCCGTGCACGATTTGGGCAATGTGGTTAGTGAGAAATGAAGCTATATTCAAAGAAATTTTCACGTGTTTGGCATCGATAATTCACAATATCAAAATAAAGGTGTTCCTTTGGGCATCCACTTATGGAATGTGTTTTGCTCACCATATTCATATTTGGAAAAGTAAACCTTGGTCTCTCTTATGATGTTCATAGTTATATATTAATCTTGGTTTTTGGTTGTATCAGTTGTATTGTATTATCTCTTATTGCCTTTCAACTTTTGTTGAAAGAGTTATTTACTCCTTCGGTCCTATATTAAGTGTCCACAATGGAATATTGAGATGTCTCAAATTAAGTGTCTATAATGTATTCAAACCAATGAAATGAGATTTTAGTGGGTAAAAATGATATTTGATTGGTGGATAGTGTAGTTAGTGGAATTTCCTAAAACTTTGTGTACTTTGAAAGTGAACATTTAATATGAGACAGAGGGAGTATATAATTTCTGTTTTTTGGAGAAAAAAAAAAAAAAAAAAAAAAAAAAAAAAAAAAAAAAAAACTACGTCAAACAAATGATGACATTGATTTGATACTAACCTATCCTTAGTGAGTTTGTTCCTAGCTACATGATTAAAAAATACTCCGTAAGACCGTAACCCAAATATAAATGTTTAAGTAACTAATGAATGGGTACCCACACGGTTTGTTAATATATTAAGTGTCCTTCTAAGTCAAAAAATTTATATGACTAAAAAAGTTTAATTGGGAGGCCAGGATGGAAGTAGGCAATCAGTAACTCAAACCTAACCCTTAAACTTTATATTTTTAACGAATAAACTTGTTGAAACTGTTAAAGAAGTTGAAGGCTTGTCGACATTTGTAGGCTTGTAGCTACATCAAATGATCATATCATTTGAAGCTACGTCTTACTCGGCATTTGTATAAACTGAAACTACATAATGCTTAACTACTCGAGAAAGAGATGAATACTTTCGATGTTGGCTATTGATAGCTAGCTGCAACTTCATTGCAAAGCGAGTGAGATTAACAGACATATAATGGTGTCTGTTTTGGCTTATTTGATGGACTTACAAACTTACGGTCTTATAGTGTCCCGATAAATTTATAAGCTTTGGGTTTATGATCTTATATAGAGGAGGGTCTTGTAGCTTACTTGGGCATACATGTACTTATGATTATATAGTTTGGCATCTTACCAACACAAGTTAGTCAAAACATCTTTATGTATCATCCAATTATCATAAATCAATCCTAACACTAAAAGCAGGGGGTACGGTGAGCTGTTGGCTCGTGCCAAACCCTTTGGCGCGACGCCAAGCTTGGCGCACCGTTACCCCTGTCGCGCCAAAGTCCCTCGCGCCAAACTTACCAGCCAGACCTTTTTTTTTTTTTTTTTGAAAAACTAGCCGTTGGTGGTGGCAAATATAGCCGTTTTTTTTGAATTTGTACCCAAATTTTTTTATAAAAACCTCCTTATTCTTTCATATTTTCACACACTCTTCAAACCTAATTCACACCTCAAAAAACTCATTTTTCTTTCATTATGGATCCAAACCATCCCCTCGGCGGAAGCACTTTAGACAATTATGAAGATTTTTTTAAAGACGACCGAAAGAGATATATTCGTTCGTATCAAGAGTATGAACAATATATGAATTTGTGTAATCAAGAAGCCGGTGGATCAAGATCGAGTCCTAAAAGGAGGGCATATATACCACGTCAACGAGAAACGGCGGCGGAACGTCTAATCGACGACTATTTCGGCGACGCAGAGATTGGTCCTAAATATCCAGAAGAGAATTTTCGACGAAGGTATCGTATGAGCTCTACACTTTTTAAAAAAATAGTTAATGCTATTCTAAGTTATGATGCCCAGCCCCTTCCCAAATACTTTCAATTTTTTAGAGATGGTTATGATGCTACCGGTCGTAAAAGTATTGATCCTATTTTGAAGTTCACATCTGCTATACGGCAATTAGCGTACGGCACTGCGCCTGATGCGTTTGATGAGTACTTGCAAATTGCCGAACGAACTCAACGACAATGTTTAATCGACTTTACAAAATGCATACATGTTTTATACGTTGAGAAGTATTTAAGGAAGCCCACTTTAGCTGATATTGAAATGTTATATGCATTGCATAAACAAAAACATGGACTCCCGGGAATGCTCGGGAGTATTGATTGTATGCATTGGGATTGGAAAAATTGCCCAAAAGCCTTAGCCCCTCAATTCAAAAGGCGTGGCCATAAATACCCAACTATTATGTTAGAAGCGGTTGCGGATCAACGGTTATGGATATGGCATGCTTATTTTGGGGTTCCTGGTGCAAATAATGATCTAAATGTTTTATATGGTTCTCCGTTATTTGATGATGAACTTGCCGGTACAGCTCCGGAATGCCCGTTTGAAGTAAATGGGCATGTGTACAACAAAGGTTACTATCTAGCCGATGGCATTTATCCAACATGGTCCGTGTTTGTGAAAACGTTTTCTGTTGCAAGGTCTGAAAAAACGTTGAGGTTTAAAATAATTCAGGAAAGTTCTAGAAAGGATATCGAAAGAGCTTTCGGAGTCCTACAAGGTCGTTGGGGAATTATACGACAACCCGCACGTGCTTTCGAAATCAACGCTTTGAGAAGGATCATGAATTGTTGTGTAATGTTGCATAACATGATATTGGAAGACGAAAAATATGTAGTGAATTTAAGAGATGTGTTCGTTGATCCAACGCCAGACATTACACGGGAATGGACCGAAAGATGTGATTTACATGTTCGAAAACACAAAGAACTCAGAGATAGCAAAATACACAACGATCTTCGAGATGACCTTGTGGAACATGTTTGGAGAAATTATAACTAGTTTGTAATTTTTATCTTTTTAAGTTTTTATGTTTTTTTTTATTGTAATGTTTTTTTTAATGAATAAAGTAATTTTAGAATATATTGTTTTTACATTTTATAAAAAAAAAATGAGTTTGGCACCAAAAATTCTGGTGCCAACGGATACCCCAGAAATGTGGTGCCAAACAGTTTCTGGTGCCAAACTCAAAAACTGCTGACGTGGCAGTTTGGCACGAGAACGGCACGAGAGTTTGGCACCACTGTACCCAGTGCTCTAAGCAATGACTCAGGAGCTTAATCAACTTTTAAGTCCAAAAAACAAAACTTAAACAACCACCATTTTTTTCGAATACATGCAGTAAAAACTTTATGAATCGGAAAAAACAAATTTAAAGAAAACAGTAAAGCAAATCTATTAGGCTATGCGCAGTGGAGGGGTCGAGGGTCGGTCGGTTGGCTGGGTTGTGGTCGGTCGAGCCATTGTGGCTGTGAAAGTTGTGTTCGGTTGGGGCAAGAAAAGAGAGGAAGTCGGTTGTGGTTTCAACCGAGTTTGGTCCGTGTATATCCAAAAAAAAAACTAACGTTCCTATTAAAAAAATAAATAAATAAATAGCTTTACCACTTTTACAACATTATAAATACCAAACTCAAACACATTTTTAAACACACAATTTCAAACAACTTCTCATAAACACTTTCAAACACATTTTGATAATTATGTCATACGAGTTATTTTTTAATTCTTCGTCTTCCGACGAGGAAGAAGTTATGAGCGAGTTTACGGAGTTCATGGAGTATACGCAGCATGCTTGGGACACTTACCAAGCGTCACTGCCAAAGGCTCGACGAAACCACACGGCTAGGGATCATGTAGGTGCTCATAATCGTTTAGTTTCCGCTTACTTCTCCGAAGAACCGTTGTATAACGAAAAAACATTTCGTCAGCGGTTCCGGATGCCCCGAGACCTATTCACTCAAATTGTGCAAGAGGTAACCAATCATTCTCTTTATTTTCAACAAACTCCTGATTGTAGAGGTTTACTTGGTATTTCTCCATTGGTCAAGTGTACTGCGGCAATTCGTCAATTGGGATACGCGGCAGTTCCTGATTCTCTTGACGAGTATCTGCAAGTGGCTGCAACAACAGCACGCGATTGTCTCCGTAACTTTTGCACGGTTATCATGGAGTTATATGGTGCTGAGTATTTGCGAAAGCCCACGTATTCGGACCTTGAAAGATTATATGCTCATCACGAGCATAAGCATGGGTTTCCTGGGATGATGGCAAGCATTGATTGTACATGTTGGCCTTGGGAGAACTGCCCAAATAGTTTGAGAGGTCAACATGCTAGGGGTGATCACGGGCCACATCCATTCATTTTATTGGAAGCGGTCGCCTCCCAAGATTTATGGATTTGGCATGCGTTCTTTGGTGTCTCCGGGATGAATAACGATATAAACGTTTTATATCGTTCCCCTATTTTCAATGATATCAAATCTGGGAGAGCAGCGGAACTTGAATTCGAGGCTAACGATGTTACTTACAAAAGGGGATATTATCTTACTGACGGGATATATCCGGAATGATCTGTTCTTATTAAGTCCATTTCAAATCCTCCTACTGGTGATGAAAAAAGAATGTTGTACAAGAGGAAGCACGAAGCAGCAAGGAAAGATGTGGAACGAGCTTTCGGTGTGTTGAAGAAGAAGTGGAAAATGCTTAAAGTTCCGGCTCGAGGGCTGCGTAAACAGGATCTCGAAGATATTGTGTATACATGCATCATATTACATAATATGATCATCAAACACAAGCAGCGGGCGATTTGTCCTACATGGTTTCCACAAGAGGGCCACCATGATCATGATCCGGTAAGATCCCATGCAGAATCCTTAGTAGTTACTCAGGAGTTAACGGATCGATCAACTCATCTAAACATAAAATCTGATTTGGTCGAACACATTTGGAGAAACCGTGGAAATGCAGACAATCAAGAGATTGAAGCCGAAGACGAAAGTGACGAAGACCGAACTGACGATGAAGATTTTTTTTGATGTTTTCAGTTTTTAATAAGTATTGTAACGTCTACGTTTTATTACTTTAAGTTTTTAATTATTGTTTTAATGTTAAGTATTTTTATTAATGAATTTTAATTTTGTGTTTAAAAATATTTGAATTAAAAAAAATAATAATAATAAAATAAAAAATAAAAAATAAAAAATCTCAGGTCACCACTGTGGCAACTAGGTCGTCAGAGAGAGAAAGTTGATGTGACGGCGACGAACTAGGTCGCCTCTGTACATAGCCTTAAAAGTGCCTACTAGGTCATATGCTAGAATTAGGCTCTATTCCCATTAAATGCCTATAAGCTTTTTTCAATATTAAAAAAACCCATCTCCGTCACTCAACTTCTTGATATGATAACTCTACTTGTTGTTTTCTCATCAGTCACATGCCGCTTTCTTTCTTTTCCATTTTTCACAGTTTTGGTTTATTCTTTTACTGACTCTCATCCCTCTTGTGACAGCAAGTAGTTGCAGATTGTAGATTATTGGTTTTTATACATCATTTATTTCATAGTTTATTCCCATCTAAAGTGATGCCGTATAAAAAGAAAAAAGCTTATGTTTTAAAAAATGTAAGATGTTTAAAATGCTGACTAATATTACAAAATATGTGATGAGTAAAAAGTACGTTCATACAAAGGAGTTTGAAACAAACATTTGACAATATGAATGATTCGTTGTTGATAAGCATTGCTCGGACGGAGCCAGAAAGTTATGATAAAAAAGGATAAATTTTGATATCCTAATTTAAACATCAAAATTTCATATTTACTCAAAACACAAGTTTTTAGTACATAAGTACAATGTTTTTAAAACATGACTTAAGGAAATATAGAATTATAATGTTTAAGTTGGGTATATATGAAATTTGCCTCTTTTTAAAAACTACATTACAAAACGGTTTATTAGAGGAGAAATTATAAAAATAACCAAATATTTTTAAAAAATTACACTACAATTCTTTTTACTAAAAAGACACATGCCTACGCTGCTCCTGTTTTTGCCTCTTATTGACGGAGCTTGATCAAGTTTACTAGAAAGGCCGGGAACATAACTCTTAAAAATTGGGAGGGCCAACATATAGTTTATGCGTAAAAAAATTAGGTTTTTTATATAAATCTAGTAATAATATAATTTATACTAATTACAAACGTTTTTTTTTTTTTTTTTTTTTTTTTTTTTTTTTTTTTTTTTTTTTTTTAATTTGAATCTTAAAATCTTGAAACTTAAATTAAGGTAGTTTGGCTAAATTATTTTTAAGTACCCCTTAAACTTAGCAACTTTTTAAAAACTTAGCAACTTAAATTATGTATTTTTCTTGATCAATTCTAAATTTGACAATCTTTCAACAACAAACACTATATTAGTTTTAAAAAACGCACGCTTTGTATTTCAAAAAACACACACGCTTTGCATTAAGAGTAGAACCAGAATCACGATTTCGTAAATATAATTATTTGTTACTATACAACGTCGTTTTACGCTAGCATACGTCTACTATACTATAAGATAAAGCTAATAAATCTAGGAGGGTCAAAGCTCTCTTTGATTTCCTCGTAGCTTCGCCTTTATTCATAAGTATAACCTAATAAATGCATAATTTAACATACTCGCACACATGAATTCTATTTTAATCGGTCGTATGCATTTGTAACTTCATTTTTTTTTCTTTCATGCGTGAATAAGTATCCTTTGTAACAATAACCACACGTGGTTATATCACAAATTGTGTTTCACGCGTGGTTAGATAACAAGCAATTTTAGAGTAAAGCGTATGGTAATGCGTTTTCTCTAGTCACATCATTTTCACGTCATCATTTACATCTTTCTCTCCATTTTATTTCTTTCAAAATTTAATCACATTTTTCTGTCACACTAAACATTTTTTTTTCATTAAAAACATTTCTAACAGACATATACCCACATAAAACACAAACATATCTAATTTTGGGTTCCCTGCAGAAAAAGTGGTGTGTTGAGGGTTGGCTAAAAAGAGTAAGGTTGCAAAAATCGCGAATTGATAGTCAGTCGACTCTCTTATAGCTTGTAATTGGTTTGGGCGGGATAATGTCGGTGATTAACTGGATTGACATTTCAGGAAAGTTTTTGATATTTCTAGCGAGTTTTGGGTATATCCGGTGAGTTTTAGTTATTTACGGCAAGATTTGCCTTATACCAACAACTTGTAATAGATATAAACAACGTCTATGAGTGATTAAAACAAGTTTTCGATGTATTTATAGTATTTCTGGCAAGATTTGCATATTTCTAATAAGTTTGACAACCGTTGAACAGAGTTGACTACTATTAACTACTGTTGACCGATTTGTATAAATCAAAACAGTTGATGACCGATTAGCGTCTAGACGTTGATGTCTGTAAACTTATTTTTGCAAGGGATGTGATTTGCACACTTCTATAATTGATTAGCACACTCAAGTTTTAAGTGTTTTGACATTTATACCCTTATATGATAAAAATAAGTTAAAGTAATGTGAAGATATAAATGTCAAAACACTCAAAATTTAAATATACCAATCAACTATAAGAGTGTGCAAATCACTCTCCTTTTCGCAACAATGCCAAAAAGCACTTCCGCCCTTCCTCTAACAACACTTGCAAAAGAATAAAGAGGGAGGTGATTTGTACACTCCAACAAATGATTGGTACACTCCAAATTATTATGTTTGGACATTTATACACTCACATAGGTGAAAGTGTGAGGATAACAGTGAGGATATAAATGTCCAAACATAATAATTTGAAGTGTACCAATCATTTGTTGGAGTGTACAAATCATCTCTCAAAGAATAATAATAGTATCAAAGACAATGACTAATTAGCAACACTTATTAAAGTAAAACAATGATTAAAAAACATGTGTGTTTTTGTTTGCTTTATATTATTAGCTTTCATCCACAAGATGATGAGATAATCATGTTCCCAGTCACAACATCAAAAACAACAACATAAACACATATTCTCTCTCTCTCTCATCAACTCACATTCATAAAGTACATTATTCACACACTTTTACACCTTCCACTGTGTGTGTCTTAAAAAAGTATGTTCTTGATGATTCTTTTGGATTCACAGTAAAAAAAGACCTTCATATATGATTATTACATAACCCCATTTCACCATATTCTCTTTTTATAAAAAGAAGTATCATTTTTATTGGTTTTTAGAGCTTATTAAGGTGAATTCTGATTTGGGTTTTTGAGATATATCATTTTTAGTGGTTTTTGAGCTATTTCTGAGATGGGTTGTGCTCAAAATTAGCTTGTGATTAATAAAGTGTGTGCTTTTTGATGATATGCAAGTGGGTTGTGTCTATAATGTCTTTGAAGTGCAAAAATTGTGTGGTCAACGATAGGTGGTTGACTAATTTCAAGATGAAGAAGGGTCATAGTGGCTGGAAGTTGGAAAAGATGTTGCTTTTTGTTTGGATTTTTGTTGTTGCAAGTGGGCTTGTTTGGTTCTTGATTGAAGGTTTTAATGTTGGCAAAGACCATGTTTATGTGCAAAAGGTTGATTCTTGTTAAGTTTTTTTGATAAATTTTGGTACTTTATAGCCTATTTAGCATCTAGAGTACATGATAAGATGGGAGGTTGAGAATTATGCAGAATTTAGGGTTGAAGATAAAGTTTTTAACTGTTTATTGGTTGATGTATGCTTTGGTTTCTAGACTTTGTTTATTGTGAATAATTCAATTTGTGTTGGTTAAAAAATATAATTTATTTTACCCAATAGTGGAATTGTTCAAATGGTCTGTGTTTGAACAGTTGAATTATTGAAAGAGTTGCATTATTGATGTAATTTTTTTATACATAAACTGTTTATAAAGAATCTACAGAAAGGTGTGTGGGTCAATCCACCTGTTTCGACCCAAACTAGAAGCTGCCGGTTTCATCCCAAATCCATTTGGACCCGACCCGTGAACCAATCCCCCCATCCCTCTCCCTCTTCAGTCTAGTCAGTAATGTGATGCAAATATAGTTCTTTCTTAATGCCACCATAAAAATGAAAATCTCAATCTGGAGCATGACACTTTATTAGATAAAATGTGTGTTTAAAGAATCTTAGATCAGTAATTTGAAATTTATATTGAGGGCTTTCAGATAACTAGCTTTGTTGTTACCAAAGTGCCATATTTGGAAACTATAGACTCTTTGAGTTTCAATCTGTATAGAGAGATCAATGCTGTATTTGTAATATTCCGTTATGTTTTGTACAGTTATGCTTGTGGGCTATTCTTATAGTGGCACTGGGATACAGTGTTCGTAGTTTAAGTAGAACATTATGGAAGAATCAGAAACGAAAAGTTCATCAAAAGAAAGATGAATTAGAAGGTTCTTCAAGGGGAGCTGGGAAGTGGATGAAGAAGCTACTTGTTCTGTTTGTATTAGCTGGCGTGGCTATATCAGTTTCAATATTTTGGTACATTAATTCGGAGATTAGCTTTAGAAGAACAGAAACTCTAGCAAACATGTGTGATGAACGGGCACGAATGCTGCAAGATCAGTTCAACGTGAGCATGAACCATGTTCATGCATTAGCTATTCTTGTTTCTACTTTTTATCATGGGAAACAACCTCCTGCTATCGATCAAGTAATCTTTCCGTACTTTCTTAGTTATCATTCCATTATACTGTTAATCTAGTTTTTGTAATTTCAATAAGAATCTAATAACAATGTCGTCTTCTATTTTATAGAAAACTTTTGGCGAATATACCGAGAGAACATCTTTTGAAAGACCACTTACCAGCGGCGTGGCCTATGCTTTGAGAGTACGTCATTCAGAGAGGGAAAATTTTGAGAAAAAGCATGGATTTACAATAAAGAAAATGGAAACTGAAGATCAAACATTGGCTCAAGATTGTGACCCTGAAAAGCTGGATCCGTCACCTATTCATGATGAATATGCTCCTGTTATCTTGTCTCAAGAAACTGTAGCTCATATCGTGTCTATCGATATGATGTCCGGAACGGTATTTCTTCATGAAAACTTTAAAATTCACTTATATTTATGTGGTCGTTTATTATCAGGCCTTTACAAGAGAACTTGCTATTTTTTGTGAGGCTATTTTACAGGGCTAATTGCATACACCGGCTTTGGTCTGCTTTTTGCTGTGTGTAATCGATTATTATAGGCCAAAAAAAAAAAAAAAAAAAAAAACCCCGAACAGTAGTAAACTTTTAAATTTAAGTTAATTACCTTAGATAATTGAATATCAAGAACGTCAAAATTCGTTGTTAAACGTTATCGATACTTTACCTGACACGTCATCATTTGAGTGGTTATCGGATCAGGTTTACCTTAAAAAAAACTTTTTAAAGCTTAGGAAATTCCTTTATTTTGTGCCTAAAAAAGTTGGTAAGATATAGTTTTGACCAAAATTGGTTAGTTTACTTTGCAATTATCACATTATATGATAAGGGTAGCTCATGCTTCTATTTGATCATCATTTTAGGAAGATCGTGAAAACATTTTACGAGCGCGATCATCTGGAAAGGGGGTTTTGACATCTCCTTTCAAGCTATTGAAATCAAATCATTTGGGTGTTGTACTTACCTTTGCTGTCTATGATACTCACATGTCTCAAGATGCTACACCGGAGCAAAGAATTAATGCGACTGTGGGGTAAGTTCAACTAGCTACCATCTTCCCTTTTTAGTAACATTGAGATCGACAGACTTCTGTTTTTACTGGGATCTTATTCTAAAAACAGGTACCTTGGTGCATCATATGACGTCCCTTCACTAGTCGATAAACTTCTACACCAATTAGCTAGCAAACAAACCATTGTTGTGAATGTTTATGACACCACAAACATTTCTGCAGCAATTAGAATGTATGGTCCAAACGAGACTGACACAGGGTTACTGCATATTAGCAGCCTTGACTTTGGTGATCCTGCTCGGAAGCATGAAATGCATTGCAGGTTATTTCTGAAACCATTGTAGACTTAGAGGGTGTTTGGATCTTTGTATTGAAACTGATTATGTGAATATGTGATATTGAATAATTATTAACTTAAAAATGTTTGAAGTTACAGTAACAAGATAACGAGCTGTTTGGTAAGTTCTTATAAATCAAGAAACTTATTGATAAGATAATCAAAAACGACATTCTTATATACTGTTGAGACATTCAAAATTTGAATATGACATGTGGTTTATCAATTAAAAATGTTTCTGAAATATTGAACGATAAATTGAGGTAAAAAAGAGGGTAAATGTGCAATTCTTATAATTCTTTAATAGGCAGTTTTACGGATAATCAGTTTATACGGATGCTAAAAACTGATAATTACAACTTGAAAAGTTGCAACAATCCGATAATCATTATTATATGGATATCCGAACACCCCTTAAAATTACCAGAACACTTGGATCTTTACCATTATAATTGGATTTTATTTCTTTTCAGGTTCAAGAATAAGCCTTCTCTACCTTGGACAGCAATATTTGCATCAGCTGGAGAGCTTACAATAGTTTTGCTTCTTGGACATATCTTCTATGCAGCAATAAATAGAATAAATACAGTTGAACGCGATTTCCAAGAGATGATGCAGCTTAAGCATCGAGCTGAAGCTGCAGATGTTGCAAAATCACAGGTGAGTATATTAAAATATTTCAATCTTGTTGCAATATTAAACATTTCATCCTGTTTACATATTTTTATCTTTTATAGTTTCTTGCAACGGTGTCACATGAAATCAGGACTCCTATGAATGGTGTTTTAGGTAATTACTAATTAACAAATCTCTTTAGTTTTTCTGTTTTTTTTTTCTTTATTTGTTATTATGATTCTTTATCTAAATATTGTGCAATGTATACTGTAATTTGCATAACAGGTATGCTGCATATGCTGATGGACACAAATCTAAACGCGAAGCAATTGGATTTTGCACAGACTGCTCATGCTAGTGGAAAAGACTTAATAAAGTTGATTAACGAGGTTTTAGATCAAGCGAAAATTGAATCTGGAAGACTTGAGCTTGAGGCTGTCCCATTTGATCTGCGCACTATTCTCGATAATGTCTTATCATTATTTTCAACCAAATCCCAAGAAAAAGGAATAGAGGTAAGACGCTATATGGAGTGATTAGTTTTGGATATTGGAATAGATGTCTGATTATTGTGACTTGAAGCTGTAATAATCAGTTTTTACTGTTAATGTAGACGTTATGTTTTAAGTTATGTCGGGGTCAAAATAGCTTTTGTGATAATCAGTTCCATATCTGCTACAAGAAAACTAATTTTTAAATTAATTCTGAACAGTTTGACTCTTTTTTGGTCATTTTACCTATTAAATCCTTATGTATTAAGTTCCCTATCTGCTTAAGTACTTAAATCGAAGATTGTTATTTTATTTGTCGGCAATATATATCGTTTCTAACAAAAATATATTTTTATTCTTGTGGGTGAGCAGTTAGCGGTTTATGTCTCTGATCAACTTCCTGAAGTTATTGTTGGAGATCCTGGAAGATTTAGGCAAATAATTACAAATCTTGTTGCGAATTCACTTAAAGTTAGTCCTCATCTCACTTGCCTTAGTTATCTAGATTTATGCACACTTTTTTTCTTGTTTTTCTTTGTTCTACAACTTAAGCCTTATTTTGTTACAGTTCACACACGACAGAGGACACATATTTGTATCCGTTCATTTAGCTGATGAAGTCAAACGTCCACTAGATAGTCAAGATGACGTACTTAAAAAATGTTATACAAATTTCAGCAACACTTTGAGTGGCCTTCCAGTTGTCGACAGAAGAAAAAGCTGGCAAAATTTTGAAAAATTAAGTGCTATCGATTCAATAACTCATTCTGAAAAAATAAAGATTTTAGTTACTGTTGAAGATACGGGAGTGGGAATTCCAATAGATGCACAAAGCCGTATATTCATGCCATTCATGCAAGCCGACAGTTCCACATCACGAACTTATGGTGGGACGGGAATTGGATTAAGTATTAGTAAACGATTGGTGGATTTGATGGATGGGGAGTTTGGTTTTGTTAGTGAACCGGGTATTGGAAGTGCATTTTCATTTACGACGGTTTTTATGAAAAAGGAACCAACTCCTGTTGATACAGTTGTGCAACATTATTATCCGACCGTATCAGAATTTAGGAATTTAAAAGCACTCGTGGTCGATCATAAAAGCATACGAGCTGAAGTTACAAGATACCATCTTCAAAGAATGGGAATCTTTGTGGAAATAGCATCTAGTTTGAAGACATCAAGGTAATATTTTTGTTTTAGCCGGTGTACTACTTTTTTTGTACATACAAGTCATTTGTCCCCTTCAATCAGTGTGTTTCGTTTTTGTACATTTGAGTCTTAGAAATGTTTTTTTGTCCCATTTAGGTCAATTTGTAACCCATAATCAGAGTTTTTTAATAATAATTTAGCATTATATATAAATGTGACATCTGTATATGCAAAATTAATATTTTGCATAAAGTCATCTTTCCTGGGAAGCTGTTGTTTAATGGTTTTTTGATTACCAAATGACCCAAATGTATAATACTAATAAGTACAATAAGTAATACATAACAAATGAAAAACTGATTGTTATTTATGCAAATACACTTTATTATAAAATTGTTTTTGTACATTAACGAATAATTATTGGTTTGTTATTCTGCAGTGATTCAGCTCATTTTGACATGATCCTCATAGACGAAGAAGTTTGTGATCTTCATACCCTAAAAGAACTCAAACCGAAAGTATTTCTACTGGCTAAATCTATACACCCAACAAAACACAACGAGCTCAAAACGGCTAATTTGGTGACTGATGTTCTTGTAAAGCCTCTTAGATATAGTGTCTTGATTTCTTGTTTCCAAGAAACTTTTATAACAAAAGATAAGACACGAGTGACAAGAAAAGCACCAACGCTCGGAACTTTGCTTCGTGACAAGAAAATATTGGTGGTGGATGATAATGTTGTAAATAGACGAGTGGCAGAAGGTGCCTTGAAGAAATATGGAGCTATTGTTACATGTGTAGATAGCGGGAAAGCTGCATTAGACAAGCTTAGACCGCCTCATTGTTTTGATGCTTGTTTCATGGATCTTCAAATGCCAGAAATGGATGGGTAAGTAATCTCCAAAACATTTACAGATTGGTTAAAAAAGTTCCATTTTGTTTCCTAAATAAGGTTCGGCTTTTAAATCTTGTTCTTTTTTTTTTATTATAACTTATTAGGTTTGAAGCTACCAGACAGATTCGTGGCCTCGAGAATAAGTTTAATGAGAATATTGAATCTGATGTGGGTTATTGGCACACACCCATTTTAGCAATGACAGCTGATGTGATTCAAGCAACGGATGAAGAATGCATGAAGTGTGGGATGGATGGTTATGTCTCGAAACCATTTGAGGAGGAACAGCTTTACTCAGCTGCAGCTTGCTTTTTTGAATCTGGTTGAGCGGCTGCAAGTGGTAAGAGGCTTGCTATATGGCTCTTTGTTTCTTTCACCATTAAACATCATCTTCAACGGTGTGTTTTTACCCAATTTGGTACTCCACTTGAAACCATGATGTTTCTGGTCCAATCCTATACAGATATGTGCATGTAATGACTTGATGAGGAAAAACAATGAAACACAGGACTTGTATATATATCCAATGTACATCCTTCCAGATTTATTGTACAAAAAACGAGTTAGACTAGATTGTTAAAAGAGAAAACACATGAGATTCATCTTAGGTGTTGTACAAGTTTTCCGGAGCAGAATTCTGTAAATCGTTAATCAGTAACTTGTGAAATGATTCTTTAGCTTGTATACTTTTGTGACATTTTGATTGTGATGTGGATCCAATTTAAGCTTACCAACAAAATATAAGCTTGAACAATTTTGGCCGCTTAGCAAACACGTTTTTTTATCCTTTTTTTTTTTTGGTAACCATGGCTTTCGACCTTTTGGTCGACTATTTCACATGGTCAGGTCTTATCTCCACACACAAACCAGTCTGTTTTCTTGTTAGGTTGGCGTCGCCATATTATGTTGTTTTCACGAAGCAGCAAGTGAACTTGAGACCATGATTGTTAAGATCTCGATCTTGAGACCATGGTTGTTAAGATCTCGATCTGATTCTAGGATTTTTTGGTTTTACGATATTACAAAGCAAAAACGATCTCGATCTTAAGTAGGATCTTAAGATCTCGATCTATCCGATCTTATTTTTCTAGAACTACAAGCTAAAAATCTACAAATTTGTGTATTAAGTTTTGTAAAATATGAAAAATAAGAGGCTAATTGTATTAATACTGCATAATAATAATTTTGACATACATTTTTATGACATACGATATATAATAGGGTTTTTCTAACATGTGCCCCGGGGCACATGTTAAGCACACAAAAAGGACGACGGGACCCACGTAAAAGGACGTCCGGACCCACAAAAAATACACTTTTTAAATAAAATATGTGGGTCCGGACGTCCTTTTTCGTGGGTCCCGTCGTCCTTTTTATGTGCTTAACATGTGCCCCCGGGGCACATGTTAGAAAAATCCTATATAATAATATATAAATTTGCATAATTTTACACGACCTATTAAGAAAACGACATTATGATAGGATCTTAGATCTCGATCCGATCTTGTAAAGACGAAAACAATCCTAACTAAGATCCCGATCTTAAAAACCTCACTTGAGACCTTTCATATTTCATTTATAAGAATTGCAAACTTTTACCGTTAGACCACATTTGCTTGATACAAACTCGACTGAAGTGAAACTGATTCAAGTTTCAACTTCTAATAAACTTCTTTCTTTGAGCAAACTTCTACTAGTAATAACGACTAACTCCGTATAATGACCTAAGGCCAATGCTAATGGTAACGTTGCCTCCCTTCCCAACCGAGTAGATGACCGTATTCTCCCCATCAGCTCAACCGAAGGCAACTGATCACACATCACTTTTTCATTCTTTCGATTGGGTAGCCAACCAAATCTTTCAATTGTTTTGTTAGTGTAGGTTTTTTTTTTTTTTTTTTTTTTTTTGTGCTTGCGGTCGGCTTATTGGCAAGTTGTGATTGGGTATAATCTTAGAGAGAGAAAACTAATGTAACAGAAGGGTGACCACAATGTTACGATTACCATTAGCATTGACCTGAACTAAATGTTCTATCATCTATCAATAATTTTTACAAGAAGTTAAACTCAAGATTCTTTTGAATACTCCCATCTATAGAACCAACTAGACCAAGACAAATGAAAAACTTTTTTCCACAGTAGTATCCTCTACCATCAACAACTGCACAGTACAGTAATAAACACCAGCCTTCACAAACAAGTACATTCTACCTACTGACTCTACTATTGGTGGGTCTCATTGACCTTTAAGAGCACACATGAACCCCACAACAGCTGGAGGGTAGGGGCACAACATGAGCATATGCACCAAGAAGAAGACAAACTAAGTTTGAGTTCCAAAATTTTACTGTACAATGGCTTTTCTTGGTCAAAACATTTAAAGTCTCTGGGCTTAATGAAAGGGAATTGATACTCACACCACACTTTTTGATTAATGCACCATAAGCTATGCATTACAGTTTGTACCGTACAATACTGTAATGCACAATTTGTGGTGCATTAATCAAAAAATATGGTGTAAGTATCACCTCCCTTAATGAAATGATTCAATAACAGAATAACTTGTTTTTGATTCTTTGTTAAAACCTGCATGTTTTCTGTATTTACTCTTCATTGTTGGAGAATTTTACTGAAGCGTAAAAGATGACACTAATGTTACGTTATGCTTTCGTGGGGATTTGCCTGGTTTATATGAAGATAAAAACGACAATGTTCAAGCATCATAAATCCTGCAATTATCATTAATGTATAAACTAAGTGTTAAAACATTCTTAAGAGTATTTAAAGATGGTACAAATACTAGCTCAACCGACATGTAATGCAACTCATCTAAAAACAAATTTGAGCTTGGTTCGCCGTGGATCATCTTACGATCCTTTTATCTAAAAATCTTACACACACAGACAACTACATGTTTATGTTTGTACATTAAGATCGGGTTTTTCTTCATCAACTGCAGCCTGAAGAAGTTCTTCAGGGGTTGCAGCAGGGTCAAGATCCCAACATCCATCAGGCAAGTTAAGTCCTTGACCTTTAAGTAAACAAGACGGAACTTGATGTGAAAATCTTACCATTTCCCTTCTCGGGATCCAGCGGGTCCCATTCTTTTTCTCGTCCCTTTGATAAACGGTTTTATAACCGTTTAACTTAACCAACGGAGTTACACGTATTCCAAGCTCTTCAGAATAATCTTCAAGAATTTCAACCATTTCATACTGATGCCTCACTTCTTCTGGTGTCTTGCGGTTCCAGTTAACCGACCAGTTTCGATAAACTGCCCATACGTCACCACTTTTCGGGTATATTTTAACACAACCTCCTCTACCAGCTTTTTCTCGTCCTAAAAGATGAGAAAAGATGTTGACTTGGTCAACGATATCAGAATGGAAAACACGGAAGTTTCCACATGATTTAGTAAATCCCGATTCGATCCATTTTACACAACCAAACTCGGTGTCGGTTTTTGAGTTCAAGTAACTAATATAGAGCTGAAACGGCTTCACAGATATAACTTCACGGATTAGACAATATAAACGAGGCATACCGTCTTCTTCATCATATATAGCCCATATTTGCTTCGGTTTGAATACTTCCTCCAATCGATCCCTATCAAAATCATGGAAATCTGGGTCTGGGACGGTTATCGGAACCGGATCTGTTTTTTTCATCGCTTTCTCGTTTTTTGAAGCTAATTTTATTTCTTCTAACTTAACCCGAATGACTGATCTCGCTTTGTCAATTAACAACTTCCTAGTATCAAGAGTAGGTGGAGCAGGATACCACTTGACAGACGTCTCATTGACAATATGCCCATTAGACGCTGCCACATAAGGCTCGGTTTTGAATAACATTTCACCATTTGTGGGTTGAGTTCCATTTCCCGGTTCAATCTTTCTCTTTTTTCGAGGCCTACCCAGCTTAACAACCTTGATTTCACCAGGACCCACATGGGATTGTCGTCTTTTATTCCTCTTATGAACAACACTGAGATCAGAAGCACCCGTAGAAGTGTTCCACTGGAAGGTTGCATTGCTCCCATATTCGGATGTGTGTGCAGGTGGATAAGTAGACGACCCATTGCCTGTGAAACATACTGATGAATTTGGTATATACGTAGCACCATTAGTATTATACGAATGGTTTGCATAACCATTATTGTCACTCGTATAAGACCAAGGACAATAAGTAACAGGAGCTGATCCCGTTTCAACAGCTACAAAAACCCCACGACAATTCTTACACGAAAGTCTTTTATTCACGTATTTTCTAAGATATTCATACTGAACACGACAAGTAGTGCAAACAGTCCAGAAAGTATCAAGTCGAGATACTGATGCTGATAACTGCTTATTTCTTCTAACATCATAATTATTCCTTTTAGTATTATCCGATAACACACTCCACGCTTCTGACACAAGCTTAAACGCCTCATTAGCTCCAAGTGTCTTGTTCTTATCGGGATGAAGAAGAACCGCCATCTTTCTGTATTGTTTCTTCAATACAGATTTCTCTGCAGACGGACCTAATCCAAGAACCGAATACAAATCAATTTCACCATTTATTTTCGTCTGAGCAGCAGCGTATATGTCAAAAGTAGCCACCATTTGAGACACACCCTCGAGCTGCGGGCATAAAGCTTGAGCCTTTATCGCATACTGCTTTGCACCCATGTAATCATTTACCAAAAATAGCTTCTCTGCATGCTCTTTCGCTCTAAACGCTTCTTCTATGTTCAATTCCATCTTAACTTTTTTTTTTAAATCTTGATCCTTTACAAAATCTACATATCCGCAACACTGTAGAAAATCCAAATTCCACCAACTATTTACAAACTTACTAAATTAAGATCACATTACACAAAAATAACAGGTTTCTTTCACATAAGTTAAACCGTCATCATAAAAACATATATAATACCAAAAAATTACCCAATTCATGCTTAATCTAAAGTTCTGAACATAAACTCAAAAACCCATATTCAATATACTCTCAATCACCAAAATCCAACTAATTTTCCCCAAATTAGCAAACTTTCTATTTTTAGAAAGTTCAAAAGTAGTCAACAAGATTTCAAATTGAACAGTGCAAATGAACAAGCAAGTCAATCTGATCAAAAGCCCTATATCAATTTCAAATATAATCATCAAATTAAGCATCAAAATCAAATCCAAAATCAAGCATTTAAAAACCCTAATTCACAATTTAATTAATTAATTACAAAATTAAATAAAAATTACCTTAGATCCACATACAGCAGCTTCAGATCTTGAAATTATAAACTTTCTTGTAAATCTTGAAAGTTAAAAATTTATAAAAATTAAAACTTGGTTAAAAATAAAATTAAAAAAAGGGAAATAATTTATACTTAAAATTAAGATAAGGGTTTTATTAAAAATGGGAAATTGATTAGTTACAAGATTTAATAGATGAAGACCACAAAAATGTAGGTTAAAAATAAATAAATAAAAAAGAAAATGTAAATGTAATGTGATGATAGTATAATTTGTGGTAGTATAAGTTTTAAGCTAAGTATTTATCTATTTATTATTTGTTTAATTTTTAATGTAAATAAAGGAAAGGGTAAAAGTGTAAAGTGTAACCCATATTGAGTTTGATTGTGGTTTGATTGGTTAAGGTGAATGTATGAATGGACCCATTTTGACCCGAATGTTTGGGACCTAAAAATATTTGTTAGTGGGGCATTTCACTAGATTCGCCGCAATGATTCATGATGTTTGGATGTTAGTCAAGAGTGTAGGGTGTGTGACGGTTCGAAAATCGCATCGAGATGGGACCGTGAGACTGACGTGTCGAAAAGTTTAAGTGACTGAAATCGTACAGAATCATAAGTGAGTCATATAAAATGTGTTATCGGTTTAGCAAATTGAATTAGGCTTAAACTTCAAGTTTACGCCATGTTTTCGAGTATAAAACGGAAATAAGAGAAATGAAAAGGTTAAAAAGGAGAGAAACGAAGGAGGGATAAAAAAAATATGTAAGTTGAAAAGAAAGTGAATTGAACCAAATTATTATGTTGCGTTTTCGAGTTTTATTTTTGAAAGAATGAAAAAGAAGTGGGCAGAAAACAAAATAAATTCGTGTTTTTGAGTTTTTTTTTAGGATAGAAAAGAAAAGAAGAGGAGAGTAATTTTGGCTAAATTTCACTTCAAAACTTTCTTCCCAAAAGTGAGATGATTTTGAGAGAAGTTATATTAGAAAGCTCTAAATAAACAAAATTACTTAAATGACCTAATAAAAAACATAACTTTTATATATTACTAAGGGTATAATTGTAAAATCATTTGTTATCTTTTCTTTTCTCTCCTAACTCGAGAACTTGATATAAAAAATTTAATTTCATTCATCTCCTCTTTTTTTATCCCTATTTTAACTCTTATCTTCTTTTCTTTCATTTCAAAATCTTGAGAACAGAAGGGAAGGGATCGAGTAAGAAGAAAAACTAAAATGAGAAAAATAAGAAGTATTTCTAGCCACACATTTTAAATAGAAATGAGAATTTTAAGAGAAAATGCATCTATTTGTATAGGTACATCTGAAATATGTGGTTGTGGTTTCTTCTTACCATTCTCATTTTAATTTTTCTTCTTATTTAATCCTAACTCGAGAACAAAATGTAAATTTCACAATTTGGAAAGAAAACTAAGAGGAGGAATTTGATATATTTTGCTTCCCTCTTTCTCTTCTTTTTAAAAAATACAAAAATATTCGAGAACATAATTTCTCTTTTTAAGTTTTCTTGCCACTTCTCTTTTTTTTCTCTCTAAATAAAACTCGAGAAGAGAGTGTTAGTGATTTTTTTTTTTTTTTTTTTTTTTTTTTTTTTAATTTTTTTTTTGAACAGAGATTCCATATCACTCCTCACAAATGGAGGTAATTTGAACACAACAAGTTACATCGAACATAAAGGGCAAAATCGAAACCGACTTGCCAAACAAAATACACGAGGTAACAAGTTAAGCCAAAAGAAAGCATACACCCTAATAGTTGTGACATACTACAACAACACCATACAAGGGTGGGGGAATCACCAAGGTGAGTTTTTGGTAGACACAACCATATGAAGATGTAGCTTGACAAAAGTACACAAAGTACAAATAACATACATAGAAGATAAAACAAAGCATCTTAAAAGGAGCCTGAGCAAAACCCAACAGATCTAGAATCAAAACCCAAGGCAGCAGCAAGCCATCGATGACGGACCACAGCAGATCTGAGCAGAAGAGACCGGATGACAACGGATCTGAGCAGAAGACAGCGGTGGTGGCTGCGACAACCACGGCCGCGGCGAAGGAAGATGACAGATATGTGAGGAAGACTTTTATTTTGGGAAAAGAAAGTACAAGGTCCAGACGGCCGGTTAAAACCGACCGCCGGAGGAAGAAGATAAGCTTTGGAAGGGTAGGTAGGTAGGTTGGATTTGTTTTAGAGAGAGATTTTAGTGAGAGGTAGG
>BPTQ01000007.1:327178228-327256466 GCA_019973895.1 Chrysanthemum seticuspe | reverse complement strand
CTCTTCACCCTCTTTCAAGGGCCGTACCCCTGTCTTTACCTCCACGGGCTTTGCTAGATGCACTACGGTGAACAGATCCATCTCTGCGCAATACAAGACAACAAATAACACAAGTTATATAATGCGTGGAAAAGAGAAGAAAGCTCTTACATTAATTACAAAAGGGGTGCGGAAGAATGAGTACCCACCCTGGCCATTGGCGCCCAAGAAGATTGGCATCTCATCCGGCATACCAAAGAAATTACGACTGATGCCCATATGCACCAAAAATTCCTCGGGGTAGGAACTAATGGGGATGCGGTTAGCATTTATCAGTTCCGCATCCTCAGCGACATAAGATCCAGGCAAGGGGCACTCATCCCTCTCTAACGTACCCCGGGTATAAAACTAATAATGCCATGGAAAGCATGTGTCATCTACCCAGAAAAAGAACTCCCTCCAATTCCTAAGCGAGTCTAGTTTCTCAGTGTAACACTGCAGTCTACCCGCGCGCTTAGCAAAGGATACCCACCCATGCGCCCAAGTCGTGTGATAGAAGGCGCGGAATAGGTGGATGGTTGGGTTAATTGCCAGTAAACGGCAATTCACCTCAAAATTAGTTATTTTAGCCGCCCCGATGCAGTGCAACTGGGATATGTGCAGATTGTAATAGTTTAATACATCGCACAGAAAGCGGGACAGGGGCACATGTTGATTCGATAATTCGAAAAAACGTGTATATACCCCCACTTTCCCTTCGGGGAAGTCCGCAATAGATGCCCGCGCACCCGGAACACCCGGATGCACGTCAAGGGGTATAAAGTAATCTGAGGTGAAATCTAAGAGATCGCTCTCGGTGAGGTGGGAGGTAAAGTCAGACAATTGTTTGACCATGGTATTGTTATTTTTTGAGCAAGCGCATGCACGGCTACCTTTGAAGTAAGTTGGTTTCTGAATTGCAACTGCAAGTATTCTTGAACAATGGCGGATTGTGTTTTCTTTTTACTGTGGGAAGGAACGGTGAAAATGAAGCGAAGCGTTATATAATCTCCCTCATCCACGCGATGAGTGACACGTGGACCCCACCAACCCTAACTATGTGGTTGAGATTGCTTGATGGGACACGGGTGCAGTAACTTTCCCCCGACTTACGAGGCGCCCATCTTTTAATCCAATGTCTAGATACAATGTACCGGTTGGTATATTTTTATGGCTTCTTGGCTACTTTTCGAAGTTTTTTTTTCAATGACTACGGTTATTAGTCTAGCATCCGCAGTTAGTCACTGCGCATACTAGACTGGGGGGACATGATGACGTATAGTCTATATCCGGGTCACGAACCCGACTAAAGTCCAACACTAAGTTAGCCCGGTACGAACTGGGCTACGCTGATTAGATGTTTGGGCTCACGAAGGCCTAAACCCAAAACTATTCATAAAATAGATATCCGATATCTCCTAATGATGGAGATTATCATTCCCAATCGACTTAGGCGGGATACGCCGAAGGTTGGGGAACACGGAACCAACAAGGATTCCGTGTGTATATAAAGGGAATCCCATCCCTCGTTTAAGGTACGATCTACAAAACCCTAACTCTTCTTAAACCCTAAATCGATTATTTACTCTCACGCCGGAGGATAATCGTGGGAGACAATCCCACGGTAAGCCTAACGGTGTTTTCTGTCTCTTAGTGCGCAGGTCTCAAGCAACGATTCTCAATTGGTACGAGAGCCGGAGCTCCAAACAAGGAACGTCCAACTTTTGTATCAACAGTGTTCATGAGCCTTGTTAGTACGGCCTTTTTGGAGCATATGATGTGATAACATCGAATATGTTATAAGAGTGAAGGGTATCGCAACGAGAATGACTCGCCAATCTTAGGTGGATGGCTCGTTATCACTCGCCGGACGTCGCCATCACACCAAGGTGGCTCGCCAGTTGCTCCATCGCCATTCCCACGACATGAATAAAGACAAAAAAATTTGAAAAACTATCCGTTTGATACCCAACGGTTAGTTTTATTTTATTATTTTTTTTCAAATTCAAATATTACCCCACCCACTCTATAAATAATACCTATATTTTACACAAAAATTCACACTTCTCTTTCAAAAATATATTATCTTCACCATCTCAATCCACAACCAAAAATGTCTCAAGATCCAAACGAGATGTCACTTATAAATCTTCTCAACTCGTCTTCGTCAAACCCGTCCACCCCATCGTCCCAAAGCTCAAACTCTTCTTCGCACGTCGGATTTCAAGCTTATCAACATCCAAGACAATCACAACCGCAATTCTATCCATCACAACCGCAATTCTATCAATCACAACCATCGCAACCGCAATTCTATCCATCACAACTGCAAGGCTATCCATCACAACAATCACAACTGCAATTCTATCCATCACAACCATCACCTCCGCAATTCTACCCTTCAGAACAACATTACTTTGAATCACAATTCAAAGTACCTCAACCACCACCAACCGAAACACGTGAACAACGTCGTTAAGGAAAAAAACCGGCCAAAGCGTCAAAGAAAAAAACCAATACCGTGGTGAATTTGGACGCGGACAACGAGGAGGATGAGGAGGAAAAAGAGTGTCGAATCACAATTCGTTGGTCAAGCGAGGAAGAAAAATTTTTAGCCGAGTGTTGGGTCGAGGTTTCCCAAAACGCTTCTATCAGTAATGACCGATTAAGCGATGCGTTTTGGACTCAGATTTGGAAGGACTTCAACGATCGTAGTTCAGGGCCTACTCCTACCAAAAATATGGTCACGGGTATTTGGACTTGGATAAACGGTGATTGCCAAAATTTCAACGGTTTTTACAAGCATTTGCAGTGTAAACCCGGGAAAAATGATGTTGATCATATTGAGAATGCAAGACTTGCTTTTAAGGCTCAATCAGGGAAACAGTTTACTATAATCTCGGCGTGGAAGGTTTTGAAACAATATCCCAAATGGGACGCGCCGGACGGGATCGATGAAGATAATCTCGCCGAACTATTCGGCCCTGATCCAAGAGCTCGTCCCGCAGGCAAGCCTCGACCGGCAAAAAAATCAAAATCAGTGGAGTCGTCAACGAGCACCGGGGGGAGTCAATCGAATGCTATAGTGAAAGCTTTACGTCAAGATTATAAACGTAAAGTAGACGGAGCAAAAGAAGTGTACGAGGCGAGGATAGCGAAAGAAAAGGGACTTTTAGAGTGTCGAGAATTGGAGTTTCTCATGCTTGATACTGAGGGGTTGCCGGAGCCACAAAAATCAATCATCAAAAAGAAACAAGACTAAATAATAGCAAAATACAACATGTAAAAGGCGAAAAATGTTGCATTTTTTAAGTTTCGTATGGTTTTTATTTATCGTATGTTTTTTATTATTCGTATGTTTTTCCGTATTGTAGTTTTTTTTCCCGCATTGTAATTTTATTTAAATAAAATGAATTTTATTGTATTTGAAAAATATGAAAAAGAAATAAAATGAGGGTGGGTGGTGCCCAAGTGAAAAGGTTTGAGTTAGTTGTGAATGAGAGTATTTTTAAGTGAGTGTGTTGAAATGATGTGACACATGTGGGGACCAAATAAAGAGTAATGGCTTAGCCATGATACCCATCACTCTAAGGTGTTAACACATTAGTGTAACCTTTAGACTTGGTGCAATGATGGTGGTGTTGAACACTTCCACATCAATGTCACATTATACCTTTTTTCACCATCTTTACTCGTGTAACAACAATAACTACCTTTCGTACAATTTACATATATGTCACTTAGCCACATATATTCTAAGGGGGTGTTTGGGATTGCTTATTGAAAATAGATTATTCGTTTTAAAAACGGATAATCAGATAATCAGCTGTTGCAAAATGTGATTTTGAAATATAGTGTTTGGATTTGATTATGCTATTTGATATTGCAATAATCAGATAATAAATTTTTTGAGTGTTTGCCAAATTAGATTATTTATTAATTTGATAAGTAAAATGTCAAAAATGGACAAAGATAGCAATTTTTGTGGGGACTATTGAGGGTGTTATGGTAATTTGACAGAAATAATGTAGGTCCCAAGAATCACGTTTCCAAGCTGCACCTCCATGTCCACTTTTTCAAAACGTGGTTTTCATCTATTTGAAAGGCAAAAAATCAATTATTTGCTTTCTTTTACCAAACATTCCAAAGTGATTATTTGGTTTCGAAACGTGATAAGCAAATAATCTAGGTCTAAACGCACTTCCAAACACCCTCTAAATTTGAACATAAACATAACGCACAACAATGTATCGATGTGATATTGTTGTTCCCTTATCGGCAAGTACTAGCTTTTCGCCAACAAAATGGTTATAGATTATATAAGTTTATAACTTATGTTCGCTAATAACATTTTTAATGGTGTGTGATCATCTTTTAATATAACGAGTCATTCAAACTCATGCGTTGCACAAAGGATGTATCTAAGTGTTCATAGCGTAATGTTCACCACTAATTAATTTTCGTCATGTTTGAAACTCTCACTTTTTGGTCTTGGACGGATTCCGTTGGTCAATAAGTTTCTAAGTTGTGATGTTATCACAACTTTTGTAAGCATGGCATGAAAATTATTGAGGTCGAGTCAAAAAGTCAATATCATGGCATACACACAATTTATTCGTGACATAAATGGTATCCCAGTTTTTAGATGCACTTGAGGTTAATTTATATTTTAGGGTTAATAACCTTTTAAAGCACTATACTTGTCACAAATATCAGTTCGACGTAGCGAACTAAAAAAATAGCTTTTTTACACATTAAACTTGACATTTTTGTCTTCCTTTAAGTATTATGACCAAATTATGACCATTTTAAGTATTAGATTTTGTAATATTAGGAAACTGATATATAATTACAAAGTATATTGATTAAAAAAAAACTTATTAAAATGTAATGAAGTGTATTAGATATTAACTAAGAAATGGCACATGATACTGATTTATGACAATAATCTTTACTATAAACTTTCATATAAAAGACGAAAAGTTTTTTTTTTTTTGAACAGAGATTCCATATCACTCCTCACAAATGGAGGTAATTTGAACACAACAAGTTACATCGAACATAAAGGGCAAAATCGAAACCGACTTGCCAAACAAAATACACGAGGTAACAAGTTAAGCCAAAAGAAAGCATACACCCTAATAGTTGTGACATACTACAACAACACCATACAAGGGTGGGGGAATCACCAAGGTGAGTTTTTGGTAGACACAACCATATGAAGATGTAGCTTGACAAAAGTACACAAAGTACAAATAACATACATAGAAGATAAAACAAAGCATCTTAAAAGGAGCCTGAGCAAAACCCAACAGATCTAGAATCAAAACCCAAGGCAGCAGCAAGCCATCGATGACGGACCACAGCAGATCTGAGCAGAAGAGACCGGATGACAACGGATCTGAGCAGAAGACAGCGGTGGTGGCTGCGACAACCACGGCCGCGGCGAAGGAAGATGACAGATATGTGAGGAAGACTTTTATTTTGGGAAAAGAAAGTACAAGGTCCAGACGGCCGGTTAAAACCGACCGCCGGAGGAAGAAGATAAGCTTTGGAAGGGTAGGTAGGTAGGTTGGATTTGTTTTAGAGAGAGATTTTAGTGAGAGGTAGGAGAAAATAACAACCTCGAGTGTTTTTAGTGTTAGTGATTCAAGCATCTAAAATATGTACGACATTATTTCATTATAGAAAAAGAGTAAAAGATATGTTATAAGTTGTAGTAAATTGATACTTGAAGTTTCTGTTTATAGTATAGACCGAGAACTAATTCGTATATAGTCATTCTTGGTAATAGTTTGTTTTTCCGTTCTGAACAGTTAGAACTGAATTTGCACACTCGTAATCGCATAAATTGTTTGTATTAAAGGGCGCTTAAAGTTTTTTCTTGAGCGATGAACTTAAAGTTAAAGATGTTGTGTACTTTGATAAATATTTTCACGAATCACTTTGTTATTGTAACTTGTTTTTAAAAGGGTGGGGTTATTAATTTTAGATGTGCCCCTCCTATTTTTTTTTTGTTTTTTTTTTATTTTTTTTTTATTTTTATAATTTTGTTTATATAAAAAAACTATAAGCCTGAAAATGCGGAACGATAAATATAAAGTTTAATAAGTTAAACGTTTAAAACTGTCAGAAATACAGAACAGAAACTGACAAAAAACTGTGTTGTACTGAAAAAAGTGGAGGATAAAAGGAATATTCCATATGATGTGACCCCATAGAGGGGGTAGTAATAGTATATCCCTTTTAAAAATGTAATTTCAACCAATGATTAGGAGTTACTAACAGGGTACCCGCGCGATGCGACGGCAGGTACCATGTGACTATATTTTACGGCGAACAAATTTTGTTCAGTTATATGTTTTATTCGAACAATAATTGTACAAAAACATATCAATATTGGGCTCATTTTGTAATCGAGAGATCTTCGCATTGATATATTTTTTATTATTCGATAGGTACTTGTTAGATATTCGATGAATAATGATGGTTATATAAAAAGTTTATAAATATCAAGAAATACGGGGTTATTTTTGTAGGTAGTTAGCATACTTTGGGGGCAGATGTGTAAATTATTTTATAATTTTTTAATACGTCTTGACATATAGTGTATATCTTGACATAATGTATATAAAAATGAAAGTTAACAAAACTCCATGTGACAGTACTAATAATTAAAAATTATGGTATTTGTCTGGTTAGAGGTCCAAATTCCCTAAAGCCCAATAACCTTTTCTATTAAACTAAACCTAAAACTAACATATATACAATACCTCACTAACAAAAATTCACCTAGTTTTTATCACACACCTAACCCTAATTTCTCCTTACCACTCGCAGCCACAAAATTATTATTTCTTGCAATCACCACCAAACACACTTCTTCTATTGATATTCAATAACAAATGCACTCTTATCGTTCTACTAATCAACCGAACACAAACAAAAACTCTCTTTGTTATTTGAATGTAACCAAAGTCCTGAAATTTGCGTCTTCAATATCCTTTATGGGTCTCGGGTAAGGCTATATTTTGTTTGGTTGTTCTTACGAAATAAAGAAAGAATGAAACAATTTTGTTTTTTTTTCTATCTTAAAGTTTTCGGATATATAAAAGAAGCCTTGCTTCTCACAGATCGATGAGGATTTATCTCTTATAGTTTTGTTTTAAGAACGAAACCTTGTTTATTCAAAGAGATAAACTGAGATATTGACTTTTCTTTTATGTATTTTGTCTTGCATGTGTTGAAAATGAGAGTTGAGGAGTGATTGTGAGGGTATTGTGGTTTTGTCGATTGATGTGAAACGAATGGGACATATTCGTGTTTAACTTGTTGGTTCTGGCGGAAATGATTTAGATTAGTTGATGTTATAGTTTGTTTGTTGACCAAGGATGGCAAAGAACAAATGGTCTGAAGTTTCATGGATTGAGGTTATGGATAGAGCTATTGGTACTTCAGCTATTTATTTTCTTGAGTACCATTTACTTCTGAACGGGTCGATTCGGGTTTGTTATATGTCTAACGGATAAAATAAGAAAAGAATTGGCTGAAATGGGTCAAAAGTACACAAAGAATGGTTTTAATGCATAAACCTCCTACAAATTATTACTCGAAAGGTTATATTTTTATTTAATATTTTTTCTTTATGCATATTTTGCTCACTGATTATCAATTATATAAAAAAAAAAGGGATGGGCAATAGGTGTTCTGGGCTTCCGGGTCAACCTGGACAAAAACTACTTTTGACATGTTACATGGTCATTTAGTTAAGCAAATGTTGTACATCATGATTAGAGACATGTACTCTTTTGTGAAGGGGTGTTTTAAGTTGTGTATTAGTTGTAGTTTGATTTGTATTTTTATTTGTGCTTTAAGTATTATAACTAATGCTTTGTAACTTGTATTTGCTTAAAATTCTATATATGGAAATCTTAAAATCATTAATATGAGGGAAGTGCATCCCTCTATTATAAGATAGTTAGATGATTCTGACATGATATGTCAAACACTAAATGGCCTAATGTTTATACACGTTACTCTTTTATTTGATGAAATGATGTCTTGATCAAACACTAAATGGCCTAATTTTTATACACGTTACTCTTCTATTAGTGGGGCATTGCGCTATATTCGCCACAATGATTCATGATGCTTGGATGTTAGTCAAGAGTGTATAGCGTGTGACGGTTCGAAAAATCCCGTCGAGATGGGACCGTGGGACTGACATGTCAAAAAGTTTAAGTGACTGAAATAAGAGTAAATCGTATAATATGTATGGAATGGGTTTAGACTTTTCAGTTTAGTGATTCATGTTAGAATTTGAGTGTGTGGGTGGTAATAATCCTGATATGTTCTATAAATTGTGTAGAGATTATTTTCAGATTGAAGCATTTCGATCATATATGCCTCCGGTATCACGAAATCTTCAATTGGATAAGACAAAGAACAACACTTTGTTTCTAAGGCACGAGAAATCAAAGCAATACACAAATTTGTTATATCTGTTATATTCTGTAAGAGATCAATAAATAATAAAAACCATAACTGAAAGTTAGTTAAAATCGGTTAAAAACAGTTGGTGGGAAGGATTGCAACGTTTGGGGAAAAGAGGCGACTTTTAATGGGGAAAACCGTTCTGGAAGTAAACCGGGTAATACCCAAAGCCCAAAAATCGTTTAGGTTTTGAGGTGTTGCCCCAAACCCCGCGAGGGGTGTCCCCCCTCGACCCCCGCCTACTCACTTGTAGAAGTTTCTATAAATGATGTACTAAAATCACCAACAATTCACGCATTTGTTATAAGCATGATATCCTTTATTTATTTATTTTTAAAAGTAAAAAATAGGTGCCAAGTTGCTTTTAAGTGGTAGCAGACTCGCAAAAGAGTGTTTTACAACACGAACTGAAAAATGGACCGCATAATCATTTTCCCATTTTGATCCATGTTTAGTTTTAGTTTTGGTTTGGTTTTTCGCTCTCAATGGTAAGAGAACAGGGACGGATCCAGAATTTTTAAAAGGGTGTTGCACAAAATAAATATTGTGCTAACTAAAGTTAGATCATAGGAAACGAAAGTAGCAAAAAAAATTGAGGGTTGCACATACCCCAAAAATTTGCAGTTTTAAAATCATTTTGCACTTCGTAACCTAAAATCGAGTGTAACCCGGCCCACACCCGACATACATGTGGGTCCGTCTATGTTAGATAACCGAGTTTACACACTCGAACTCACATAAATCGCTTATCTTAACAACATATAAATGATCTTCTTTTCCTCCATTAAATGTCACTAAGACATCTCTTAAACTTAAATTAATCAATAAAAATAATAAACATATTGTACAAACTATTCAAACACTGTTGGGTTCAGTAAATACCCAAACCCCGTAAATCTAGGATTTGAATAGAAAATACCCTAAGTGTTTAGTCCGTTAAGCATTAACAGGTCGCTGAGTGCATAGTCTCTCAGTGAGCCATCTTTAGGATACTCAGTAAGAGACGAAGAAGAAGTCTCTCCACTCAGTAAGGCGGAACTTAAGAGGTGAAGACTGAGTCAAGAAGAAGATGGTGGATTCAGTGAGTGATGACAATAACTCACTGAATCCCTAAACTCCTCACCAACTACTTACACTGAAGACAAACTGAAGTAGAAGACTGAAGGCAATGAAGACTGAAGAATGAGCGGGATAAGGCGGGACAAGTTTGAACAAATAAGATGCCCTTATCAACCAAAGTCAACTTTCCCTGAATGGCTAACTATCAGGCTCAGTGTCACCACTGACTTATGGAAAGCAGCCTTGTCTCTTACTTAATATAGTCTTTGTAAACAGAGACAAAATACATCAGTATTTTGTCTTATGAAACTTGTCAGTTTGTCACTTAGGATAGAGTTAAAACTCATACTTGTATAAATAGCATAAGAGATGGAGTGAAAGATCTAAGCTTGTGAATTGTAAAACACACACACACACAAGCCATCTTTCACTCCTCCAAATACAACTCAGTCCCTGAGATAGCTCAGTGGTTCCATTGTAGTTGTGCTCAGACTTAGCCTGAGCTTAGTGAGGAGTTACCACACCTTGTCATTTCAATCCCAAGTACTGTTCCGCAAGTACTTGGGTAATGTATTATTTCTGATTGATTTCTAATAAAGAATATTAAGTTGAAAATTTATCAATGTGTTTTTACTTACATCATTTCACTCATTGATTCACTATTAGTTTGTTTTATGTACTTAAACTGTTTTATACTATAGTGAATAGGGAACAACAAGTGGTATCAGAGCAAGGCTGATTATAAAACCTTTTAAGCCGCTCTAAAACGTTTTTAAATCAGGATCCTAATGGCTGAAATTGATGTGCCCCAACTAGTCGACAAAAAGGGTGGAGCATATTCTGCTGTTTCCCCTCGACTTGAAGTTGGTAAATTTAACAAATGGAAAAAACGAATGCTTTGCTATTTGACTGGGATGGAACCTTACTACATAAAGTGTATTAATGAAGGTCCATTTGTCCCAAAGACTGCTGAAGGTTTGCCTAAACCTGAAGCTCAGTGGACTCAGGATGAGAAGAGAGTGGTCAACTAGGACCAAAGGCTCAAAGTATCATCATATCTTGTCTTCCTGATGATATTATGGAGTCTATTATAAACTGTAATACAGCTAAACAAACCTGGGATGACCTTGTTCATAGTCATGAAGGTCCATCAGATACCAAGGAAAACATGATAATGGACCTGAAACTTGAGTATAACACCTTCAGGGCTAAGGACTCAGAAACTCTGTCTCAAACTTACACCCGGTACAAACTCTCTTAAATGAATTGTCTAATGATGGTGTAAAGTTGTCCAAACATGAAATCAATGTTGGTTTTGTCAATAGTCTCGCTGAGAAGTGGCTGAATTTCTCTCAGGGACTTAGGAATGCTAATCATATCCAGAATCTTGAACTTCCTTAAATATATGAGAAATTTGTCTATGAGGAAAACCTCATCAACAGACGATACCCTAACTTGAAGAAGTCTCAGGAAGTCAAGACGTCCCTGACCACCATTTCAATACCTATCTGATGCAGGTTTTACTGACCAGGTCTTAATATTTATAGTGTCTCGCTATACCTATGGTCTACCCTAATGCACTAACGGGCAGTGTACCCGGTCGTGTGTAGTGTAGTAAATGGTAAAGCCGAGGTCGTCCCAAGAGCTATGTGTGTCGGATAATTACTAAGTCTAATTGTCACAGAATATTAATGGTTTGATAGGGTTTTAATTAGTTAAACTACTAATGCAGAATATAAAAGCAAATAAATGGTAGAAGGGAAATCAATAGAGGAACAGTGGTGCTAACCTAATTAATCCTCCTAACTAGTTATGTCTACGTCTACCTACTTCCAATTACTTCAGGTGGGGTCAAATTCGAGAGGACAACATTT
This sequence comes from Chrysanthemum seticuspe, assembly GCA_019973895.1. Classification (NCBI taxonomy): domain Eukaryota; kingdom Viridiplantae; phylum Streptophyta; class Magnoliopsida; order Asterales; family Asteraceae; genus Chrysanthemum; species Chrysanthemum seticuspe. The sequence continues at coordinate 327,245,022 of BPTQ01000007.1, read as the reverse complement.
GGTCAATTCGCCCTAACCTATCAGCAAAGATGCCACCATAGGAGAAATCAGGTGCACCGTCATAAGTCCTATTGTTCCTGGTCCCCTAAGCCGAGTCATTAAGTATCGCTACATGCTAGATTCAAAATAGTGAGTGCCCGGCTGTTAGGAACTTAGGCACTACACCCCCAATTCTTAAGTTCATCCAAACGATAGGTGATCAGTTGGTCAAATCGCACAAGTAGAAAGGGTCGTCAGTTGGTCATATCTTACCCTTCCTGTCTCAGTCCGCTCACCTAGGGCCAGTTGGTCATATCTCCTAGGCAATTGGCCTCTATCGCCATTCAAAACTACCGAACCAGGGGTGACTACCAAAGAACTATGCATGCATACACTTAGAAATAATTGTACGGAAGTAAAGGTAAACTCAAACAAAAAAATTAAGGAATCATAACTAGGCTAGCACCAAAGGGGTGCTTAGCCGCTCATATTAATCATGCACATCAATTCAATATTCAAAGGTACAAAATACATGAATTGAAAGTAAAAGAAATAATAAACGCTAAAGCTTATCATAATGGTGTGACTTCTCCCTTGGAAACAGCTCCGTATGCTTCCCTAGACCTCCCTTGAGCTTTTTCCCACGTTCTCAAAGTGTTGTGTGTGGAATGGGATGATTCGAAATGCTGGAATTTGTGGGGTATTTATAGGCCAGGTCTGGGTTACAGCGTAACTCATTAATAAATGAGTTACGCCGTAACCTTCTATTTCTCCGTAAATGCACTAGATCTGCTAGTTACGGCGTAACCTTATAAGTGGTTACGCCGTAGTCTTCAATAAACTCGGTTACGTCGTAAGTGATGCAGTAGTTACGGCGTAAGTATCAGCTGCGTGGAACCTCTTTTGACCTAATGGAGTTACGTCGTAACCTTTGGGAGGAGTTACGCCGTAACCTCTTGATAAGTTGGACTTCTGGGTCACGCAATAGTTACGGCGTAATGTGAGAGATGAGTTACGCCGTAACTTCTTCAAAATAATCATACTGTGATAAATCTTTAGTAACGTTTCCATTTCCGCGTCTCTTTAGCTCCAATGCTCGTAATTTACCTGAAAGTGCAAAACAATGGAAAACAAGCATAAATCCATATAAATGATATAAATAACGAGCATTAACGGGGGAAATTGACACTTAATATTCAGGACTATTTGATGTTATCAAATATCCCCCCACTTGAACTCTACTTGCCCTCAAGTAGACCTTATTAGATAGATTCCTAAAAAGATATCTCCCAAAACCTGGAAAATATGAGTTTACAAATCCCTTATGCTAGAATAAAACAAAGCCGAACACCTCACGAAAGGGGAACAAACACTCAAATCTCTCAACTATTCTAAGTGTCAATTTCGGGGTGATCACTCAATCGCACAGTCATAGCATGTATTTTATCATAAGCTTGGCGGTTACACAAATCTCCACCACTATAGTTAAGGGCTAAACAATTCTCGAAGGCAACATGGGTAGACACGACAAAGGTTAAGGGGTGACTCGTCATTACTAACATGTCACGGCGAAGTGGAAAAAATCAATGATACATGACCAAATCCATGGCCAAGACACCAAAGATTGCTCGCTGCATCACCTAGACACGCTTCATGACTAAAAGGGTAGGATAAGACATGGGATATATAATTGGTGTAAAATGAAAAACAAGCAGGTAGTCTATATCTACAACTAAGTCATCACCACTTACCGTCCGCCCAAAGTTCAAGCTTAGAAGTCTAGAGACCGGATCATGAAATGCAAGGTAGATGTGTCATTAGAGGACGTCGTGATGGGCACACTACCTTTTCTTCTTCAGTTGGTATAACTCCAACTCCAATCTTCCAATGTGACCGAGGTGGCCTCCTCGATACTAAACAATAAAGCTCATACTACAGTGCTTATAACATCGCACTTTACAAAATCATAACTCAATCAACTATTTTTTTTTGATTTTTTTTTGAACATAACATGATAACATAACATCCCCCCACTTGAGATGAACAATGGGAATTCGGGGGGTCTTCAATGATCTTCATAATTGTTGTCGATGAAAGCGTGATTTCCAAACCTTTCCACTCGAACCTTGAACTTAGGCAAATGATGACTTCCCAATTACAAATAAAGACTACAGGGTAGGCTAAGGTGTAAGGGTGTAACGAAACAATATATTGGGGTGACAAAATGAAAGGAATGGCTCAGAAGGGTGTATCTAGGGGTATCTTGCACTAAAGGGGAGTGCAACAAAAGGGGGTTCACATGGGGGTCGAAAAGTCGTGGTGACTAATCGAAAGACTCACAATGGTAGGCTGTTTGGGTGATAATCCTATAATACTGCCTTCTAAGACTGAAAAGTCCAAATACGTCGAGCTAACTCAACATACCTCGTCTATGGTCTCGAAATGATGCAAAGGTCAAGTTCTAAAGTTTACAAGCTACCGGCACACTTATAATTTGGTGGATTTGGGGTAAAATATTGGAAACGGATAAGGCTAATCTCACCATGTAATATCAAGGGTTGTATGTGCTCGGCTAAGGTCTAATCTAGTTAGGTTCGGAAAAACATGTCAAAATTAAAAATGGCATAATTTTTCAAAATAAACTAGAAAAATGAGGGCGAAATAAAGTTCAAGAGATAATTCTACTCCCGTCCCCCCACTTGAATTGTACAAAGTCCCTTTTGTACTAGGCATTAAAATAAAGGTGAAGAGAAAGGTAGAATTAGAGCGAGAACTTCCCTGAAATTTGCTCCATAAAGAAGAAGGCCCACGAGAAAGGATCGTGCCTTCGTTTAAGCGTCATGAACAAACTTCAATCCCTGAAATCACAATACCGACAAGCATAATTCTAAAAAGAAAAAATAAAATGAAAAACAAATCTAACTCACTTTCGTAGGAATCACGGTTGCATTTAGCGAATGCAACAAGCCTTTTAAACCACTTGATGTCCCAAATGGACGAGTGAAGTCTCGTGAGGGTTTACAGGGAACACACCCACAAAGTTCATTTAAAAACTAATACAAGGTTACTGTGTTTTAAAATGAAAAAATTAAAGCAGAGGAGAGTTACGGCGTAACTCTCCGTAACTCCTATGAGAGAGTTACGCCGTAACTGTCAAAACCTGGTATGAGCTGTGAAGCGAATAGTTATGGCGTAACCACTGAGATGGTATTACGCCGTAATTGGTAATGCGACAAGAATTCTGCTGCTAAAATGTTGGTTACGGCGTAATCACCAAGATGAGTTATGCCGTAACTCTGTTCAGATCAGCAACTGCAGCAGTAATTACTTCATTGTTTCCTACAAAAATGGTTAGAAACACAAAACCCAACAGAAAGGAAATAAAAACAAAAGAAAGGGATAATTCGGGTTGTCTCCCGAAAGAGCACTTTTCTTTATTTATGAGTCTTTAAGTTAGACTCAGAGTCGCGGGGCTACTAGACCGGTGCGGAGAATTCATCACAAGATAGCTTACTAACATCCTGCCCGTAATAAATCTTTGAGCGGTGTCCGTTTACCTTAAAATATACTCCCTCCTTGTTATGAACTTCAATAGTCCCATAAGAGAATACCTTACTTACTGTGTATGGGCCAACCCAACGAGATCTCATTTTTCCAGGGAATAATTTGAGTCTTGAGTTAAAAATGAGAACTTCTTGACCTACCTTGAATCTTTTCTCCTTGATTCGCTTATCGTTCCATCTTTTGGTCCTGTCTTTATATGCCCTGGCATGATCATATGCTTCGTCTCGTAATTCAACTAAACGGTTTATTTGGGAAAATCTATGTTCTTTGATTATATTAGCCTCCAAGTTGGCATTTTTGAGAGCCCAATATGCTTTATGTTCCAATTCAACGGGAAGATGACATGCTTTTCCGTAAACAATCTTAAAAGGGGTGCTTCCAGTAGGAGTTTTGAAGGTCGTTCTGAATGCCCATAATGCCTCATCAAGTTTGTCGGACCAATCTTTTCTGTTGCTGCTGATGGATTTCTCCAAAATCCGTTTGAGTGCCCTGTTGGTGTTCTCAGTTTGCCCATTGGTTTGTGGGTGATAAGGTGTAGACATTCGGTGGAGTACCCCGTATCTCTTCAAAACTTTCTCCATAATAGCATTACAAAAGTGCGTCCCTCGATCACTAATGATGGTCTTAGGGATCCCAAACCTGGAGAATAATCTTTTCAAAAAGCGAATGACACTCCTAGCGTCACAAGTCTGTAGGGCCTCTGCTTCAACCCACTTCGAAACGTAATCGATAGCTACAATTATATAACTTTTATTTTTCGATGGAGTGAAAGGTCCCATAAAATCGATCCCCCAAACATCAAAAACCTCACATACCATAATATTGTTGAGTGGCATCTGATTCCGAGAAAAGATGTTCCCTGCCCTCTGACAAGCGTCACAATCCCTAACATGCCTTGCGGCATCTTTGAAAATACTTGGCCAAAAGAATCCGGCCTCATAAACCTTTCGAGCAGTATTGTCGGCTCCATAGTGTCCTCCTGCAGGTCCGTTGTGGCAATGTTCCAGAATTTGTCTTTGCTCTTCCCCAAATACACATCTCCGAATAATACCATCAGGGCATGATTTAAAAAGGAACGGATCATCCCAGAAGTAATACTTAAGATCCGAGAAGAACTTTTTCTTTTGGTCGTAGCTTTTGTTACTAGGTAACACTTTGGCTGCTAGGTAATTAGCGAAATCTGCGTACCATGGTTCGACACTGGAATCTTTAATTCTAACTGCCATGAGGTGTTCGTCGGGGAAGGAGTCCCTGATAGTCTCTGTATCAAGTTCTTCGAGCTCAGGGTTTTCTAATCGTGAAAGGTGATCAGCTGCTAAGTTTTTTGCTCCTTTCTTATCATTGATTTCAATTTTAAATTCTTGCAGCAGCAGTACCCATCTAATCAACCTTGGTTTGGCATCCTGCTTATTAAATAAGTACTTCAAAGCAGAATGGTCAGTGTAGACAATAGTTTTTGACATAACTAAATAAGACCTAAATTTATCAAAGGCATATACTACAGCCAGGAGTTCTTTTTCAGTGGTTGTATAATGCTCTTGTGCCTCATTTAAGGTTTTACTAGCATAATAAATGGGTTTAAATTTTTTATCCACCCTCTATCCTAAAACAGCTCCAACAGCATAATCACTAGCATCGCACATGAGTTCAAAATCGCCCCCCAGTCAGGAGCAATGATAACCGGGGCAATAGTTAGTTTTTCTTTTAAAATGTCAAAGGCTTTTTTGCAATCATCGTTAAAATCAAATTTAGCATCTTTCATTAGGAGTTGGGTCATGGGTTTGGCAGTTTTTGAAAAATCTTTTATAAATCTTCTATAAAACCCTGCATGCCCAAGAAAAATCCTAATGCCTTTTAGGTTGGTCGGATAAGGCAGTCGATAAATAACATCCACCTTAGCTTTATCAACTTCAATCCCAGTTTGAGAGATTTTATGCCCCAAAACAATCCCTTCTTTAACCATAAAATGACATTTTTCCCAGTTAAGGACAAGGTTGGTTTCTTCACATCTGGCAAGCATTTTGGATAGATTATTAAGACAGGATGAGAAGGAGTTACCAAAAACCGAAAAGTCATCCATGAAGACTTCCATAAAATCTTGACACATATCAGAGAATATAGCAGTCATGCACTGTTGGAATGTGGCGAGAGCATTACATAGTCCAAAAGGCATCCTTCGGTAGGCGAATGTTCCGTAAGGGCAGGTGAACGTTGTCTTTTCTTGATCCTCAGGGGCAATAGGAATTTGAAAGTAACCTGAGAATCCATCGAGGAAGCAGTAATACTCATGTCCAGACAGTCTTTCTAGCATCTGATCGATAAACGGAAGGGGGAAGTGATCCTTTCGTGTGGCATCGTTTAATTTTCTGTAGTCAATGCACACCCTCCAGCCAGTGACTGTCCTAGTTGGTATCAGCTCATTATCTTCGTTGGTGACCACTGTCATTCCTCCTTTCTTTGGCACAACATGGATGGGGCTAACCCAAGGGCTATCAGAAATAACATAAATTAGACCCGCATCCAGGAGCTTAATGATTTCGTCCTTCACCACGTCTTGTACTTTAGGGTTTAATCTCCTTTGTGGTTGTACTACAGGCTTAAAATCATCTTCCATAAGTATCTTGTGGGAACAGTATGAAGGGTTAATTCCTTTAATGTCAGAGACTTTCCATGCAATTTCTCCCTTGTGCTTGCTTAAAACCTGTAGTAACGACTCCTTTTCTTCGTTAGATAACAGAGAAGAGATCACAACAGGATAATTTTGATCTCCATTGATAAATGCATATTCTAAATGAGGAGGTAACTCCTTAAGTTTCGGGGGAGCATCAGCTTCTTCCGGGGTTTTTGCTGAACATACTGTCTGATTCTTCTTGGTCAGTTCCTCTGTTTCGCTTTCTTCATCGCTAGATGTCCCATCATTATCTTCGAATTTTAATGATCTCAGAGGATCAGGAAGAAAACATTCCTGGGCATGTTTCTGAGTGTTAGCTTCTATAAGGTCGAGATCATCAAGGTTTTCATCGGTGAAAGAAGCATATCTCATGGACTTTTCCAGGTCAAAAGTAATCTTGTCATTACCAATCTCTAATGAAATCTTCTTGTTGAAGACATCAATCATAGCGTGTGCTGTTGCAAGAAAGGGTCTTTCGAGCAAAATAGGGATATCATCTTCTTCCATATCCAGAACCACGAAGTCGACCGGGAAGACAAATTTATCGATCATGACAAGAACATTTTCAGCTATCCCTTTCGGATATTGAGTAGTTTTATTAGCCAGCTCGATACACATTCTAGTTGGTTTCAGCTCCCCCAATTCCAAACGTGAATAAAGAGAGAATGGCATAAGACTAATGATTGCCCCAAGGTCGGCAAGGGCTTTGTTGAATAAAATTCCCCCGATAGTGCATGGTAAAGTGAAACTCCCTGGATCTTCTTCTTTGAGAGGCATATTTTTTAAAAGAGCAGCAGAGCATCTTTGGTTTAAAGTAATCTGCGTCCGGTCAGAAAGTCTTCTATGGGTAAGGAGATCCTTCATAAATTTGGCATGTTTCGGCATTTGCTCCAAGGCTTCAACGAGAGGAATATTAATGTTGAGTTGTTGAATTTTCTCCATGAATTTTTGAAATAGCACCCGTTCTTGTTCTTTTTTAATCCTTCCCGGAAATGGGATTGGTGGAATGTAGGGACGGACTTTTTCGACAGAAGGTTGAGCCTCCTCAGTTTCTTTATTGTTATCTTGGGGTGTTTCGTTAGTCAGATCATTTAAGTCCGAAGGGTAAGCTGGTTCCTTATAGTTTAATCCACTTCTTGTTGTAATAGTGTGAGCCAGATCTCGAGGATTTGTTTCTGTCGTGCTAGGCAAGTCACCTTCATCCCTTACTCTGATAGATTCTGCCAGTTTTCCCACTTGATTTTCAAGTCTTCTAATAGCAGCTGCTTGTGTTCTAAGTGCTTTGTCGTAATCTCGCTTGAGATTCCAAACCAAATTTGCGTTCTCATCATATTTTTTGCTAGATTCTTTAACGAGCATCTTCACAGCCTTTTCAAGATCCGTCACTCTCCCATCAATGGGTTTATCGAACTTGTGTTTAACCATCTTGACTTCTTCAGTCAGGGATTGCATGTCTACTTCAAATTCCTCCAGATTTTTTATCACTGATTGTATCTCTATAGGATCTTTATCTCGCTCTTCGTTCCATGATGACGAATGGAGCGCAACTTCCTCAACTTTTATCCATCCTTTATCAGCAGTCATTAAAGGGATAGGTTCTTTAGAGTCTAACAATTGTCGAGTCTTTATGTTCAACCCGTTGTAGAATATTTGCAGTTGCTCGTGTTTGTTGAGTTTATGCTTGGGGCATTTCAGGATGGCTTCGTTAAATCTTTCCCAAGCTGTAAATAGTGGTTCATCGTAGATTTAGCTAAACCTCCTAATTTCATCGACCTATTGAAGGATTTTTGCAGGGGTTTGGTATTCCTTAAGAAAAGCCTTCTTAAAGGTGTTCCATGTTGTAATAGATCCGGATGGAAGTTTCTTTAACCAATCTCTAGCTCTTCCTTTTAGGGTAAAAGGAAAAGCCCTCATCATAACATGATCTCTTGAGACTCCAGGTGCGTGAAATAAATCAGCGATCTCACATACCTTCGCGATGTGCTCGTGTGCTTCTTCGTCTTTGGTTCCATAAAAGCAGCATCTTTTTAGTTCATCAAGACAGAGTCCCCAAAATTCAAATTTAACATTTTCTTCAAGAGTTGGAATGGTGATCCCCTGTTTACCATTAGAGGTGGTGAGATAATCGTTCATATTAAGAGTCATAATATCAAAACAAAACTTAAATAAAAATCCTAATATAACTCCCCGGGGTGACTACCAAAGAACTATGCATGCATACACTTAGAAATAATTGTACGGAAGTAAAGGTAAACGCAAACAAAACAATTAAGGAATCATAACTATGCTAGCACCAAAGGGGTGCTTAGCCGCTCATACTAATCATGCACATCAATTCAATATTCAAAGGTACGAAATACATGAATTGAAAGTAAAAGAAATAATAAACGCTAAAGCTTATCGTAATGGTGTGACTTCTCCCTTGGAAACAGCTCCGTATGCTTCCCTAGACCTCCCTTAAGCTTTTTCCCACGTTCTCAGAGTGTTGTGTGTAGAATGGGATGATTTGAAATGCTGGAATTCGTGGGGTATTTATAGGCCAGGTCTGGATTACGGCGTAACCAATAAATGAGTTACGCCGTAACCTTCTATTTCTCCGTAAATGCACTAGATCTGCTAGTTACGGCGTAACCTTATAAGTTGTTACGCCATAGTCTTCAATAAACTCGGTTACGTCGTAAGTGATGCAGTAGTTACGGCTTAAGTATCAGCGGCGTGGAACCTCTTTTGATCTAATGGAGTTACGTCGTAACCTTTGGGAGGAGTTACGCCGTAACCTCTTGATAAGTTGGACTTCTGGGTCACGCAATAGTTACGGCGTAATGTGAGAGATGAGTTACGCCGTAACTTCTTCAAAATAAGCATAATGTGATAAATATTTAGTAACGTTTCCATTTCCGCGTCTCTTTAGCTCCAATGCTCGTAATTTACCTGAAAGTGCAAAAAAATGGAAAACAAGCAGAAATCCATATAAATGATATAAATAACGAGCATTAACGGGGGAAATTGACACTTAATATTCAAGACTATTTGATGTTATTACTATCTCAACTGCTTTTTATTCTAACAGTGTGGTTCAAGATTTTCAAGAAAATTCAGATGATGAGCCTGATGAGAGATCAAGTGAGGAGTACCTAAATGACCTGAACATCGAATTTCAGGAAAGGGCACTCCTTGCTAACTCTCGGAGGTTTATAAAAAGAAACAAAGGTTTTTCAAATGCTAAAGCAAATGAGGACACGAAATGTTTTAAGTGTCATAAAAGAGGCCATTTTGCCAAAGACTGTTTTTCAAAAACAATTTTTGAACCCTCTTACAAACCATCAGGGTCAAATCAGTCCTCAGGCTTTAGCAAATTTCAACCAAAAATCTATCAGTCTCATCAAAATTTTCAAAACAAGCATGATCAAAGTAAAACTGTTAATTTTGAAGCTAAGTATAGGAAAGTTAAAGCCAAGCTAGCACTGCTTGAGGCCACTTCCTCAGAAACAACAAACACTGTTAAATCTGTGCAGGGTAAAAACAAGGGCCTAGTTGCTGAAGTCTTCAACTGGGATGAAGAGCCAGTCTCCTCTGACGATGAAATGGTGCAAGTCAGTGCACTGATGGCTCTCTCAAAAGAGGACAAGCTAGCTGTTGGGAAAAATCATGCCAGAAATGGAGAATGGGTCAACATCACAATGAAGAAGGTAAATATTTTGCTTTCTATGGATGATGACTCTGATTGGCAGTCTTATATGAACTATATCAATGTTGACCTTAAGTTTGTAGAAGAGCAACGATTAAATCTTTTTTCAAAATATAACAAGCTAAGTTTTGAACTGAACAAGTGAAGGGATGAACTACTTCTTTTAAAACAAACTAAGCTTGAGGCTGTCACTTTGCAAATTCAAAACACTAAACTAGTTAAAAGAAATCAGGCTCTTCAAGATGAACTTAAAAAGGAAAAAGATATCATTGAAAGTTGGATTGCTAAGAATCTAAGGGTCTTTAATGTTGTGGATGCCCCCAGTAGCAAAAAGAGAGTCATAGGTGAAGACCATCTCACTGACTCTCACAACAAAGACCAGAGTCCAAAGCCATTTGTGTCTGGTGGCATGATTACCAATATGTTGACAATTCCCCAGTCCAGTGATTGGATTGAACGGGTTAACCCTGAAAGTAAGCTTCCAAATTTCGATTCTGGAAGAATACTAGAGCCTGAAAGCCAAGCTCTAAAGAGCATGCTTGGACTCCCTGATGTGCCCAGTAGTACTAAACACATCTCTGAGTCTGAAGCAGAATCTCAAGCACCGCTTCCACCCTTGAAACCTCTTCAGGGTGCTGCACCAAGCTCTGAGCTTACTCCATTACAATTCAATCCTCATTCACCAAAAGAAAGGTCTGGACTTGGTAGAACCATCCTGAAAAGACCAACAAAACCAATCCTACAAGAGTCTACTCCCACTGAGACTTCCACATCTTCAGTTCCTACTGAAGCAGACCAAATTCTGCAACTGAATGAACTTGTGAGGAAGCTGACTGACAAGATGGAATCCATCGAAAAGGCTCCTGATTCAATCAAGGAAACTAAGTCAGCCTCCTCTAGTTCATCTAGGTCAAAATCCACCAACAAACCCAGGTAGAAGTGTGATATGTGCCACTACACCAGTCATACCACTGATAATTGCTACAGAATCCTTTTTTGTATGATATGCAAAAGGATGATCACAGAACCTCTGATCACTTACAGTATGTAAGTTCATTCAGTGAAGCAAAATATACCAAAGTTGGTCATCAATATGCTTCAACCTCCAAAACAGCTCACAGGAATAGAGCTAAACCCTTTCCTCCTTGCCCACATTGTGGCTTTATTAATGATCATTATCCTGATGATTATCTCATGAACACATTTTGTGATATTTGCGGAAATCCAGCTCATTGGACATCTCAGCATGACAGTGTCATCCAAGCAAGGAGAAGTTCAAAGCAACCCCGAATCACTGAGTCATCCTCAGTCATCAAATGCAAAACTTGTGGTAGCACAATGCACTCAACCACTGACCATGAGTCAATTGCCAAATTCAAACAGACCTTTAGACCCAAGCCCACTAGTATGTGGGTCAGCAAGAGAAACTAATCCAGTTTACTATTTTTGCAGAGACACGCCAGGGAGCCTATTTGGCATCTAGATAGTGGATGCTCAAGAAGCATGACTGGTGTTAAGGAGTATCTGTACAAGTATGTAAAGGAACAAGGACCCAAGGTAGTATTTGGTAATAACTCATCATGTCCCACTGAAGGTTATGGTTCAGTTTACTGCGATGGAATAGTTTTATCTAGAATAGCTTATGTCAATGGTCTCAAATACAATCTCATCAGTGTCAGTCAACTCTGTGATGCTAAGTACATTGTGCAATTCAATGACAAACAAGGCACCATTTTCAATGCCAACAAAGAAGTTGTTTTGATAGCTCCTAGAAGAGATGATGTTTATGTCTTAGACATGTCAACACTTTCTCAAGATGGAACTTGTCTCTTTGCCAAAGCCACTAAAACTATCAACTGGTTGTGGCCCAAGAGACTTTCTCACTTAACTTCAAAAACATCAACAACTTGGCAAAACAAAACAAAGTCCTTGGCTTACCATCACTGGTTTTTGCAAAGGATAAACCATGCTCAGCCTGTGAAAAAGGTAAACACCACAGAGCATCTTTTAAAACAAAACAAAATTTCTCCATCAAAAGTTTGCTTCATCTCCTGCACATGGATCTCTTTGGACCAGTCAGTCCTAGATCAATCCAGCATGAGAAGTATACACTTGTCATTGTTGATGAGTTCTCAAGATACACTTGGGTATACTTTCTTTTCAAAAAGAGTCAGGCAACTGATACAATAATGTCATTCATCAGGAAAATTGAAAACCAGAATGACATTACTGTTAAACAAATCAGAACTGACAATGGCACTGAGTTCAGAAATGAAGAACTTGAGAATTTCTGTGATGAAAAGGGAATCACCCAAAACTTTTCATACCCTTACACCCCTGAACAAAATGGGGTAGCTGAGAGGAAAAACATAACTCTCATTGAGGCTGCCAGAACTATGTTAAATGGCTCAGCACTCTCAAAGCATTTCTAGACTGAAGTAGTCAAAACAACCTGTTATACTCAAAATAGGTCAATCATTGTCAAAAGACATAACAAAACCCCATATGAGATATTTAAAGGTAGACTTCCTGATATCAGCTACTTTCATGTGTTTGGGTGTCCTGTGTTCATTCACAATCACAAGGATCACCTAGGCAAGTTTGATGCAAAAGCTGATGATGGATACTTCCTAGGTTACTCACTGATCTCTAAATCCTTTAGGGTGTTTAACACCAGAAGACAACAAGTTGAAGAAACCTTTCATGTCACCTTTGATGAGAGTTCAGAAAACATCAGATTCACCAATACCTCAGTGGAGGAAATAGGAATTGATAACTCAACTAGATATCCTCCTGATGAGTTCAACACTGACATCAATTCTTCCTATCAAGCTGATGTTGACATCTCATACTATGTCTTGCCCCACAACCTTCCTCAACCTACCATCAGTGAAATCATTGATAATCAATCAGTCCCTACTGGGATAGGTAATACTGAACCAAATGTTCAGGAACCTCTGATTCAAACACCTCAACCTGAACAAAGCATCTCAACAGATGATCTGAATGATTCTGTGGCTCTTGCACCTGAACTCACTCCTGAGTTTCCAGTGACCTTTGCAAGCTTAGATCCTAGACCACAAAGTAAGTGGACAAAATCTCAGGACATTGAGCTTGTAAATATCATTGGTGAACCCACTGAGGGCATGCTCACTAGGAGCATGGCTGGTAAACTAACAGCAGCTTCAGCCAATGAATGTCTATATGCTGATTTTCTATCATAAATAGAACCCAAAAGTTTCACTGAGGCTCTAAAACATCCAAGCTGGGTTCAGGCTATGCAAGAAGAACTTCAACAGTTTGATAAGAACAAGGTCATGACCTTAATCAAATGTCCTCAGGATGTCATTGTCATAGGAATGAAGTGGGTTTTCAGAAACAAAACTGATGAAAACGCCATTGTCATCAAAAACAAAGCCAGACTTGTAGCCAAAGGTTACAGTCAACAAGAAGGCATTGACTATGATGAGACATTTGCTCATGTTGCAAGAATGGAAGCCATCAGGATCTTCCTTGCATTTTCCACCTACATGAACTTCAAAGTTTACCAAATGGATGTAAAAAGTGCATTCCTGAATGGTGAACTCAAGGAAGATGTATATGTTCAACAACCTCCTGGATTTGAGAGTAGTGAATTTCCTGACTATGTCTGCAAGCTTGACAAAGCCCTTTATGAACTTAAACAAGCTCCCAGGGCATGGTATGAAACTCTCTCAGCCTTCCTGATTCAAAACAAGTTTGTCAGAGGAAAGATAGACAACACCTTGTTTATCTACAGGACAAAGCAAGATGTGATACTCGTCCAAGTTTATGTTGATGACATCATCTTTGGCTCAACAAATTATACTCTTTGCAAGCAGTTTGAAAAACTGATGACAAAGAAGTTTGAAATGAGCATGATTGGTGAACTCACATACTTCCTTGGACTACAAATCAGGCAAACTGATAAAGGAATCTCCATCAGTCAAGAGAAGTACACCAGAAATCTCTTGAAGAAATATGAGATATCTGATTGTGCCTCAGTGAAGACACCAATGGTCCCTCCTAACAACCTTGGACCTGATCTCACTGGCAAATCAGTCAATCAAACTCATTTCAGGGGGATTGTAGGTTCAATGATGTATCTAACTGCTTCCAGACCAGACATAGAATTCTCAGTCTATCTAATAGCAAGATATCAGTCCAATCCCAAAGAATCTCATCTCACTGCAGCCAAAAGAATCCTCGTATATCTGAAGGGAACTCCAAGTCTTGAACTTTACTATCCAAAGTGCTCAGGGTTTGACCTCAAAGGGTATTCTGACTCTGATTATGCAGGCTGCAACATGGACAGAAAAAGTACCTCAGGGTCCTGTCAATTTCTTGGAGGAAAGCTGGTTTGTTGGAGTGCTAAAAAGCAACAATCAGTGGCTATGTCGTCAGCTAAAGCTGAGTATGTGGCTGCTGCAGGATGTTGCGCCAATGTATTATGGATGAAAAGTCAACTCAGTGACTATGACATCCATTACAAAATGGTACCCATCTTCTGTGACAACACCAGTGCTATTGCAATCTCCAACAATCCTGTCCTCCACCAAAGAACCAAACACATTGATATCAGATATCATTTCATCAGGGACCACATAATGAAAGGAGACATAGAACTTCATTTCATCTCTACTGAATATCAACTTACTGATATCTTCACCAAACCTTTAGATGAACCTACCTTCAGGAGACTAAAAGCTGAATTAGGAATGCTTGACATTGAAATTCAGTAAACTGAAAATCAATCCTAATCTTAGTGAGTTCTCTCTGAAATGGTCCATTCTCCTTGAACAAAACCCCAAAACAACCCTCTCACTGAATGAGTAAGACTCATTCAGGTACCTTGACTTTAGATATTGAGCATTGAATGAGTAACTAAATGCTCCAAGTATCAGTTACTTAAATGTCCTAGGTTGGTAAACATACCAATTTAATAAAGGAATATATGTCTCTCTATCTTACTGTCATCCAAGTGAAGGGTCCCTCAAAACCATACCTCATCCCACTTGGCATTAAATGCCTCCTCTCACATGAAATATCTTAAGGATATTTTATTACTGCATAATGCACTTTTACTGTGCACTGCAACTGTTCCCTTGAAAACAGGGAAATTACTGCGGGTAGTGGAGTAGGTGGCATTAAATGAGGTTAATAAAACGTTTTCATAAACTGACTTTACAAATCCTCATTTATGCAATAATACCCCTCTCACCACTCTATAAATACCCCTCTCAAAAACACTAAAAACACATACAAAGAATTTCTGCATCTAAACTCTGTCAAAATCACTTCTCAAAACAAGAAATCTTTGTGTTCTTTAATCCTTAAAACAAGTTTTTCAGTAAAATCTTCTCTGTAAACATGTACAAAAGTTTTTTTCACAAAACTTAAGAGATTCAAAACCCTTTGACTGTTCTTGTCAAGATATATTTTTTTTTCAAAACCCTAAAACTTTTAATAGAAATGGCAAGAACACAATCTCTTCAGTTTGCACCACAGTGGGTAGGCGATCTCAATAATGTTGAATTTAAAACAAACAATGTTATAGGAACTTTTGAATACCCCCCTGATGTCTCAGCCTATAAGGGCATCATGAAGTTTTTATTCAACTGCCCACTGAAAACGGCCTTTACTCAGTCCCCCTCTATTATGTACCAAAATCTCCACAGGGAGTTTTGGGCTACAATTGTGGCCTATGACCCGACACCCACTACTGATGAGACTAACCTTAGACCCATCAGGGAGTATCTCATCAAATTCAGTCTATAATTCTGGAGTCTATGTTGCCCATCCTGAACCCTCCACAGTTAATTAAGGATGGGTTAAAACAAATTGTTTTGGATCCAAAGTTTTTGGACAGAACCCCAGTCACCAAGAACTCATTTCCTGCGGCTTAGAAGATCATGTTCACATTTGTGATTCAGGTTCTCGGCAGGAACCACTCATCCACTGAACAAGTTAACTCTATTCAGTTGATGGTGGCATATTTCTTGATGAATGGGGTCACTGTCAACATTGGGGAGATCATTTACAGTGATCTCGTAACCAAGCTACTAAGCAAAACTAGGAAGAAATACGTTTCGTATCCTAGGTTTGTCTCATGTGCTTTACAAGTGTTACTGGGTTGCAATTACCCTCAGGAATACAAATACACTGCTTTACCTGGTATCCTGAGTCAATCAAACTTTCAAAAAGACCTATCCCAAGTCACTGAAATAGAATTGACGGCCCATATGGTTGCTGTAAACAACCAAAGGGACTCAGTGTCTCCAAACCCTGCTCCTAAAAAGAGAAAGGGGAAGTCTCAGACTGGGACTAAGACCAAACCCAAGTCTTAGGGCCCTGAGGCTTCTGGAGCACAGCCTAAAAGGCAAAGAAAGCCCCAGACTGATCAGCAACCTAAGGGAGACCAAACATCATCCACCCCGATGACAACGAAGGACACTGATACATCACAGTTAGTGCCCTTGGTCCCAACTACTACTCCCCAAGATCCAGAGGGAAACATACAACCTGCTGGTAGGGGAGCGCCTTCCACATCGCCCAAGGATGACACTCGCAAATCATAGCTTTTGTCTGAGGGCCAACTGAATGATCCCAAAGACTCAGAGGGAAATGAACAACCCGCTGATAGGAATATCACTGCCACTGCTTCTAGGGATAGCACTGGGAATCACCCACCAATGCTTGAAGGAGTAACGGGGGACAAAGACTCAGAGGAACAAAGACCACCCGCTGATATGGAACCCATCACCACCACTGGTCTTTTAACAGTTGCTGAGGTTAATGAAATTCTTTTCTCTGATGAAGAACTGGCTGACAGTGAAGATGACATACTTTCAGCAGTAGAAGAAATGAACGCTGATGTTCAAACACATGAACAAGAGCATCAGCCTGATCCACAAGAGCCTACAGAGTCACATTTCCAGCCTGAAGATAATGACTCTGACTCTTCTTCTTCATCATGTCCTGAAGAATTCAGAAAGTTTGACAACACTCTTCCACTGACAAAGAGACAACTGGTTATGTGGATCACAAAAGCTTCAAGGAGGCTATATTATGGGGTTACTGACACTTTATGGGATCAACACACTGAGGCATCTGCCAGCTATGCAGATCTGAAGGATGAGGTACCTGCTTTTGATGAAAACACTGATGAACACAGAGATCTCATGTACCAACATCTTCATAGACTGGATGAAAACCTGGTTAAATTTCTCAAGCACCTTCAAGGTTGTGGCACAAAGATAGATGAAATCAGGGATTCTGTCAAAGAAGACCCAACACTCAACTCAAGAGTGCTGGAGGCTACTGAGGCTTACTTGAAGAACTCCTCCAGCCTCACTGAACAAATCGACATTCTCAAATCTGCCAATGTTCAGGGTCTTCAGTCTTCTGTTCAGTCTCTTCAGACAACACTGGGTTCTTTGGATGCTCAAGTAACTACTTTGGCTCAGGCATCGTCCTCCATGGCCTGGAATCTTTGGCCTAGGATGACTGCCTTAGAGCTATCTCAGGCTAATTTGGCAGAAAAGGTCACCGGTCTTCAAAAGGATACAACTGACATCAAGGCTATGGTCACAGAGATCTACCAAGCCTTCAAAGGTCAAGCAACTCCAACTCCCCTAGTTTCCGAGGAAACTCTTGCTCTCACTGATGTTGCAGCAACAGTTGAGGGGGAGAAAGCCACTGAAGAGACTCCCTCAGCTCAGCCAGTCTCTACAACACCCATTTCATCAGTCCCACCAACAACAGCAACTATTATGACAATGACAGTGGCAACACCCATCACGACAACAACACCACCTTTGGTAGCATCATCTTCTTCAGGACAGGATAAAGGAAAAGCCATAATGCAAACACCTGAGCCTAAGAAAATTCCCTATGTCATCGGCAACACTCAGTATCTGCTTACACCACAACAGCTAAGTGCCTACCCTTGCAAAGGAAGAAAGGAGAAAGAAACTAGCTGAGGAAGAAAAAAAGAGCAAAGAAGCACTGGTACAAGTTGTTGCTGAGGAAGCTGAGAATATTGGAATTGATCCCAAGAAGCTTCAAAAGGGTCAGGCTGGACAAAAGTTCAAGGATGCTCAGGCTGCTCAAATGGCTGAAATGAGGAAAAATCTTGATGAAAAGAACAGGAAATCTGCAGTCATCAGGCAAGAAAGAATTGACCACTACAATTGGTCAATGACAAGCAGAAGGCATCCTGAGAAGATCACAGATGTTAAAATCATCCCCAAGTCCAAACCACTGGCGATGAATGTCTACAGGGGGGATGATAAAAGACATTTCGAGGTTCATGATCCCATAAAATTCACTGACTTTGGGATCACTGAACTCGATGAGCTTGGTCCAATCATTTCAAAGAAGCAGAATGTCGTGGTCAAAGAGCTGATGAAGTCCCTGAGCAAAAGATATGAAAGACTGAGGGAAGCACCAGCACAGCTTGGAATTCAGCCAGCACTAACTGCACCACAAGGATCTCAGTCTCAGCCAGCCCAAGGTAAAAGAAAAAGGGTTTAAACTGAGCCTGAAATCAAAGTCCCTGGCCTGGACTGCAACAGGGAGCTACCAGAGGGAGTAAAGTTTGTCAACTATCTTTGCATTGAAGAGCCTGAAAGAGGACTCTTCTTTATAGATGTCTATGGAAACCCAGCATTCCAGAGATGGAGTGACATTGATCTTGCAAGAGTGTCTACAATGGCAAGTTATCTACCAGTGGCGTCTCAGATCCAAACCCCAGCAAACGTCAGCATCTGTGTTGGAATCACTCCTAAACAGTATTTCAAGTATTTATATCTCATATGTAATAGGTAGCTTTATTATGGCCTTTATGTTTGTTTAAGGTCAAGCTTATGTAGAAGGCCCATAAGCTTAGGCCCAAGCCCACATAAGAAAGGATGGGAACTAGGAGTGTTGCCCTAGCTTCCCTCCTATAAATACTCTTGTAAACCCTCATTTGAGGGTTGGTTGTTCAAGTTACTCTTTCACATACTCTCTACGCCTAACTGTTCTAGTATTTCGTGTGTGTGTGCTTGTTTACTTGTTCAATCGCCTTATCTCTTTCTCTATAACTTGTGTTTGTATAATTAGTGACCTAACAGTGGTATCAATCGCCAAATAGTTGGGTGTACTCGTTTGTTTTTGAAGTTTTGTTTTTGGGTCTTACGCGTAAAGATAACGCAATCTTTGGTTATCTTAAAAACTCGTTTTTTACACTTTTTAATCCAAGATTCTTGTACTTTCAATGTTTTGAGGTGTTAAAATACTTGTTTTTAGCAAAAAGTTTCAAACTTTACGCGTGGATTTACGTTTTTAAGCTTGTTTTTGTTCATGGGTGTCGTTCTACGCGTAACCCGTTTAGCAGTTTTGGTACATCAAAATTCACACTTTTGTGTTCTTTTGGTACTATTGAAGCTATTCCATAACAAAAATCTGGTTTAGAAACACATTTGGGCAAAATCAAAATTACGAGTAATCCTACGCGTATCAAAACCCTAATATTACGCGTAATATTTTCCTTGGGTTGATCTTCAATTTTCTGGTTTATTCCGTGTTTTCTTACTTGGATAAGTCTGAAAATACGTCGACTTTGGATATCTTTTGCACTGTGAAGTGTAAAAGATCATTTGGGCAAAAACCCTAAAATTACGCATAAGCATAAGCTTACGCGTAGAAATCCTACGCATAAGATTCACTTTACGCGTAAACTAAGGTCTACGCATAAGGTAATCCTACGCCTACGTTTCTACGCCTAACTTTTGTCTACGCATAACTTTAGTGTTTTACCTACTTACGCGTAAGCTAAAACCTACGCGTAACTCCTTTGTTACGCGTAACTTTTGGTATTTTTACGCATAAGTGCTACTTGGTTCTTGTCTTTTCTACGCCTAAGGACACTTCATCAACAAAGGTTCATTCGACTACAAAGATCCATTTTTACCACACAAGTTTATCATCATGTCTCAACCACCATACTCTAACTATTTCCCTCACACTTAGAATCATCAACAACAACAACAATTAACTCCACAACATCAACAATGGAATCAACAACAAGCTATTTATCAACAACAATTTAATCAGCAACATACTCCACAACTTGGTGCAATTCCACAACGACAAATGGTTCAACCATCACCAAGTCTTCAAGTTCTACCCTACACAAACGATTTCAATCAACATCCATCACGAAGCACTATGAAGGAACCCACTTGGTTTGCAAAGATGTGTGAAGCTTTAAGCAGCCAACAATCAATTCATGAAGCTGGATCACTTGATAGACCTCCAATGCTCACTCCAGGAAACTACGATCAATGGGTGATAAGGTTCTTTAGGTTTTGTGATCTAAAGAAGCCACATGGAAAGTTCTTAAAGAAGGTTATCTTGGAAGGTCCATTTGAGATGCCTACTGTCATTGTACCCGGAGATCCAACTGCTGTTCCACCAAGAGATGAACAAACCAACATTGCTACTGTTGCAGATTTAAATCCCACAGAACTTCTACACTATGAAGCTGATGAACTTGCAATGGAATACATCCTCTTAGGATTACCAAACCCAATTCTTCGTAGTGTTGATGCTCAAAAGACTACACAAAAAATGTGGGATCATATTCGTCTTCTTATGGAAGGATCTGTACTCAATCAGGAGGATTTGGAATCCAAAATTTACTTGGCTTATGAACACTTCATGATTGAACCTGGAGAGACACTAGAGTCCTATCATCATCGATTTTCAGACATCATCAATGATTTGGATAAACACAACATCATCATGCCACGAATTGCAGTGAATACTAAGTTCCTGAGTAGTCTTGGTCCAGAATGGGAGAAGTATGTCATTTTTCTCCGTCAAGCGAAGAATATGCATCATTCTACCTATGGATTGTTGTACGATTACTTGAAGCCTCATGAAAAGGAAGTTGATCGGGAAAGGATTCTCCGTGCTCAAATTGCTAAACAGTCACAACCGGACAATCAACAACTTGCCTTGTATGCTCAACAGAATTATCCCTCTCAACCAGCAACTCAACCAACTGCTTCAAACACACCTTCACAGCAACCTCAACCTCAACAAAATCAATTGGTTCCATACAGCAACAATGCTCAAGCATATGTCAGTGAAGCTACTGAGGAAATCGATCCATTCGAAGCATTGCAACAAGGATTTGTGATGATTGCTAATGCTTTTGGCCGTTACACCAACAAATCCAACAATCGCATTCGTTCCTCATCTAACACACGGACTCAAGCTGTTGTAAATAATGGACGTGTTGAAGTTCAGAATCGTGATTATGGTCGTCAGATGGGCGGTGGTCAAGGGTTTAATGCTGTGGGTAGGAATAACAACAGAGCTCAAGTGATGGAACAGGTAAATGCTCAGAATCGGATAAATGGTCTTAGATGCTACAACTGCAATGAGAAGGGACACCTGGCTAATGCATGCCCAAAGCCAAGGACTAGGGGCAGTGCTTATTTCAAAGAGGCTTTACTTTTGGCTCTTAAGGATGAAGCTGGTGGATCTCTTACAGACAAAGAACAGAGCTTTATGGCAGATGCAGACTCAGATGATGATATGGAGGACTTGCAGGCTAATGCAGCTGTTATGTTGATGGCTAATATGCATGAGCTGCACATGAGTAATACAGGCCCAGTGTATGACACTGATGGCTTGTCTCAGGTACCCGAACAAACCATCATCATATCTGAACTAATCTCTCCGCCAATATCTGAATCCGGCACGGATCAGACTGTTCAAAATGAGTCTTCTACATCTTTTTCTGATGATTTTCAAGTTAACCCTGTAGTTACATTTGACGATCAAGATGACCTTATGGTTTCCTTTGATAATAAAATTGAC
This sequence comes from Chrysanthemum seticuspe, assembly GCA_019973895.1. NCBI lineage: Eukaryota > Viridiplantae > Streptophyta > Magnoliopsida > Asterales > Asteraceae > Chrysanthemum > Chrysanthemum seticuspe. The sequence goes on along the minus strand of BPTQ01000007.1, from coordinate 327,223,228 downwards.
TCCGTGGTCGTACTTGAGGATCTCAAGAATGATCATGTTGAGACTCACATTGAACAAGATGATCTGTTGCCTCATCCGGATTTTGCTCGATTAATTCAAGACCATAAAATCAAAATGGAGGAATGTTATGCATTAAATCAATCTTTAAAAAGTAAAAATGCACTGTTAACCAAGGATTTTGAATGCTTACAAATGCAACTCAACTTTTTCAAAACTCAAGAAAACCGTGAAAAAGGTTTTGAAGCCGCTTTTGCAAAATCTCATCAAAATGAAAAATACTTAGAGAGACAAATGCGTGATCTAACCGCCTCGAAGAATGCTTTGTTGTCTGAATTAGAACAACTGAAACACGAACATAAAAAGCAAATTAACGCTCTCACCTTGGAAAATCAAAAAGCTAAGGCTGAGTTGTTAAATTGTCAAAAACAGTTCTCCGCATACAAAAAGCATTCAACGAATCGGGTAGATGACCTTCTTGACGAAATTCTCGGCTTGCAAAACAAACTTAAAGAGTTTAAAACTGTTGTTTACAAACATGGTGAATCCGTAACAGCTATTGAAAAGTTTACCTTAAAACCCAATCCAAAAGGATATGGAAAAAATCTAGCTGATTACAAACCAAAGCTTTCACTAAAAACATTCAAACCAACTCCTGAAGTTTCCAGTGCAGAATACAAAATTGATAATACTGTCATGAGTGTTGTTGAATATCATCGTCAAGAGGAATTAGATGCAGAAGACGAGAGTCGATCAAAATTAAAAAATGTTGTTTACAACAAACCTTTTAATTATAAAAACGCGGTCACTTTCATCACACCAACGGATTCTTCTAACACACCAAGGGTTATCATCAAAACACCTGAGTCTTCTAATGTTAATACCAAAACAGAATTTGCACGAACTTATGGTCCTTTACCTTCCATTAGTGAAGTAAACTCAAAACCTGAAAATCGAAAAATCCTTCGATATTTTGACATTTTCATGGCTGACCTCAAAATTTTACAACATGAGATAGAATATCGATCTGAAATCAAAGTTGAACATTTTCAATCGCCTCTGGCGAGAGAACAAAGAGACGTTTTTCAGAAAAATCTTTTACCTAATGTTAAAAACTTGAAAAGTTGTGCAATTGCCTGGGAAAAGGATTTTCATAAGGAACTTGGGGTAATGAAAAACGTTTTCGAGAAAACAGAAACATCTATTTCTAACACAAAACGCAAAAAGAAACTGTTGAGAAAAGATGTTGATCGACTCTTGGAAGATGTTATCTGTGCTGATATCCATAATGTTGTGTTACTTCATGCTTTGCCATTTGCATCTGATTACATCTCTGCTGATATTGTTGAAACTGTTGTAACTGTTGAGAACACCGATAATGTGCTTCAGATCGAGTCTTTAAAAGCTGAAAATAAACGATTACACACGGAAATTTACAATGCAAAACGTCGTCTTCATTGGTGTGAAAAAGATATTCACAATCATCAACTTAGTTTTCAAAAGAAAATCGCTCAGTTGAGTGCAAAATCTTCTGATCCTAAACTTGATCAACTGGATGATCAAAACGTGTCTTTGAAAAGTCAAATCTCAAAATATGAACAAGAACTTTTAAAAGCTAAACAGGAATATGGTGTCATATTTGATTTACTCAAAAAGACTCGACTTGAAGCATCAAACGAACTTGATCACTATCTTGCTCACACTAGAGATGTCATGAATTTTGCTGGAAATATTCGTTCTGAAAATCAAGATCTGATTCACACCATCTCTAAGTTACGGGAAAAGTTAGGACAATATGAACAACTTCCGTCTACTGTGATTAAGAGATTAGCACCAGTCACACTTAGTAATCGTGAACCTAGAATTCCCACTGCCAAATCACAAGTTGCTAATGTGTTTCCCTCTACTGAAACAGGAATAGTTGTATCTTTTCCAAACGTCAGCACTTCACAGCCTAGGAGCACACAATCGAAGAATAGGAAGTTGCGACCTAAGAAAAGATCAATAAAGAATGCTAAAGTAGAAGAACACCCTAGGACTCTGAATAAAAAACATGTTGCTTCCACTATAGATGTTGCGTCTGGCAAATGTAATACAAATAGTGATGTAACAAATGCTAAACCGTTAAGTACTTTTGATATTCAGTCTGATGCACCTTGTGTTATTTGTCGAAAGAATATGAATTCTGATTGTCATGACAAATGTGTTGCTAAAACTATAATCTCTCGATTACGGAATCCTAAGAATTGGAATACCTCTAGGCCCACTAATCATTCTAAGTCTGTGCTTGGTAAACCACCTTCTTTAGATTCTAAGGCAACCATTGCTATCACTGTAGCTCCCGTTTCACCTCCCAAGAATGTAGTACCACCTAGTGTTTTCACTAAGACTAAAGCAAAGAGTAGTTATAGATGGCAGAAATGGATATATAACACAATAGGATTTAAATGGATTCCTAAAATTTTCAATGTGTGTATGTCTAACGTACCTGCTTCGGAACCTTCTAACATTTCGGGTTCCACATCTACTTCTATTCCATATGTGTCGTCTGTGTGTAATGCAGGTGATACAGATCATTCTCTGGATTGTTGATAGCGGATGTTCCCGACACATGACAGGCAACCTTAAACTGTTATCAAACTTTATTGCAAAGTTCATTGGCACTGTCAGATTCGGGAACGATCACTTCGCAGCTATCATGGGCTACGGAGATTATGTCAATGGGAACATCGAAATCAGCAGGGTTTATTATGTGGAAGGCCTCGGCCACAATCTGTTTTCAGTAGGTCAATTTTGTGATGGAGATCTGGAGGTTGCTTTCAGGGAGAAAACTTGTTTCATTCGTGATCTACAAGGAAACGATCTTATGTCTGGATCGCGTAATTCTAGTCTCTACACTATCTCTATGCAAGACATGGTTGCTTCCTCTCCCATTTGCTTACTTTCAAAGGCAACATCTACAAAATCCTGGCTATGGCACCGACGTCTCTCACATCTAAACTTTAAAACCATCACCAACCTTGCTCGACACAAACTCGTTGAAGGACTCCCACGATTCCGGTATCCAAAAGATCACCTTTGCTCAGCCTGTGAACAAGGGAAAAGCACTCGTGCTCATTTTCCTTCAAAGGTGGAACACAACTCTCAGCATGTGCTTCATCTTCTTCACATGGATCTGTGTGGCCCGATGCGCGTGCAAACGATCAATGGCAAACGCTACATCTTAGTAATTGTCGATGACTACTCACGATGGACTTGGGTCTACTTCCTTCGTAGCAAAGACCAAGCTCCACAAATGATCATCACCTTTCTCACAAAAATACAGGTTCAGCTCCGCAACACCGTCCGAATAATCAGAACAGACAAAGGAACTGAATTTGTTAACAAAATCCTTCGTGAATTTTATGAGAAAGTGGGAATTCAGCATCAAACATCTATTGCACGTACACCTGAACAAAACGGAGTTGTTGAAAGACGAAACCGAACGTTAGTGGAAGCTGCAAGAACAATGTTAATCAATGCTAAACTTCCAGATTACTTATGGGCAGAAGCTGTATCTACTGCATGCTATACTCAAAACCGTTCTATGATCTCAAAACGCCACAACAAAACACCTTTCGAGCTTGTCCACAACTATAAACCGAACCTCAAACACTTTCATGTATTTGGATCCCTTTGCTATCCGAATAATGATCGTGATGATTTTGGAAAGCTCAAAGCCAAAGCTGATATTGGAGTCTTTATTGGATACTGTGACAATTCTAAAGGTTTCCGAATCTGGAATCGTCGAACTAAGGAGGTAATGGAAACGATTCATGCTCATTTCGATGAACTCACGGAAATGGCTTCTGAGTATAACAGCTTAGAACCCGGTCACAACCGTTTAAACTTCCCTCAACCCCCATCATCAGCTAAAGAAAGCCCTCAGCTAACTCGTCAACAAATGGAAAGGTTATTTGCTCCTCTGTTCTGTGACGATATTGATGAACGTGCTCCTGGTGTATCCGTTGTTTCCGCTGCACAACCTGATAATAGTCCTATACCTGATACACCTGCTACAACAACTACTGTTGAAGATGCACCTACACCAGTTGACTCCAACACAACAGTTGAACACACCGCCTCCAACAATGATGAACCAGCTGATGATATTCTGAATGAAGTACCCCCACCTGCAGATTTTGATCCAAATGCGTTCTTCAACCCGTTTGCCAATGAGACTGCTGCACCAGATGTCACGGAATCTTCAACAAACCATTTGAATCCTCAGAATCTGCACAATGTATACCAACATCAACCCTCTACACATAGATGGACAAAAGACCATCCTCTGGCTAACATTATTGGCAACCCGAATCAACCAGTCGTTACAAGACAACGTCTTCACTCAGACGGTGAACATTGCATTTATGCACTCACTGTCTGCCAATCTGAACCTAAAAACATTAAAGACGCAATGACAAAAGACAACTGGATTGAATCCATGCAAGAAGAACTCAACCAATTCAAACGTCTTGAAGTATAGGAACTGGTTGAAAGACCAACAGGAATCTACGTCATTGGTCTAAAATGGATTTGGAAAAACAAATTGGATGCTGAAGGGAACGTCATCCGAAACAAGTCACGTCTAGTTGCTAAGGGTTATCGTCAGGAAGAGGGAATAGACTTTGAAGAATCTTTTGCTCCAGTTGCTCGTCTTGAGGCTGTTCGGATATTCCTCGCGTTCGCAGCTCATATGAATATGACGGTCTATCAGATGGATGTCAAAACAGCGTTTCTCAATGGACAACTAAAAGAAATAGTCTATGTCAGCCAACCAGATGGATTCGTTGATCCTGAGTTCCCGAACCATGTCTACAAACTGAACAAAGCCCTTTATGGTCTCAAACAAGCCCCTCGGGCATGGTACGATAAGCTATCATCTTTCCTCATTGCCAATAATTTCACTAAAGGCTCGGTTGACCCAACTCTTTTTATACAATATCACGGGGCACATATCTTAATTGTTCAAATTTACGTGGATGACATCATTTTGGGTCTACACATAAAAAGTTTTCAATCACTTTTGCAAAACTAATGAAGAAAAATTTTGAAATGTCCATGATGGGTGAACTTACGTTCTTTCTAGGACTGCAAGTTCATCAATCACCCCGTGGTATTTTCCTGAGTCAGTCCAAATATGCCCTTGAATTGTTAAACAAATTTGGAATGAAAACCTGTGATACTTATGCCACACCAATGACTCATACCAAGAAGCTAGATGCTAATTTACATGGGAAATTAGTTGACCCCACCAAATACCGAAGTATTATTGGGTCCCTCATGTATCTAATAGCTAGCAGACCTGATATTGTCTTTGCCGTTTATCTATGCTCCCGTTATCAGTCGCGACCAACTGAAACCCACCTCCTGAGGCTAAACGAATCCTCCGATACATCAAGGGAACCATTAACTTGGGGATCTGGTATCCGAAGGATTCTGGTTTTGAACTAATCGCTTTTTCAGACGCTGATCACGCAGGATGCTTAGACTCAAGAAAAAGTACTTCAGGAGCTCTACAATTTCTCGGTGATAAACTGGTGTCTTGGCAATCAAAGAAGCAGGATTGTACATCGCTGTCATCAACTGAAGCAGAATATGTAGCCATGTCCGCGTGTTGTGCTCAAGTCATTTGGATGAGAACACAACTCAAAGACTATGGTTACGTATTTGACAGAATCCCGATGTACTGCGACAATCGGAGTGCCATTGCAATCTCGTGCAACTCAGTTCAGCACTCGAAATCAAAGCACATCGATCTACGCTATCATTTCATCAAGGACCACGTGGAACAGGGTACCGTTGAATTATACTTTGTGGGTACTGAATACCAATTGGCAGATCTTCTCACCAAAGCCTTGCCTCCCGCTAGGTTTAATGAGTTGGTCCACCGAATTGGTATGAGGTGTTTGACTCAAGAGGAATTGGATGACCTCTTAAAACAGTCTTAAAAACCTGTCAAACACCAAAACATCTTTTGTAAATACATTTTTCAAAAACAAAATACAAAAATATAAAATCCGATAAAACAACAAAAATATTCTCCTAATCTATATTTCTTTCAACATGGCAAGTACATTTCTTCCGTCAACACTTTAATCTTTCAAAATTCAGTATTTCTCCGATCAAGTGTTGAGGGGGAGAAAATTAACTCTTAACTGTTTCAAACATCTGTGTACTTGCATGTTATCATAACTCGGTTGATTCTTTTACAAATGATGGTACACTTTCTGGTTCAAAGACACTCCTCAGACTTAAAATTTATAATCGTTCATTATTTTCTCAAGTCAAGGGGGAGTGTCGTCAAGTCTCTTTCTTAAAAACCTTTGTTTGGTAACCAAAATGGAAGTTAAAAGGCTTTGGTTGAAAAAGGAAAAGGTGGAGGGACTAAAAATGCAAAAACCACAAAGTTATTTTTGATAAAACACCCCACCTAACACTTTCACCTCACATTTATTACCAACACCTAAAAAGATCCTACGCGTAGAAATTGTTTAACAAATCCATGCATTGGATCAACGATTTGTAAGTGGTTTTATGATCTCAACATGTTTTTAAACATAGGTTTTGATTTTGATACAAATCCAACGGTCAAATCTTGATCTATGCTTGATTTAGTGTCCTACGCGTAAGTGTATGAACACTAAATCAAGAATGGACGTTTGTGGTTAATAAGATTGTGTCAAAATGTTCCTTTTACATCTATAAACACATGTTCATTACCCAAACATGCCCAGATACACGAATTGATAACTTTCAAACATTAGGGTTCTTAGGTCAAATTGGGTATTTTTGAATGTGAAGTGTTTTGGTTAAAAAGATAGTTGGGTTATGATCTTGCGTTGTTAAATTGATAATTTCCAAAGTTTATAGCCACCCAGAAACACGAATTGGTCATCAATTCGAAACTAGGGTTTAAAGCTCATAAACTTTGGGTATTTTTGATTCTCAACAAATTAAGTGTTACAACTTGGCTTACATACTCACAACATGTCTTTAACATACCAGAAAAAGTTTTGTGCATAATCTATGGCTAAAACTCATACGCGTAGATTTAGGGTTTTAGACTACGCGTATGTGTTCTACGCGTAACTGTTAAAATGAGCTAGTATGTTTTGATCTGTGATAAAATGATGTTCTGTGTTAACTTTGATGATTTGATAAACTTATTTCAGGCTTTGCTACGCTTAAAATTCAGAATCAAGGTCATTTGCAATTCTACGCATAAGGATTACCCTACGCGTAGTCATGTTACGCGTAAGAATAATCCTACTCATAACAGCTACGCGTAAGGTTCTACAATGGACTACGCGTATCCTGTGAAGGATATGCGTAAACAGTGACCTCTACGCATAAGGTCAACTCTTACGAGTAGCCTTACGCGTAAGGTTAATATATGCCTACGCATAAGCTCTACGCCTAAGGTCTCCTGTTCCTACGCATAACATTTCTTACGCGTAAGGTAGGATTCTACGCGTAAGTTTACGCCTAAGCATATATCATTCCTGTCTACGCATAACCTTGCCAAAACTACGCTTAAACCTGGATTGACCTTCATGATGAATTGTTACGTATACAAACTTGTAAATAAACTTATCATATCATCACGAATCCAAAAAATGTCACTAATAAACTTTAAGTGATAAAATAAACTTTAAAACTTAAAGTTAACTAACTCACGAAACATTTCACGACATCATTGAACTATTGAACATACAAGTGACTTAGGACTCGTAACAATCATTATCACTGTACATTCAATAACTAGACAATAAGACCTTCTGTTGACTAACATTATGTCTTTCGATATGTTGGTTCTTTTGGCTAATGTTATTTCAGATCACGACATGGCTGAACAAATGAATGTGGATGCACCTGAAGTTCTCTCCATTGCTGATATCTATCCTCATGGCTATCCAATGAAGATAGGAAATAATAATCTCCGTGTTGACTTTGACACCCTCACTTGCTCTGAATCTTCGTGTCTTATTGCTATTGATATTCTGAGGACTCATCCGTATCAGAACATGCTTACTCACTCTGCAACTATTCCTGAGATCTACATCCAACAGTTCTGGAACACTATGGAAAGGGTCAAAGGACGGACTGCTGTGACGGTGACTCTGAACCACAAACAAGTCACCATTACACCTGCAGACTTAAGGGCTGCTCTCCTTATTCCTGATGTCAATCCAACCAAACTTTATGCCACACCTGCTGAAGAGCTAACTCTCCAATTCTTAATCGATATCGGTTATGACGAGGCTACAGGAGTAATCACCAAGCATTCTCACGTAGAGCTTAAGAGTATTCCTCAACCGTGGAGAACACTCTACATGATCATCACCAAGTCTGTTTCTGGTCGTGACAGCGGCTATGAGCATCCTAAGCTCATGGAACTTCAAATATTTTGGGCATTGGTCAACATGAAACACATCGCTATTGAAGCTCTGATTTAGGATGACATGATGTCATTTCTCAACAAACTTGGCTCAAAGATTCCCTACATCAGATACACTAAACTGTTGATCCAGAGAGCACTTGGACTTCATCCTGACATTCCCAAGAGGCTCAATGACCCCGACAATCACGACATGTTGACGGAACCCATTCTATCTGTCAGAATCAAGGAAACGTCTACAAAGAAACAAGGTGTTGTGCTGCCAGATTTTCTTCTAACTGAAGATGTCAGAAAGTTCGAATCGTACGAAAGGTATCTGGAAGCAGTCAGACAAGGCAAAGTTGGTCATCTCGACGAAAAATCTTCTGGAACACCTGTAAGGAGAACCAGAAGAGGAAGTGCAGGAAGCACAACGAGTACTGTGAGTCAAAGGAAGGTTCCTAAAAGGAAACCTCCTTCTAAAAGGATTGTTCCCGTAAAGGAAGCCGAACCTATTCCCACACTTGAACCACAAAGACAACTCAGGGACGAAAGCTCTGAAGATACTGAGACAGATGAAGAGGTTCATTACTCTGCAACTGCAACCGAAGCACCTGCCTCAGTAGCAAAACCAAGTCCTCCAGCTGTCCAAGAAAAAGGGAAGACTCCAGCTATTGTACCTTATGATGAGAGCTCTGAGGAAGAAGAAGAAGAGCAACTGGATAAATCATACAGGAAAAAGTTTCACAACGTCAGACACCTTCAAAAGGCCGAAGAATTTGCTAAAGATCAAATGGGTGGCCCCGGAGGATCAAGTGGTACAGCCCACTCCTCACCAGATCCTGATACGGTTAATCAACCCGGTAAGGGATCTGGTGCCACTACTCTTGTGCAACAACAAAAGCCTGTAGAGGATACTATTGTGTATGATTTTGAGAAACTGGAAGCTGAGAAAGAAAAGTCTAGAGATGACGAGGATGATTATACAAAGTTTCTTCTAGACAGTCCAACACACTCAAAGGAGAAAACCTCAGAAACTCCTAAGGACATGAAGTTTCCTCATGTCTCCTCATCATCAGACTCTTCATCTCATTCATCACCACCACCATCAACGAAGTCAACCAGATCATCATCCAAATCAGTGAAGAAACCACCTAAATCTTGGATTTCTCAGACTCATCAAAAGATTGTGAAAGCTGTCCAACAAGTCAGAAAGAAGGACATACTTTACAGAAAAATGAATTGGTTTGCTGACCAAATTCAGTACTTAAATGATGAGAAAGACAAGATGGAGAAAGAAAGGGAATTTGTTCAGAAGTTCATGAAGAGTCATCGAAAAGAGGAACTAAACGAAATGATCGAAGGTTACACTAACAAGTACCTTCAGGATATCGTTCCTAAAGTCCAAAAGGAACTGGAGAAGACAACAAGAGATCATACCCACAAGTTTCTTCTCGACACTGTCCCCGGTGTGACTAGAGAAATATTTTCCAGACAACTCACCCCTAACATCGTAGCTTTGGTTAAACATACAATGGCCAAAGAAGCTGATCTCTCTGAATCTGAGTTGATCGCTAAACTTGTGATGCAAATGTCAAAGCGATCTGGAACGTTTACTTCGGATGAAGCTAAATTTTTCGAAAATCTACTTGATTTTCAACTCAGATCATCATGCAAGGAGTCAGCCGATCAACCCAAACGACCAAGAGATGACGATGATAAGGATAAGGATTCTGCACCTAAACGTCAGAAGCAGTCTAGTAAATCTACCTCTATGCCACCTCCTCCACCACGGACTTCTTCTCAACAAAAGTCTCCTCCACCTCGGTCTTCTACTGATAAACCTTGGGACGATTCCGAGTTACCACCCTTGACTCAGAAAACCGGTGATCACTTTGAGTATACGGGTGGTGACGATGAAGAGGTCCTTGAGCCCCGACAACAACCCACCTCATCTAAACAAGTGCAGAAACCAAAATCATCATCAAGGCCTTCAAAACAGAAGAAGAAAACGACTCTGAATGACGTCGTATCATGGCTTGATGACGATAAAACTGCAGAATTTGATTGGTTTGCTACTCTTGTTAACGACACTCCCTACCCTGAAGAAGGTCAAGAATTGGTAGACGGTAGTACCTTGGAGCATGCAAAGATCTTGCAAGAAAGATTCCGTGTGAAGAAGATGACGAAATCCGAGTTGAAGCGCATCAAGAATGAAGCATTCCTTCTTTTGAAAAACAGCTCGGAAAGTGCAATCGAGGTTGAATATCACCTTGAAAACATTGCTCGAGCCATGTCTAACAACATGGATTGGCTCAACCTAGAAGCAAACATCGACTTCACTAAACGGGACAACCCTCCATATTACACTGACTGGACCAAACCTCTACCAACAATCGGCCAACCAGATGAACCAAGGATCCCCTTCAGATATTTCTTCAACAAAGACCTGGAATTTCTTCTCCATGGTGGCGATGGTTCAAGGAAATACGCTACATCATTGACTCTTCCATTCCCAGCAGCTATTTACTCAAACTGCATATCTATCGAGGAACGTGCAAATCACTTGTTTTCTGACAACGTGCAAGCATACGACCAAGATGCATTGTATGGGATTCATCATTGGCCTGAACGCCGAAGAATCTACTACAGAAGCTGCCTGGTTCAGAAGTCTCAACACGCAGTGTATAGTTCTAAGGACATCGTGGCCATCAAACACATTGATCTCAAGTCTAAGTGGGACTACACATTCTTGAAGAATATAATAGTCAAACGACAAGATGAACAGGACTATGGATTCTCCGAGGCTGACTTTGAGAACTTGTCCCTCAACGACATTGAAGACATGTACCTTGCCAAAGTACAGGGTCGTATGAGACAATTCTCAACTGAAGTTCAACGCGAATTTATCAAGTCACTTCTCATCTTCATTAGACGCACCGTGATCAAAGAACGTGTTGAAGATATCCAGATGGCTGTTGAATCTTACCAGACGTGTGTCAACCTCACTCCTCCAACGCTTGATCTTCCCGACATCAATCAGTTAACTCAATATACGCTCATCAGCAAACCCTTCGGAGTTGTTTACCGCAGTGAACTTCAACGAAACTGCTTAATGGCGTGTAGTGAACTTCAGAAATTCGGGGATCATACCTTGAAGCTGGTTAGGGATGGATTGGCGTACAGGTTGAAGGATATACGCCTGAAAGTTGGGTCTCCTAAGCGCTGGAATTCTCATGACTGGAGGGATGTGAGACGAATCATCACCATGATTGATGAACGGTTGTTCAGAAGGGATCAGTTCAGACGATTGGAGAGCTATGTTGGTGGGCGACCCAGGAGAAACATCACCGGCTTTCAACGCCCTGTGCGCACTCCTGGGAACATCACTGCACTTCCTGGTACCCCGTGAATTGTTTCCTTCATATAATTTTGGATGTATGATTATATATGTGTATGGCTTGTGCACACATAACAGTGTACAACCTGTAATTGTCAAGAAAGGACCCTGTGGTACGCCTCAGTGCCACAATCCTTATAAAAGGAGCGAAAGCTTCTTATTTTTGAGTAAAACCTATCAAACCTTTCATTTTTCAAGGTTTTGCTCAAAAAGACAAGTACTTCCCCATATGATTTCAAAACCTCAACCGTTTATATCACTAGTTGAGGGGGAGTATTTGATTTAAAACTTTGTTCACAAATTGTTCATAGTGGTCACTCTTCCCGCAACACTCAAAATGGTCATATTTATTCTCAAACGTTCAAAAATAACATTTTATATGCCATTTTTGAGGGGGAGAAAATTTTTGTGATAAGAAATATGTTGTACAAAATGCAAATGAATCTGTGTACCTCAGACTTAACCAACGAATTGACGGTACTAAACTGTTTGTAACTCGAAAAGACTTGTCTTGGACGGGTAATAATTTCAAGCTAGTTCGCTAGTAATGTAAACGTGTCTCGCAAAGGACTTGTCCAAGTAGAAAGTACCATTCGAGATACTCTTGGTAGACATGAACTCTAACGGGTATGACAACCTTTCGAGGTTTGTCTACACCTTCAAGGTAGTTATTAGAGCTAGTTGTCACCTAAAAACTGACAATGTAACTCTTTAACTATTCAACGTAATCGTGTCTCGCGGGAGATTGTCTATCTTTAGTAGATCAATTCAAAAAGTGCGCACTCTTTCCTCACTGTGCATTTAAACCATTAAAACTCTTTAGCACATGTGGAGGGGGAGTATTTATGCAAAAACTTATCTCTCACAGTGGTTCAAACATGTTTTTCATTTACAAACCCTTTGAGAGATATTTTTCACATACAGTGGTTTAAATGGCAAACATAGGTTAGTCATGGAGTTATAAGTTGACTAAGGTTAGGAATAACCTTCCTATGATCCGCCAGAGCCGGAGGGATCTACCCAAGGACACTACCATTAGTTAGTGTTAGAAGTCCTTAGGAATGATTATAAAAAGGAGAAAATGAGAATCGGAGAAAGAATGAGTTGAAGAATCAAAAAGAAATGTAAAGTAAAGGGTGAAAAGAAATAGCCCTCCAGATTATTCAATTTAGGGCAGACACCGGGTTCAATTCATATGCTACTGGTTGTCACTTAGTGACACCGGTATTGAAGATTAAAAGTCGTCATGGACCCAGTGACGCATGCACTAAACCTTCTTAGCCACTCAAGTTTCTCTCAACAGAAGCTTGTTTCATTCTTACAGGGAACCCTACATAAACTATTGGCTTTCTCTTAGAGATCGCTGGTATTGAAAAAGGAGACCCTCTCCCTAGTCTCCGCTCAGGAAAACCAAAACGCACTATTGAGTCTAGAGCCACGAGATTCATCAAAAGATCTCTTAGGAACACTTGACATTTAATCACTTGATGATCAACAAATAAGATCATCAGTGGTTCATATCGAGTCCTTCACAGATCTTAGCAATCTGTCGAGAACATTTATGAGAGGTTCACATCTGTGATCCTCAGTGATTGAATGGAAACTCCTGCCAGGGTCAACATCAAACAGCCCTGACAGCAGGTCACTTCGGTAACTCCCCGTGGATTACCCGGAGTGTGTCTCATACGGTCTACAGTCGTGAGGTGATGCTTCGGTGTACCTCAGCGACTCATCTGAACTGTAGATGTACTTCGGTACATCGCGTTATCTCACTTGTGGAACTCCAGTTCAGGAACAGCCTTTGTAAGAATTAGAGTTGTGTTTTCACACTATGCTGTTAACACTCTCGAAGTTCAAACTTGTAAGTGCCGGAAACCGCTTATTACTAACCGTTTGAAATGTTTTCTTCTTATGGAAGCTCCGGAGCGGGATGATCGTGCTGACTCTTCTCATGCTCACGCCAACATCATCACCAATGGAAGTTCTATTCAAAAGCAACACAACCGTCAGAATGATTCTTCGTCTAACCAAAGAATCTACAAAGTTAAAGACTTAGAGAACTTCATCAGTATTGAATTCCAACGTCATAGAGCGTGTGAGCATGTTGAAGAATGACGTGGAGACACTGGAGCAGCGAAGCAGACCTGAGGCAGACTGATGCAGACAACAACATACTATCACTTTCACCACAAAGAACAATGATCAAAGAACAAAGTTAAAGATGACGTCGAAGCATAACTGTTCAAAGATAACTATCTCTCTACACTGGGGAGATTGTTCGAATCAAGGCAATTCCTCTCACAAGAAAGAAGAATGTCAGAAGACGTCACAGCTACTATTACATCAACGCCTTCACCGTTTACATTCATATATACTTGAGGGGGAGATTGTTGGAATCACTCCTAAACAGTATTTCAAGTATTTATATCTCATATGTAATAGGTAGCTTTATTATGGCCTTTATGTTTGTTTAAGGTCAAGCTTATGTAGAAGGCCCAAGCCCACATAAGAAAGGATGGGAACTAGGAGTGTTGCCCTAGCTTCCCTCCTATAAATACTCTTGTAAACCCTTATTTGAGGGTTGGTTGTTCAAGTTACTCTTTCACATACTCTCTACGCCTAATTGTTCTAGTATTTCGTGTGTGTGTGCTTGTTTACTTGTTCAATCGCCTTATCTCTTTCTCTATAACTTGTGTTTGTATAATTAGTGACCTAACAATCTGCAATGACCTGAATGCTAAGATAAGAGAGCACCCTGATAAAGAAACACTCCTCAAGAAGAAACCAAAGCTTGAAGCACTGGGAATCCACATTGAGTGATATTTTTTGCTTCATCTTTTGTACTAGTGATAGGAACTATGTAATTTGATCAATAAACGATGTATGTTTTGTTAAAATATTCAGTTTTCCTTATTATGTTCATTAGTACATTCAGTGTAAGAAGAAGCCATTTGCTCACTTACACTGATCAAACACTTAGGCTATTTGTATATCCATATAGGGGGACACTGTTGGGTTCAGTAAATACCCAAACCCCATAAGTCTAGGATTTGAATAGAAAATACCCTAAGTGTTTAGTCCGTTAAACATTAACAGGTCGCTGAGTGCATAGTCTCTCAGTGAGCCATCTTCAGGATACTCAGTAAGAGACGAAGAAGAAGTCTCTCCACTCAGTAAGGCGGAACTTAAGGGGTGAAGACTGAGTCAAGAAGAAGATAGTGGATTCAGTGAGTGATGACAATAACTCACTGAATCCCTAAACTTCTCACCAACTACTTACACTGAAGACAAACTGAAGTAGCAGACTGAAGGCAATGAAGACTAAAGAATGAGCGGGATAAGGCGGGACAAGTTTGAATAAATAAGATGTCCTTATCAACCAAAGTCAACTTTCCCTGAATGGCTAACTATCAGGCTTAGTGTCATCACTGACTTATGGAAAGCAACCTTGTCTCTTACTTAATAGAGTATTTGTAAACAGAGACAAAATACATCAATATTTTGTCTTCTGAAACTTGTCAGTTTGTCACTTAGGATAGAGTTAAAACTCATAGTTGTATAAATAGCATAAGAGATGGAGTGAAAGATCTAAGCTTGTGAATTGTAAAACACACACACACACAAGCAATCTTTCACTCCTCCAAATACAACTCAGTCCCTGAGATAGCTCAGTGGTTCCATTGTAGTTGTGCTCAGACTTAGCCTGAGCTTAGTGAGGAGTTACCACACCTTGTCATTTCAATCCCAAGTACTGTTCTGCAAGTACTTGGGTAATTTATTCTTTCTGATTGATTTCTAATAAAGAATATTAAGTTGAAAATTTATCAGTGTGTTTTTACTTACATCATTTCACTCATTGATTCACTATTAGTTTGTTTTATGTACTTAAACTGTTTTATACTATAGTGAATAGGGAACAACAAACACAATAACAACAATTTAAAAAATACAAATAATAAAACTAAAATGTATAACACTTATAATTAATGTTAGCTTTTAAAATTCTCTCTCATTTAAAAATACATATCACAAAGTACAAACCAAACAAGCTACTAATGTGTTAATCAGAACACATGCGCATAAATTCGATTGAAAAGAATGGTACAAGTCAAAATACGAAAACTTTCATGTGGTTTATAAGGTATGTCAAATGTGTAGCTTTTGAATAACGTAATTCTTAATTTTGCTAAACAATGTCATATATAGATTTACTAATAATATATTTGCATGAACTAATGTATTCTAATCTATGTTTACACGTTATATAATATTGTGACAAATATTACACAACATTTATTGACTAGCAAGTATCTTTTACCGTCAATCATCACAATTTCATAATACTAACAACTACTGTTTTCGTATAGTCATTGCATCACAAAGCACGGATACTCTACCATATTTAATAAGATAGTGTGCGATAAAGTTATTAACTAAAATCTCGTCACGCGTAAATTTATTATCACGAAAAATATATAATCGAATAATACTATTCACCAAAACTTTTGATTACAAGGTATTTGCCGCTGCAACACGTTAACACCCTACTACAGTAAAGTGAACTTTAGTTAAAGACGTTATGTTCTTTGATTGATACTTTCAAAAATCAATTTGCTATAAGAACTTGCTTTTAAAAATCTTATTTCAACCAATGATAGGGTTTATGATTAAGACACGACATGTGAAACACTAAAATGGCCCAATGTTCATAGGTGTTTGATGACGTATAGTCTACATTCGGGTCACGAACCCGACCAGTGAACGCCACTAACAGGCCCATTACGAATGGGCTAACCGAATAACTGTTTGGGCTCACGAAGGCCCAAACCCAAAGTTATTTATGGTATAGGATATCGGATATCTCCTAACTTTGGAGATAATTGTTTACCAACCGACTTAGGCGGGATACGCCGAAGGTTGGGGAACACGAAACCAACAAGGATTTTGTGTGTATATAATGGGAATCACATCCCTCATTAAAGGTACGATCTAAAACCCTAACTCTCCTATTAACCCTAAAACCGATTACTTACTCTCACGCCGGAGGATAATCGTGGGAAACAATCCCACGATAAGCCTAACGGTGTTTTCTGTTTACTTAGTGCGCATGTCTCAAGCAACAATATTTAATTGATATGAGAACCGGAGCCCAAACAAGGAACGCCCAACTTTTGTATCAACAAGTGGCGCCATCCGTGGGACCATCACTAAGAACTAAGAACTAGAATGACGAAGCACGGAAATCAGCGATCGCAAACAGACCTTACAGGAAAGAAGCTGCAAAGCGGATCAGCTTCTAAACAGACTTCTGGAACAACCAGTGTCGCTAAAAACCAAGGGTCAGGCCCAGACCTGGTCTTCCCTACGGTGGAACAACGCTCGGGGACAACCCAGGCCACTACAACCACCACCAGCGTAGGAGATCCGATGCGCACCCTTTTTACCACTCCTCTCCAATCAGTGCTAGAAACTGACCTCTTGAAGGCACCAGATGCACCTGACAGAAACAAGGGCCCAGTGGTAGAGACATGCACCCTTGCTCTAGAAGGGGTCGCATCGAAACTAGCACCGGGAGATTTCATATCTCAAAATTACAAAACTTTGGCCGCTCTCATGCAAGAGGAAGCAAAAAAGAGGTCGAGTCGAAGCCTGTACGCCCGACTTAATTTCGATACGGAATACGTGACATCTCCGCCGCGTCATTAGAAAGAGAAGCGCGGAAGGGATAGTCGCCGACCCCCAGTGTTTAACAGAATTGGGAGGAGAGTTGAGAGTGATGAGACATCTGACTCACAGCATCTGGAAGAAAGTGAAGAGGATGGACGGCGTACCAATGTCCACGCCAGGCTTGGCAGCCGCAGGGTTCAGGACAGACTTGGGCGACGATAATCTCCAAGTGAAAGCCCTTCAAGTGCAGATTCTGAGGACAGTCGGCGCAAACGCCGAAAAAGGGAAAATTCATCCTCTGGTAACTCCTCGGACAACGAGGATAGTGAAACAGGACACTGGAAGTCCAGAAGAAAATATCGCGACCAGGAGGAGGAAGACATGTCTCTTCCGTGGCGCCACCAAAAGGTGGATGCGTTCACTCGACGCATCAGTAACTTCTCAGAAGATAAGAGAAGGTGCATGCCCGTTAATGTAAAAACCTATGATGGAACAGGTGATCCTGATGATCACCTGAAAATTTTTGAATCAGCTGCTACCATTAAAAATTGGCCACAGCCTGTGTGGTGCCACATGTTCAATTCTACATTAGTGGGAAACGCGCGGAACTGGTTCAGTAAGCTTCCACGCAGAAGCATTGATGGCTTTGAAGAGTTGAGGAAGGCGTTCTGCCTAAACTTCACTCAACGGAAGAAGTGTGCTAAAAACCCTGTCGAACTCGCCAGGGTGAAACAACGCCAGGGGGAATCTACAAGCACTTATGTGGAGCGCTTCAAAGATGAGTGCATACATGTTAAGGCATGTCCCGAAGTGCTTAAAATTTCAGGGTTCATGAATGGGATCAATAACCCAGAACTCATCAAAAGGTTGAACGACAAGATTCCCCAAACCTTTGATGAACTTATGAAATGTACAAGGTCCTTTATCCAAGGAGAAGCCGCGGCGGCGGATAGCAAGAAAGGTTACTCAAACTATCGGTCACAGGAACAACCTCGGAGACAATCCACTGACCAGAATAGCAACCGTAACAAGAACTACCGTGGCCAGGGGAGCGGACGGGATAATGAAAGATACACTCCGCTGACTAAGACCCCAAAGGAAATATTCGCGGCAGAAGGCGCAAACTTCCCAAGACCCCCACCGATGATCACTCAAGAAGATCGGCGCGTGGGGAGTGGATACTGTGATTATCATGGACAGAAGTTCCACACCACCAATGAATGTGTCCAACTACGCCAACTCATTGATAAACTAGTAAAAGAAAGAAGATTGGACCACCTAGTCAAGAACATCAAGGAGGGAAAAGATAGGCAGAAGACTGGGAGCAAGAAAGAATCACCCAAAGATAAGGCTGACACCATCTACATGATACAATCATGGCAGCGAGTAACCAAGCAGAAGGTCAGCCAGAAATTTTCTCGTGGAAGTGAAATCTCTTTCCCCACCTTGACTGCGGACAACGCAGTGGTAGAGCCGCTCACCATTGAAATTAATGCGGGGGGTCACGATATCCACCGCATGTATGTTGATGGAGGAGCATCGGCAGACATAATGTACGAACACTATTTCAAGCGACTGCGACCTGAGATACGCAGTCAGTTAAACCAGGTCATGACAGCGCTGACTGGTTTTACAGGAGAAAAGATATGGCCTATGGGGCAAATACGCCTACTAGTCAGTGTGGGTAATAAAGAACACTCCACGGCAGCCTGGATGAATTTTATGGTGATCAAATCCCCTTCGCCATACAATGGCATTATCGGAAGACCAGGGATATCAGCCATACGCGCGGTACCGTCTACAGCACATGGGATGCTCAAATTCCCAGTGGAAGGTGGTATTGTTACTCTCTACAACGCCACTGTACCACATAGAGAATGTAACACGATTACATGTGAGATGGCACCCATTCCAGAACAGCGCACAACCAAAGTTCCAAACCTGAAGGTTTCAATCCACCCTGATTACCCAGAATAAGAAGTATATCGGAGGATCACTGTCGGATAATGGCAAGACAGCCGTGTGCGCACTCCTGCAAAAGAACATGGATATCTTCGCATGGGAACCAAAGCACATGACTGGAGTACCACGTTCGATCACAGAACACAAGCTGAGAATCCGACAAGGATACTCACCAATACACCAGAAGAAGCGCGGCCAAGCTCCATAGCGCGCGCAAGCAATCCTGGCAGAAGTACACAAACTTGTAGAGGCGGGTATTGATTCGCGCTAAACAGTCAAGTCTGACAGACTTAAAACAGCTCAGACACAAATACAATTAAGATCAGAGAATACAGTGGATTCCCGGGTCGTTAAGTCCCAAGGAGACTCAATGGTGTGTACAACACTTGATCAGACGGTAGAATGATCACTAATGATAGCGATCAGAAAGGATTAGATTTGAATGTTACACTACTGAAAAAGGTTATAAAATAAAAGCGACTTAAATACAAATTAAGAAAATTAAAAAGTTAAAATCTATTAAATAAACGCTATCACTATTTTTAAAGTGATGAACGTTTAAAACTTAAAAACTTAAAACTTACGTTTAAATTAAAAATACGTGAACGTACAAAATAAAACGTGAAACTTATACAATATAGATCCTAAAAATATGAAAAATACATTTTTACAAACCTAATGATATGAGAAAATTTATAGAAAAGAAAAATTATTTTTATAACTAATTATTTAATTATTATTAATTAAAAACTATTTTAAACTATTTAATAATACTCTAAAATAAAAGAAAATATGAAATAAGACTAGAAAAATAAAGTTAAGACTTAGAAAAATCTAAAATATGATAAAACTAATTTTAAAACAGAAAATATATTTTTTAGACTTTTTATGTATTTATTATTAATTTAAAACTATTTAAAACTAATTTAAATTATTAAAAATACCAAATAAAAGGAGAAAAATAGGGAAAAATACTTTTTAAGCTTTTTACATTTATTTAAACTTAAGAAAAATGAAAAATTATTTTTTTGAGACTTTTCTTAATTATTTGTATTTAAAGCTAATTAAAAAGGATTAAAAACTAATTTAAATTAAGAAAAATAGCAAAACAACTTAGAAAAATATGAAAATTTCAGGAAAAGTTTAAAACATTATTATGAAGCTAGGAAAATTAGAAAAACAGGTGCATGTGTGGAGGAATAAGCAAATGCTATGGAAAGTGCTTAAAAATAAGCTCTTTGATAAGCTAAAATCACACCAAAAGGTACCAAACTGATAAGCAAGCTATAATAAGCTAAGATAACCTAAATGGGATGAGTTTCAACAAGCTCTAACCACTGAATAGCACTCAGCAATGATTTGATGCTAAGAGAAATAAGCTACAACAGTAAAAATGGTGCCAAGTTAAAGCCCAAGAATAAGCAACTGAAAAAGCTAGAAACTAAGAACTAAGGATTGGAACCTAATCTAGACCTGGCCAAGAGTGTTTAAACCAAAAATTAGACCTAAAGGAGCTCAAGTAAGCCCTGTGCAAGCTTTGCAAAAGCTGAGAAAAATCTCAGTACCAACTGAGTTAGGAGCAGGGCAGATATGGCTTAAAGGAGGAGCTAATTTGGAGCTTGTAGAAAAATCACAAAATTATGATAAAATGTACATAAGAAACTAGAGCAGTAGGGCTTTCTAAAACAACAATTTTCATAGAAAATGATTAAGAAATGAGCTCATGAAAAATCTTACTAGTTGAGCCCAAAACTGACTTATGCTAATTTGACTTTTTGAAAGATTGATGAACTTTGACTTTGTCCAAGTTTGATCTTGATTTAATGACTGATAATGGTTAGATATGATGAATTAAGACTGAATCAAGCTAGATTGATGACTTTTGAACACAAAACAAATGGTTGGCTATCCCAAACCCCCAACAGTGGCTGCTAAGATAGAGGAGATGGATTTTTGACTTTGAGACAATTGCAGGCACAAACTAAGACTCAAATGAGTCTATAATGACTAAACAAACTTCAAACAACAGAAACCTATCACTGATTACACCTCTAACACCCTTTAGACTATAAATCCAAACACCCTTTTATCTACCTGTTTTGAAATTAAAATAAGCTAAACACCAAACCAACATGTATTACTGATAAAACTGAGTTTTTAAGACCTAAGTAAAACTATATAAGCAGGTTTTAGCAGTTTAAGACCACAGATATACAAACAACCATAAAATGCAAATTAGCTTGAAAATGAAAAAATGAAACCAACACTCACAAGTTTCCAGCTGTTAGCAGGCTAAGAACAAAACCCAAAACTACTACCTAAGCTATTCCAACCCACATCCAACTCTGCAACACCCACTAACAGCTTCCATGCCCATTTGCACCAACAGTTGACCATCATTGACCATGAATGGAAATAACTTGAAAATGAAGTAAAAGCTTATCAAAAGCTTATAAAGGACTTAAATAGACTTATTTAAGCTTAAAGTAAGCTTCTAACAAATTGGACAATGTAACTTGAAACTGAAAAAATTCAACAGTGGACTGCAATTCATGAAATATACATGAAACTTGAAATTGAGACTTGTACTGAATTATATTGATACAAAGGTTTAAACTTAACACATTTAAAGCTTGAAATTACATTTTTGCACATTTAACTAAGATAATTTAAAAAAACGACATACTAAGAAAACTCAAAAACTAACTACTCCTCGAAACTGCTTCAATCTTCTCTTTTTTATACTCCCAGTGCTTCTCTCTCTCATCTCTGATAAATCCCACCATCTTTTGTGGCCATTGGATCACTTAAAGTGATCATGGCCCTTCATTGTGTTTTTGGCGGGAAAACTAGATTTAACAGTTTAGGTTGAGATTGAGTGTGGGTGAGGGAAGCATTTAATGAACTTTGGATTGTGGTGGATGAGGAGGGAACAAGAAAGGTGGAAAGGTGAGGAGTAGGAGGGGGAGATGGGTGTTGCAGGCTAGTGGTCGGGGAAGGAGAAGAAAAGGCGGGTTTTGGGGTGTTTGTTTGACTTATTTGACTGACCAGGGTAATATTAAAATGGGGGTTCAAAAGTGGTAATATGGCAGGGTCAAAAAGGGTGTGGCAGGGGTCCAATTGAGTAGTGACAAGGCAAAGGTATTAATGACAAGGGCTTGTTATGCAATTTTCTGAAAATAAAGGACCAATCCTGCCAATTCAACAAAGTTGATCCAAGGACTAAAAATGACAAAGTTTAATAATGCAAGGACCAAAGTTGCCATTTTCAGATTTTCCGGGGGCCATTTCTGCCAATTCTTAAACTTGAAGGACCAATTTGTAATTTTCTCAAAACTTTTCATATTTTTCACCAAAGGACTAAATTTGACAACTTATGATTTTAAAAGGACCTTTGGTGATTTTTCTTTTGAAATTTTGTGCTCAGGGACTGTTTTTGACAATTTTTGAAACTTGGGGGACTAAAACTGCAATTTTTGCAAATTTGATATGTTTTTCATCTGATTTTGATATTTTTGCATTTAAAACACATAAAACACTGATTTGTGGTATTTTGATCATTTTGATGTGTTTCTGAGTGTTTTCAGATGATTTTGCAGTCTATTTTGTACAAAAATGATGAGTATTTAGAGACTCATCAATCCCCCACACTGAGATATTGCTAGTCCCTAGCAATGATTTGAGAAAACATAATGGATTTTAATCTCTTTACCAAAAGCCATTACTTCTGGAGTAGCCAAATGTTTCAGTTCAAGTAAGAACCATGGTACACCGATAACCATGTGATTTTGAGCAAACCACCAGCTTTCAACGGATTTGATTTTGTCTTTACCAGAAGCCGTACCCTTCTGGACTAGCCAACTCTTAGATAAATTATCAGAATTATCTTTGGTGAGCTGATTACCAATTATGGATTTTCCACTGCCTTTACCACAAGCCATAACCTTGCGGGCTAGCCAACTCTTCACTTTTTAGGATATGGTGAGTTGAGAACCATACAATTTTGGGCAAATTGCAAGCCATATAAACGGATTTGAGATATCTTTACCAAGAGCCGTTTGCTCCTGGATTAGCCAATCCTTTTGTCTTACAGACAAGGCGGACTGATAACCAAATGAGTAAGTGTAGAACACTTACTCCAAAAAAAAAAAATTTTGGCCAAAAACGGGGGAATTGGGTAGATAATATATGAAATTCGCGAGAATTCCCCCCCACACTTAGAAATGAATATCGCCCTCGATATTCAAAGTACCGGCGGTTATGCCGAAACAAAGAACGTAAAAGGGAAATACTACGGCCATTATTTATAAAGATTTTTTTTTTTTTTTTTTTTTTTTTTTTTTTTTTTTTTTTTTTAATAACATGTGGGGCATTACCCCCACACTTAGGTGGTAGAAAGGGGGTAAGAAGACAGAAATATGGGTGAAAACCCATATGGTGTGTGCTACTGTTTTTGATTTCCGAGTCGCTAGCTTGACTCGACCCCGCATTCATTTGTTCATGGGGAAGCAAAGTGGAAGAAACAATCTCCATCGGACTTTCATTCAAGATGTTTGGATAAACATTGAAGCACGTGAAAGTTCCACACCGATGAGATATAGAGAAACAGAGACAGACCCGGCTCACAGATGGTACATGAAAATGCCGGGGTCAAAGATAGTGTCCTCACTCCCGAAGGAGTGAAGAAGGGAAGAAGACACATCATAAGTGAGGAATGGAAGGAAGATGTTTATAACAATTAGGATCCATTCTTCATCCTCAAATGTAGACATGTCGGGAGGAAGGGTGAAGGTAGTATCATCAATAAGCAAACTCTTATGATAGAGCACACCTTCCTCCAAGCCAATATCATCCTCAAGATCAAAGTAGAAATGATCATATTCCGGAGGAGATATGTCATGAAAGAGTTCACCGGAGAACTCTTCATGAAGAGAATCATTGGAAAAAGCCTCAAGCTCGGGCTTGTCCAATGTAGAGTCACTATCCACAACGGGGATAGGAGATGAAGCTGACTTAGCACAAAATGATTCGATCTTAGAAACGAGGAGATTTATATTGAACAATTGTTCACGAAGTATCTCGTCCTCAATTTCCAGATCATCAGAATTTCTCACTTCTTCTAAGCTAACTAGCTCAGAAGGCAGCTCCTCGACATAATCGATGTCTCCATAGGATAAAGAATCGTCAAACGAAGTACAATCGTTATCAGAATCGGAGAACATCTCGACATGATCATATGGAATGTCAAGAGGAGGAGAAGAATTATCATCAAGAGGCTCATCACACATATTACCGGAGATAACCTCGGACTCACTTGGGGTTGGAACAAGGCTCTCAACACTAGACGGTTCCATTTCTGGAATAGTGCTAGAAGGCTCGTCCCCCATTATAAGAGAGTCTTTGGAAGTAATAAAAGGTAAGATAGGTGTGATAGCAATAGACTGAGGGAGTTGAGAAATTATATCTTTCCAAGGAATAACACTCTCCTCGTCACAATCATAGTATTCCCTCATTTGAATACTATCCTCATCATCATCGTCATCATATCTAATTCTGATATTCATCTGCTGAAGCTTACACACCATTCTTTTCATTTGTAGTTTCTTTAGAATGCGTATTTCTTCAGAACTTTGAGGAAGATTACACTCCTCGTGATAAGTGAAATGCTGTGAAGGCTCAGAAGTCTGATGACTGATGGAATACTGCGGGAGTTGGAAATTGTCAAAACCGGGAGAATTGGGATTTTGAAAATTTTGATTCACCGGTTGACATTTAAAAGTCGCATGAGGACCCCCGCAATTCTCACAACAGAGATAATTGGGAAAATAACTTTCACCAAAGTTCTGATTGTAACATGGTTCCGGCTCATAGACAAGCGGAACCTGTGGTGGACAATCAAAACCGTAATGAGAATCATTCCCACAATACTCGCATGAGTAGGATTCGTATTGGGGCTGTGGAGGTAGGTAGGAAAAATCAGGTGTTTCATTTGAAATGGGATCGGGATTACTGACAAACTTGTCTCCGAAACCCACATTGGTACATCGCCGACAATTTCCACCATTAAACGGACCTCCACACCAGGAACATGTCAAATACCATGACATAGAGAATTAAACAGATAAGAGGGATAAGAGATGAAGAATTAAACAGTTAAAGAGGATAAGGAATGGAGAATTAAACAGGTTTGAGGATAAAGAAATGTAGAATTAAACAGATTGGAGGATAAAGGATGAATATTTTTGGATTTTTTGAAAAATATGATATAAAAACAAAGAATGAAAATATTTTTGGCGTTTTTAACACTTCAGAAAAAGTGTTAATGAACTTTTTGGATTTTCAGATAACTTTACAAAAAATTTTTACAAAAGATGGAATATGTGCAAGAATGGATCTGAAAAAGGCTAGACACACGCTAAAGCCTCCCCGGCAGCGGCGCCAAAATTTGATTCGCGCTAAACAGTCAAGTCTGACAGACTTAAAACAGCTCAGACACAAATACAATTAAGATCAGAGAATACAGTGGATTCCCGGGTCGTTAAGTCCCAAGGAGACTCAATGGTGTGTACAACACTTGATCAGACGGTAGAATGATCACTAATGATAGCGATCAGAAAGGATTAGATTTGAATGTTACACTACTGAAAAAGGTTATAAAATAAAAGCGACTTAAATACAAATTAAGAAAATTAAAAAGTTAAAATCTATTAAATAAACGCTATCACTATTTTTAAAGTGATGAACGTTTAAAACTTAAAAACTTAAAACTTACGTTTAAATTAAAAATACGTGAACGTACAAAATAAAACGTGAAACTTATACAATATAGATCCTAAAAATATGAAAAATACATTTTTACAAACCTAATGATATGAGAAAATTTATAGAAAAGAAAAATTATTTTTATAACTAATTATTTAATTATTATTAATTAAAAACTATTTTAAACTATTTAATAATACTCTAAAATAAAAGAAAATATGAAATAAGACTAGAAAAATAAAGTTAAGACTTAGAAAAATCTAAAATATGATAAAACTAATTTTAAAACAGAAAATATATTTTTTAGACTTTTTATGTATTTATTATTAATTTAAAACTATTTAAAACTAATTTAAATTATTAAAAATACCAAATAAAAGGAGAAAAATAGGGAAAAATACTTTTTAAGCTTTTTACATTTATTTAAACTTAAGAAAAATGAAAAATTATTTTTTTGAGACTTTTCTTAATTATTTGTATTTAAAGCTAATTAAAAAGGATTAAAAACTAATTTAAATTAAGAAAAATAGCAAAACAACTTAGAAAAATATGAAAATTTCAGGAAAAGTTTAAAACATTATTATGAAGCTAGGAAAATTAGAAAAACAGGTGCATGTGTGGAGGAATAAGCAAATGCTATGGAAAGTGCTTAAAAATAAGCTCTTTGATAAGCTAAAATCACACCAAAAGGTACCAAACTGATAAGCAAGCTATAATAAGCTAAGATAACCTAAATGGGATGAGTTTCAACAAGCTCTAACCACTGAATAGCACTCAGCAATGATTTGATGCTAAGAGAAATAAGCTACAACAGTAAAAATGGTGCCAAGTTAAAGCCCAAGAATAAGCAACTGAAAAAGCTAGAAACTAAGAACTAAGGATTGGAACCTAATCTAGACCTGGCCAAGAGTGTTTAAACCAAAAATTAGACCTAAAGGAGCTCAAGTAAGCCCTGTGCAAGCTTTGCAAAAGCTGAGAAAAATCTCAGTACCAACTGAGTTAGGAGCAGGGCAGATATGGCTTAAAGGAGGAGCTAATTTGGAGCTTGTAGAAAAATCACAAAATTATGATAAAATGTACATAAGAAACTAGAGCAGTAGGGCTTTCTAAAACAACAATTTTCATAGAAAATGATTAAGAAATGAGCTCATGAAAAATCTTACTAGTTGAGCCCAAAACTGACTTATGCTAATTTGACTTTTTGAAAGATTGATGAACTTTGACTTTGTCCAAGTTTGATCTTGATTTAATGACTGATAATGGTTAGATATGATGAATTAAGACTGAATCAAGCTAGATTGATGACTTTTGAACACAAAACAAATGGTTGGCTATCCCAAACCCCCAACAGTGGCTGCTAAGATAGAGGAGATGGATTTTTGACTTTGAGACAATTGCAGGCACAAACTAAGACTCAAATGAGTCTATAATGACTAAACAAACTTCAAACAACAGAAACCTATCACTGATTACACCTCTAACACCCTTTAGACTATAAATCCAAACACCCTTTTATCTACCTGTTTTGAAATTAAAATAAGCTAAACACCAAACCAACATGTATTACTGATAAAACTGAGTTTTTAAGACCTAAGTAAAACTATATAAGCAGGTTTTAGCAGTTTAAGACCACAGATATACAAACAACCATAAAATGCAAATTAGCTTGAAAATGAAAAAATGAAACCAACACTCACAAGTTTCCAGCTGTTAGCAGGCTAAGAACAAAACCCAAAACTACTACCTAAGCTATTCCAACCCACATCCAACTCTGCAACACCCACTAACAGCTTCCATGCCCATTTGCACCAACAGTTGACCATCATTGACCATGAATGGAAATAACTTGAAAATGAAGTAAAAGCTTATCAAAAGCTTATAAAGGACTTAAATAGACTTATTTAAGCTTAAAGTAAGCTTCTAACAAATTGGACAATGTAACTTGAAACTGAAAAAATTCAACAGTGGACTGCAATTCATGAAATATACATGAAACTTGAAATTGAGACTTGTACTGAATTATATTGATACAAAGGTTTAAACTTAACACATTTAAAGCTTGAAATTACATTTTTGCACATTTAACTAAGATAATTTAAAAAAACGACATACTAAGAAAACTCAAAAACTAACTACTCCTCGAAACTGCTTCAATCTTCTCTTTTTTATACTCCCAGTGCTTCTCTCTCTCATCTCTGATAAATCCCACCATCTTTTGTGGCCATTGGATCACTTAAAGTGATCATGGCCCTTCATTGTGTTTTTGGCGGGAAAACTAGATTTAACAGTTTAGGTTGAGATTGAGTGTGGGTGAGGGAAGCATTTAATGAACTTTGGATTGTGGTGGATGAGGAGGGAACAAGAAAGGTGGAAAGGTGAGGAGTAGGAGGGGGAGATGGGTGTTGCAGGCTAGTGGTCGGGGAAGGAGAAGAAAAGGCGGGTTTTGGGGTGTTTGTTTGACTTATTTGACTGACCAGGGTAATATTAAAATGGGGGTTCAAAAGTGGTAATATGGCAGGGTCAAAAAGGGTGTGGCAGGGGTCCAATTGAGTAGTGACAAGGCAAAGGTATTAATGACAAGGGCTTGTTATGCAATTTTCTGAAAATAAAGGACCAATCCTGCCAATTCAACAAAGTTGATCCAAGGACTAAAAATGACAAAGTTTAATAATGCAAGGACCAAAGTTGCCATTTTCAGATTTTCCGGGGGCCATTTCTGCCAATTCTTAAACTTGAAGGACCAATTTGTAATTTTCTCAAAACTTTTCATATTTTTCACCAAAGGACTAAATTTGACAACTTATGATTTTAAAAGGACCTTTGGTGATTTTTCTTTTGAAATTTTGTGCTCAGGGACTGTTTTTGACAATTTTTGAAACTTGGGGGACTAAAACTGCAATTTTTGCAAATTTGATATGTTTTTCATCTGATTTTGATATTTTTGCATTTAAAACACATAAAACACTGATTTGTGGTATTTTGATCATTTTGATGTGTTTCTGAGTGTTTTCAGATGATTTTGCAGTCTATTTTGTACAAAAATGATGAGTATTTAGAGACTCATCAGGTATCATGCGAGAAGTCTACTACCACGACTGGCTTTCCAACCCAGTAATGGTGAAGAAGAGCGACGGTAGCTGGCGGATGTGTGTGGACTTCACAGATCTCAACAAGGCATGTCCACAAGACTGCTACCCACTATCGGAGATAGACTGGAAGGTAGAGTCTTTGTGTGGATACCCACTTAAATGCTTCCTAGACGCATACAAAGGATACCACCAAATCCAGATGACTAAAGAAGATGAGGAAAAAATGGCCTTTCATACAAGCCAAGGCGTCTACTGCTACACTAAAATGCCTTTTGGCTTGAAGAACGCAGGCGCCACCTACCAACGGTTAGTAGATAATGCATTTGAAAAACAGGTGGGCCGCAACCTAGAGGTTTACGTTGACGACTTGGTCATAAAAAGCCATATTGAGGATGAATTGGTGCGCAACATTGAGGAAACATTTAGAACTCTCAAAGAGATCAACATGAAGCTAAATCCTAAGAAATGCACTTTTGGCACTACAGAAGGCATGTTTCTCGAATACCTGATAGAACCAGATGGCATTAAACCATGCCCAGAAAAAACTAAGGCTGTCATCGAACTTCCCTCACCGCGCACGTTGAAGGAAGTCCAATCTCTCAATGGAAAACTGGCAGGCCTAAATAGATTCTTGTCCAAATCAGCAGACAAGTCACTCCCTCTCTTTAAAACACTCAAGAAGTGTATAAAAAAGGGAGATTTTCACTGGACTACGGAGGCAGAAGAAGCATTTACACAGCTTAAACAACACTTGGCAACGCTCCCCACACTAATAGCACCCCGGCCAGGGGAAGAATTAATTTTGTACTTATCTGCGACTCATGGAGCAGTCAGCGCGGTACTGCTGACAGATAGGAATTCAGTACAAACACATTTGTACTTTGTAAGCAAAGCGCTAAAGAAAACAGAAATTAATTACAGCGCAATAGAGAAGTTGGTCCTGGCGTTAGTGTTCGCCGCCAAACGGCTGCGCAGGTACTTCCAGGCACACCCCATAGCAGTGATAACAGACCAACCGATCAAACAAATAATCTCCAAACCCGACGCGTCGGGACGACTGAAGAAGTGGAGTGTGTTGCTAGGTGAGCATAACATCTCCTACAGACCACGTACTACAGTTAAAGGGCAGATACTAGCAGACTTCATTATCGAAAAACCGGATACTAAAGACTTACCTTCACAAGGCAAGGTGGCACTACAAGACCCATGGATCTTGTTCACGGACGGATCTTCATGCGTAGATGGTTCCGGAGCAGGCCTTATACTCACAAGCCCAGAAGGGATAGAATTTACTTACGCACTGCGTTTTGAATTCACTGCGACGAACAATGAAGCAGAGTATGAAGCCCTAATCGCCGGACTACGCATTGCAGCTCGAATGGGTGTACGCAACCTGGAAGCAAATGTGGATTCCCGGCTAGTAGCCAACCATGTGTTGGGCGAGTAGGTGGCTAAAGAGGAAAACATGATCCAATACCTCGACAAGACCAAATCACTAATCCAAGGCTTTGACAGGTTTACCATTAAGCAGGTTCCTAGAGGGGAAAATCGAAAGGCGGATGCACTAAGCAAGATTTCATCCACAAGCTTTGCACACCTGTCAAAACAGGTGTTGGTGGAAACGTTGAAGAGCAAATCCATCTCGGAGATGGAAATATCCACGATAATAGAGGAGGAAGGTCCTACGTGGATGACAGCAATAATGGAATTCATAAGCAAGGGCGTATTGCCCCAAGAACAGAAGGAAGCCCGAAGAATACGGCGCACAACACAGAGGTTTGAACTTCGAGATGGTGTGCTATATCGACGCTCCTTTCTGCAACCATGGCTCCGCTGCGTCGGCCCCCTACAAGCAAATTATGTACTCAGGGAAATCCATGCAGGTTCATGCAGCATGGATTCAGGACCACGATCCGTGGTGGCGCGCGCCTTACGGTCAGAATACTATTGGCCCACTATGCACCGTGATGCGCGGGAATTAATAAAAAAATGCGGCGATTACCAGGTTCATAGACCCGTTCCGCGCCAACCACAACAGGAGCTAACGCCTATCACGGCGCCATGGCCATTCTACAAGTGGGGTATCGACATTGCAGGTCCCTTCCCCGTTGTAGCAGGAGGATTGAAGTTTCTCATAGTGGCCATAGACTACTTCACCAAGTGGATCGAAGCAAAAGCAGTTGTAACAATTACTGGCAATCAGGTCAAACGCTTTGTTTGGGAAAATATTGTATGCCGCTTCGGACTACCTGGGGAAATCATCTCGGATAACGGGAAACAATTTTGTCATGACAACCCCTTCAAGGACTGGTGCGAGAAGTTGAATATCACGCAACACTTTGCGTCGGTCAAACATCCACAAACCAACAGCCTAGTAGAGCGTGCAAATCGAAGTCTGGGTGAAGGAATTAAGGCACGTCTGGACAGGCACAAAGGAAGATGGGTAGAAGAATTATCGCATGTTCTGTGGGCGCACCGTACTTCAATCAAAACTAGCACGGGAGACACGCCCTTTTCTCTAGTCTATGGGACAGAGGCCGTTATACCAGCCGAAATTTGGATGCCAACTATTTGCACTGCTGAAGTCAATGTCGCAACCAATGAAGATGAGAGGCGTATCGACTTAGACCTGTTAGAAGAAAGACGCGAGCGCGCAATTATATGTGAAGCAATATCGAAGTCAAAAATGAAGGGATACTACGATGCTAAAGTGCGAAGTGTTTCATTCAGACCAGGTGACTTCGTATACCGCGCCAATGATGCGAGCCACGCAGAAGACACAGGCAAACTTGGACCGAAGTGGGAAGGACCCTATGAGGTTACTGAAGCATTAGGAACAGGCGCGTACAAGCTACGAGACATGGATGGTCGTGAACTACCACGCACATGGAACATTTGCAATCTTAAGCGATGTTATCTCTAGGAATGGCTACGACCCAACACACGGACATTCCCGCACTTTAGTGAAGTGCCCAATAATTATCCGTGTATTTATCTTGTTTTACTTAGGCAATATCCTATTTATTTTCTTTCACAAAAACTTGCAAGTCTTAATAAAACGTCGCGGTTTCTAGCTAATTCCGTGACACATTCCAAATTGTTATTTCTATATACTTTATGTCTTAAAATTTCTTATCTTTTGCCTACATGGCGTGCATGCATTTAATAAACCCACGATGGTAAAAGGATGAGTAAACCTACTAAATAACTCGTTGAGTAAGAGGGTTGCAAACCCATCAACAATGGATCACGTATCCTTGTTAAACACCTTGTTCTCAAGACGTTGGAATAAGTTCGGCGCGCATCCCACGACGGGTGTGCAACTATGCATACTGTGCACATTTAACAACTTAGGAATTAAGATACTTGACTCCTTGATATGATATTTACAGTACGCTGCATATCACACCATACACGACTATGATACAACTACTTAGAAATTATGTTTTAAGTATACCGTGATTTTCATACATGAATATGAATTTCCTATATTATTCGCGCTTATGTAACAGTCTGATTCTTAGACAACAAGTACGTTTTTTACGCAAAGACGAATAACTAAGTACAAACATTACAAGCTGTTAGGAATTAGAAATTCCCGGTATTAAAGAGTCGGTCACCTCAAGTATATGTAATCGTTAGAAAGCTCGTAGTCGTAGTTCTTTTAAGTTAAGTAGTAATTTAGTTAAGTAACACCGTGGAGGACGGACGGGTCTTTACCCACTGTATGCCTGATCCACAGCCCAAAGTGTGGCGAGTTATGTAAGACTATAAATACTCTCTACCTTCCAAGGTAGAGAGTTGGAGCTAATAATAATATCTTTCACTTTCTCTCACTAAGTTCCCTAAACCTCTAACTTTCTCTCTCTAGAATTCCATCTTATTCGCCACCTTGTGTTATGGTTTGATGTGTATGTGAAAAGTTATATCTTACACAAGCTGCAATAGTATCAACACGCATTCAACAAAAGGAGAATTTTATTAAGGACTACAAGTTCTTACAAAATGATGACAACACAAGTTACAATCTACAAACTATTACAATGCTTAAGAGAGGATCTCCCCACACGGCTTGCTGCATCCTTCACCTCGCTTAACTTCTTCAACAAGTCTGAGTCTTGGCGGGATACCGTGACAACGCTAACCGGAACCCCGTCAGATCTGGGGAGATGAGCTGCGCCAACACCGCACAAAATGGCCTTGCCCTTAATACCTTTCTTCTTGGCAAGCCTTGTAGCATGAGCTTCCAAGACTTGTTTCAATGGAACTTCCTTCTCCAAGGCAAACGGATCCAAGATATTGTGAGGACGAACAAACACAGGCACCTGCAGCTGGGACTCATTGGGTTTCAAAAAATAATCCTGTTGCGCCTCCGCATTTTCAGAATGATGCCGAGCCAAGGTTAGCCCCTCCATTATTACCCCTATGGGATAATCTTGGTCGTGCTCCAATTCAGGAATTAGTGGCAGCTCCAATAGCTTCATTTTCTCCATGGCGGCAACTAGATCATCATACGCATGATCATTATAGCCCGGTACCTTATCCGCAGGCACCTTCAACAGATTAGCCTCGTGGAGCTCCTCTACAGCTTCGGCCTTGCCCCGCGCCAACGCGCACTGCACAACCCCTCCAAAAGCATCTACCACCTCTTTTGACTCTAAAGTACTGAGGGCGGCAAGGCGCAACCCATGACCAATGAGCCACCTGCGCTCGGCTATAGTAGAGACTAACCGCGGATAAAGCTCGTCATCATATTCAATGCTCAGCTTTCGGAGCTTCATCTCTTGCTTCTTCAACATCTCATCTACAGCAGCGCGAAACTCTCCAAGCCGAGCGAAGTGCTCATCTTTACCATGTTCCATAAACCCAAGGGCCCAGGCGCACGTAGCCTTATAATCTTTTAGCGCGGACCGCTCCTGATTCACCTGGGTCAGAAGTGACATCTTTTCTTCGGCGAGTCTCTTGGCATACGAGCTCGTTGCCTCTGATTCAGCCTGAGTGCTGGCCAATAGCGCTTTCAGTTGAGCAATTTCTTCATCTTTTTGAGCGCTTTGGCTGCTCTCTCCATCATACATTGCCTTTAGCTGCGCAATCAAGTAAACTTGATGCGCAGCATTGGAAGCAAGTTCTGTTGGGTTCAGTAAATACCCAAACCCCTTAATCTAGGATTTGAATAGAAAATAGCCCAAGTATTTAATCCGTTAACACAAACAGGTCACTGAGTGCATAGTCTCTCAGTGAGTCATCTTCAGGATACTCAGTAAGAGGCAAAGAAGAAGTCTCTCCACTCAGTAAGGCGGAACTTAAAGGGTGAAGACTGAGTCAAGAAGAAGATGATGGATTCAGTGAGTGATGACAATAACTCACTGAATCCCTAAGATTCCTCTCCAACTTCTTACACTGAAGACAAACTGAAGTAGAAGACTGAAGGATGTAAAGACTGAAGAAAGAGCGGGACAAGGCGGGAAAGGTTGAATCAGATAAGACGAAGTCCTTATCAACCAAAGTCAACTTTCCCTGAATGGCAAAAGATCAGTGATCGGTGCGAAACCGTCAAGTTTTCTCACGCGAGCTGATCACTTGTGAATGATCAGCTGTAAGGAACTTAAAACAGCTCACACACCAATGCAATGAAGATCAGGAGAGTATAGTGTTTCCCCAGGTCGTTAAGTCCCAACGAGCTGTGCGAGAATAGTCAAACGTGTAGTGATCGCGAGATTTGAACGGGAAAGGAGATTGTGGTTGATCTATACCTAAAGAAAAAGCCCATAAACTACAGGGGCTTAAATGCAAATTAAAGAAAGTTAAAAAGATAAAATCTATTAAATAAACGCTATCACTATATTTAAAATGATGAACGTTTAAAACTAAAAACTTACGTTTTAAAACAAAATTACGTAAACGTACAAATAAAAACGTGAAACTTACACAATATTAAGCCTAAAAATATGAAAAATACATTTTTACAAACCTAATGATAAAAGAAATTTTATAGAAAAAGAAAATTATTTTTATAACTAATTAATTAATTATTATTAATTAAAAACTATTTTTAACTAATTAATAATTACCTAAAATACAAGAAAATAGGAAATAAAGCTAGAAAAATAAAATTAAGACTTAGAAAAATCTAAAATAACAAACTAGAATTTTCAAAACTATTTTTGTATTTTTCTGATTATTTTTCTATTTTCTATGAATTTTAAACTATTAAAAACTACTTAAATTATTTAAAAATACAATTTTAACTAAGAAAAATATGGAAAAATACTTTTTTGGCTTTTTATATTTATCTTAACTTAATAAAAATGAAAAATTATTTTTTTGAACCTTTTCTTAATTTTTTATATTAAAAGCTATTTAAAAATGCTTAAAAACTAATTTAAATGAAGAAAAATAGCAAAACAATTTGGAAAAATCTGAAAATTTCAGGAAAACTCTAAAATGATATTGTGAATCTAGGAAAAATAGAAAAACATGGGCTTGTGTGTAAGAAATAGCAACTGCTCTTGTAAGTGCTTATGAAATAAGCACTTCTAATAAGCAAATGAAAACCTAACACCACCCACTGATCACAGAGGCTTAAATAAGCTTGAAGAAGTGAAATGCAACAAGTATCAACTGTTTTTAACCTCTGGACTGCACTTTGCAAAGATTTGATGTTATTGAGTGTTTTGCTTAAAATCAGTTAGAGGGGACCAACTTTGGACACAAGCACAATCAACACAATAAGCTAGAAAGGAAAAACAAAAGTTGGAACTAATACTAGACCTGGCTAAGAGCTTAAGTTCCAAAGACCAGACCATAATGACCCAAAGTGAGCTCTGGGTGAACCTTGCAAACCCCCTGTGCAGACTCAGTATTGACTGAGTCTATGCACAGGGCATTTATGTCCATGTTGAACAGCAATTTTGAGGCTATTAAAAATTTAACAAAATTTCACAAAAATGCTAATAAGGAATTAGACCAACCTGAGATTTTAGAACATCAAGTTTCACTAAGTTTGACCTAAAAATGAGTCCATGAAAATTCTTCTCATTTGAGCCAAAACTGAGTTTTTCAATATTTTTTGACTTTTTATCAAAACTGAAATGTTGACTTTTTCCAAGTTTAATCTTGATTTAAGAACTGAATTTGATATGTTATGATGAAATAAACCTACTGCAATCTATATCTAGTACATTTAAACAAAAATTGAGCTTTTGAGTTGGTAAAAACCCCAACAGTGAGCTGCTAAGGCCCTTGAATGGGATTTTGACTTTTGGGCTATGCAGTCACAAGTTAAAGATAGATTTGAGCATACATGAGTGACACAAACTTGAACAAACAAGAAACTACCACTGCACAACCTTCTAGCACAGTTTAAGGAGCAAAACCAAACATCCCTTTAAAACATGATTTGCAAGTTTAACAAAGCTAAGTGGTGAACAGGCTAATACCACTGATCAAATTAAGCTAATAAGACCTAAGTATAACTAAATTAACATGTGAGAACTGGAGATGACCACTGAAACAGATTCTAGCTAAAACTGCAATATGACTTGAAACATGAAAATGAGAAAATAACTCACATGAACTCCAGCTGATATGCAGGCTAAAACCCAACACAAAACTCTCTTAATCTAATCTATTTTAACCTCTGCAACACCCCTGCATCATCCTTTTCATTACCATTTCCATTTTTGAGTCAAAGTTGACTTTTGTTGACCACCATCCAAAATTGTTTGAAAATGAAAGATAAGCTTTCAGTAAGCTTTAATAAGCTTACATAAGCTTGATTTAGCTTAAGAAATAAGTTCTAAGAAGCTGCTCATGAAAGTTGAAACTGAAAAATGCAACAGTAGGCATTAAACTTGAAACTTAGATTAAAGACTTGAATTAATGTTCAAAACTCATTACAAAGTTGTTATAACTTAACTTTAGTACAGAAGAACTGAAATTGCAACATTTAAATTAAACTACAACTTTTATTTAAAGAAACGACATTAAGAAAAAATTAGAAAACTAGCTACCCTCCTTCCTTGCTTCTTTTCTCCTTTTTATACTTCCAATAGCTTCCACCTGTCCTTAAAAGTGTTTCCCACCACTTCATTTGACCAATGGTTGAGCAGAGGA
Organism: Chrysanthemum seticuspe; assembly: GCA_019973895.1. Lineage (NCBI taxonomy): Eukaryota > Viridiplantae > Streptophyta > Magnoliopsida > Asterales > Asteraceae > Chrysanthemum > Chrysanthemum seticuspe. Next base: position 327,185,817 of record BPTQ01000007.1, on the reverse strand, counting down.
CAGTTTGGCCCTTTTTCCAATTTTGGCGGGAAAGGCACATTTTGACCTCTGTTGACTTAGGCTGCAACTAGGGGGGGTGGATTTGTAGGTATGATGAGTGTGGAGAGGTGATAAGGATAAGGTGATGGGATGGTGTTGGGAGATGGAATTGCAGGGTAGGCAAGTGGGGAAGAAAGCAGGATAAGGGAGGGAATACTGTGGATTTTGACTGGGTGGTTTGACCAGGGGGTCAAAAATGGGATTGTGACAGGGGGTCATAATAGGCTTAAGGTCCAAAATCATTTTTTGACAAGTCTTTAGGTAATAATTAAGACAAGGACTTGTCTTGTAAATCTGAAATCTCCAAGGACCAAACCTGTAATTTTTCAAACTTGCTTCAAGGGACCATTATTGACAAGCTTTGAAAGTTTAGGGACCTATCTTGCCATTATTGAAAGTTAAGGGACCTAAATTGTCATTTTTGAAAGTTAAAGGACCAAAGTTGTAAATTTGTAAATTTAATTCTCAAGGACCAGTTTTGACAACTTAAGAATCCCTAGGGACTCAAAATGATATTTCTCTTTATTTGGTTTTACCAGGGACTGTTTTTGACAACTTTTAAAACTTGGGGGACTAAAACTGCCAATTATGCAAATTTGATACGTTTTTCACCAGATTTTGATATTTTTGCATTTAAAACACATAAAACACTTATTTGTGATATTTTGATGCATTTCTGAGTGTTTTCAGATGTTTTTGCAATTTAAATGGTACAAAAATGATGAGTATTTAGACACTCATCAATCCCCCACACTAAGATATTGCTAGTCCCTAGCAATGTTTTGAGAAAAATTAATGGATTTTATCTCTTTACCAAAAGCCATTACTTCTGGAGTAGCCAAATGTTTCAGTTCAAGTAAGAACCTTGGTACACCGATAACCAAATGATTTTGAGCAAATCATCAGCTTTCAACGGATTTGATTTGTCTTTACCAGAAGCCGTTTGCTCTGGACTAGCCAACTCTTAGATAAATTATCAATATTATCTTTGGTGAGTCGATTACCAATTATGGTTTTTCCACTGCCTTTACCACAAGCCATAAACTTGCGGGCTAGCCAACTCTTCACTAATTAAAGATATGGTGAGCTGAACACCATACAATTTTGGGCAAATTGCAAGCCGTCAACGGATTTGAGATATCTTTACCAAGAGCCGTTTGCTCCTGGATTAGCCAATCCTTTTGTGTGTTAGACATGGCGGACTGATAACCATATGCTGAGTAAGTGAAAAACACTTGCTCCAAAAAAAAAAAATTTTGCCAAAAATGGGGGAATTTGGTGGTATAATTACATGATAAAATTCGTGAGAATTCCCCCCCACACTAGAAATGAATATTGCCCTCAATATTCAAAGTACCGGCTGTTATGCCGAAACTGAGAACGTAAAAGGGAAATACTACGGCCATTTTTTTATTTTATTTATTTATTTTTTTTTTATTTTTTTTTTTTTATTTTTTTTTATGAAAACTTATATACAACAGCGGGGGGAAACTCCCCCACACTAGGGTGGTACACACGGGTGAAAACCCATGTTTAACTACTGTTTTTGATTACCGAGTCGCTAGCTTGACTCGACCCCGAATTAATTGGTTCATGGGGAAGTAAGGTGGAAGAAATAATCTCCATCGGACTTTCATTCAAGATGTTTGGACAAACATTGAAGCACGTGAAAGTTCCACACCGATGAGATACAGACGGACAGACCCGGCTCACAAATGGTACATGGAAATGCCTGGGTCAAAGATAATGTCTTCATTCCCGAAGGAGTGAAGAACAGGAGAAGCTACGGGATAGGTGAAGAAGAGAAAGAAAGTCATGATAATGATCTTGACTAACTCATCATCATCAGAAGGGGAATTCATGCTAGCATGAATTTCATCTTTTAAGCTCAATTGGTCTAGACATATCCCGGGTGTGTCTAGATCAAAGTAGAAGTTATCATACTCTGGTGGAGATATGATAACAGTGAGTTCATCTGAGAACTCCATGAAGGTGAATGAATCATATTCAGAATTGATATGAGTGGGTTCACTGGTGAACTCCTCCAATGTACATGATTCATAATCGGGGAGAGAATTATGAGAATGAAAAGTGGTACTGCCACTAATCTTCTCTCCCATATCATTAGAACAGAAGGCTTTCATTTCCGGAATAGAATCATCGGAAAGAATGTCACTATCCTTAATGGGGATAGGAGATGAAATAGGTTTTTTACTGAAAGCCTCGATTTTAGAAATGAGAAGACTGACATTCAGTAATGTTGCACGAAGTGCTTCATCTTTGATTTCAGTGTCAGTAACTTCATCATTCTCTTCTTCTAAGCTAACAAGCTCAGAAGGTAAATCTTCCATATAAACGATGTCTCCACAAGATAACGAATCATTATCATTAGAATCAGAGAACATCTCAATATGATCATTTTGGAAGACAAGAGGAGGAGGGATATCACACACATGATCAGAAGTTCCCTGTGACTCTCTTGGGATTGGGACAAGGTTCTCAACACTAGACTTTATGAATTCGTCCGATTCCTTTTCAGGAACAGTGTCAAGATGCTCGTCCCCCATGTTTAGAGAGTGAGTGGGAGCTTCGGGTGTGATAGCAGTTGTTTGAGATGGAATCTCAACTGCTGGGATGTCAACTGACTGAGGGAGTTGAGAAGGACTAGCATACATATGTTTTATACTTTCCATTTGTTCTTCTGCTAGTAGTTCCATCATAGTCTTTTCTCCCTGACTTTTCATGGAAGGAATTTCAACTGATGAACTTGATGAATCTGTACAAAGTTGACTAATATCAAGGGTAACTTCATCATCATCGTCATCAGGAATGAAACGGAATCGAGAGCTAGATTTGGCTGCTTTTTCTTTTGCAATTGATTCCTTAACAGATTTTTCAAAGGCAATCTGGGAATCTAATTTAGCAGTCCGCTCTTCAGCTAACAAAACTTCCATGGATTTTTCATTTGGATTATTTTGGGGATGTTTACATTCCTTCAAATCTTTCACTAAATCCAAAAGATCAAGTAGAAGATTTTGAGGAAGTGGCTCAGGCTGAGGTGGTGCCTGATTCACTTGGTACTGTGGAGGTTGGTCATGATACGAAGAGTCATAATTGTTACAAGGAAATGGACTCCTTGTTTGACAATCAGAGCTAGAGTGAGGACCTCCACAATACTCACAACAGTAAAACTGATGTGGCTGTGAGTCATATGTGTTGTAGTCATAATTGTTATCAGGAACCTGCTCATAGACAAGCGTGTTTCCCGATTGACAATCAGAACTGTAGTGTGAACCACCACAGTACTCACAACAGTAAAACTGCTGAGTCTCACAGTGTGGCAGCTGATGGAATGAATCAGTTGTGTTATGGTAGGAATAGGGATCCTGGTTATAGACAGACCCGTTTCCTGACTCCACCATGCTACAACTGGGGCAATTGCCACCATTATAAGGACCACCACACCATTGACATCCAAGAGGGTGAGGATAAGACATAGAAAGAATCAAAGGTTTACAGAGGGTAAGAAATGAAGAATCAAAAGGGTAAGAGGGTAAAGAGGAATATTTTTGGTATTTTTGAAAAACATGATGTAAAAACTAAGAATGAAAATCTTTTTGGGTTTTTTGATTTTAAAAGATGGTATGAACAAGGAGTGATGTCAAATCACTAATCTGCTAAACGTAAGACTATTAGCACTGCTCCCCGGCAGCGGCGCCAAAATTTGATCGGTGCGAAACCGTCAAGTTTTCTCACGCGAGCTGATCACTTGTGAATGATCAGCCGTAAGGAACTTAAAACAGCTCACACACCAACGCAATGAAGATCAGGAGAGTATAGTGTTTCCCCAGGTCGTTAAGTCCCAACGAGCTGTGCGAGAATAGTCAAACGTGTAGTGATCGCGAGATTTGAACGGGAAAGGAGATTGTGGTTGATCTATACCTAAAGAAAAAGCCCATAAACTACAGGGGCTTAAATGCAAATTAAAGAAAGTTAAAAAGATAAAATCTATTAAATAAACGCTATCACTATATTTAAAATGATGAACGTTTAAAACTAAAAACTTACGTTTTAAAACAAAATTACGTAAACGTACAAATAAAAACGTGAAACTTACACAATATTAAGCCTAAAAATATGAAAAATACATTTTTACAAACCTAATGATAAAAGAAATTTTATAGAAAAAGAAAATTATTTTTATAACTAATTAATTAATTATTATTAATTAAAAACTATTTTTAACTAATTAATAATTACCTAAAATACAAGAAAATAGGAAATAAAGCTAGAAAAATAAAATTAAGACTTAGAAAAATCTAAAATAACAAACTAGAATTTTCAAAACCATTTTTGTATTTTTCTGATTATTTTTCTATTTTCTATGAATTTTAAACTATTAAAAACTACTTAAATTATTTAAAAATACAATTTTAACTAAGAAAAATATGGAAAAATACTTTTTTGGCTTTTTATATTTATCTTAACTTAATAAAAATGAAAAATTATTTTTTTGAACCTTTTCTTAATTTTTTATATTAAAAACTATTTAAAAATGCTTAAAAACTAATTTAAATGAAGAAAAATAGCAAAACAATTTGGAAAAATCTGAAAATTTCAGGAAAACTCTAAAATGATATTGTGAATCTAGGAAAAATAGAAAAACATGGGCTTGTGTGTAAGAAATAGCAACTTCTCTTGTAAGTGCTTATGAAATAAGCACTTCTAATAAGCAAATGAAAACCTAACACCACCCACTGATCACAGAGGCTTAAATAAGCTTGAAGAAGTGAAATGCAACAAGTATCAACTGTTTTTAACCTCTGGACTGCACTTTGCAAAGATTTGATGTTATTGAGTGTTTTGCTTAAAATCAGTTAGAGGGGACCAACTTTGGACACAAGCACAATCAACACAATAAGCTAGAAAGGAAAAACAAAAGTTGGAACTAATACTAGACCTGGCTAAGAGCTTAAGTTCCAAAGACCAGACCATAATGACCCAAAGTGAGCTCTGGGTGAACCTTGCAAACCCCCTGTGCAGACTCAGTATTGACTGAGTCTATGCACAGGGCATTTATGTCCATGTTGAACAGCAATTTTGAGGCTATTAAAAATTTAACAAAATTTCACAAAAATGCTAATAAGGAATTAGACCAACCTGAGATTTTAGAACATCAAGTTTCACTAAGTTTGACCTAAAAATGAGTCCATGAAAATTCTTCTCATTTGAGCCAAAACTGAGTTTTTCAATATTTTTTGACTTTTTATCAAAACTGAAAGGTTGACTTTTTCCAAGTTTAATCTTGATTTAAGAACTGAATTTGATATGTTATGATGAAATAAACCTACTGCAATCTATATCTAGTACATTTAAACAAAAATTGAGCTTTTGAGTTGGTAAAAACCCCAACAGTGAGCTGCTAAGGCCCTTGAATGGGATTTTGACTTTTGGGCTATGCAGTCACAAGTTAAAGATAGATTTGAGCATACATGAGTGACACAAACTTGAACAAACAAGAAACTACCACTGCACAACCTTCTAGCACAGTTTAAGGAGCAAAACCAAACATCCCTTTAAAACATGATTTGCAAGTTTAACAAAGCTAAGTGGTGAACAGGCTAATACCACTGATCAAATTAAGCTAATAAGACCTAAGTATAACTAAATTAACATGTGAGAACTGGAGATGACCACTGAAACAGATTCTAGCTAAAACTGCAATATGACTTGAAACATGAAAATGAGAAAATAACTCACATGAACTCCAGCTGATATGCAGGCTAAAACCCAACACAAAACTCTCTTAATCTAATCTATTTTAACCTCTGCAACACCCCTGCATCATCCTTTTCATTACCATTTCCATTTTTGAGTCAAAGTTGACTTTTGTTGACCACCATCCAAAATTGTTTGAAAATGAAAGATAAGCTTTCAGTAAGCTTTAATAAGCTTACATAAGCTTGATTTAGCTTAAGAAATAAGTTCTAAGAAGCTGCTCATGAAAGTTGAAACTGAAAAATGCAACAGTAGGCATTAAACTTGAAACTTAGATTAAAGACTTGAATTAATGTTCAAAACTCATTACAAAGTTGTTATAACTTAACTTTAGTACAGAAGAACTGAAATTGCAACATTTAAATTAAACTACAACTTTTATTTAAAGAAACGACATTAAGAAAAAATTAGAAAACTAGCTACCCTCCTTCCTTGCTTCTTTTATCCTTTTTATACTTCCAATAGCTTCCACCTGTCCTTAAAAGTGTTTCCCACCACTTCATTTGACCAATGGTTGAGCAGAGGACAGTTTGGCCCTTTTTCCAATTTTGGCGGGAAAGGCACATTTTGACCTCTGTTGACTTAGGCTGCAACTAGGGGGGGTGGATTTGTAGGTATGATGAGTGTGGAGAGGTGATAAGGATAAGGTGATGGGATGGTGTTGGGAGATGGAATTGCAGGGTAGGCAAGTGGGGAAGAAAGCAGGATAAGGGAGGGAATACTGTGGAGTTTGACTGGGTGGTTTGACCAGGGGGTCAAAAATGGGATTGTGACAGGGGGTCATAATAGGCTTAAGGTCCAAAATCATTTTTTGACAAGTCTTTAGGTAATAATTAAGACAAGGACTTGTCTTGTAAATCTGAAATCTCCAAGGACAAAACCTGTAATGTACCAAGGTTCTTACTTGAACTGAAACATTTGGCTACTCCAGAAGTAATGGCTTTTGGTAAAGAGATGAAATCTATTAAATTTTTCTCAAATCATTGCTAGGGACTAGCAATATCTTAGTGTGGGGGATTGATGAGTGTGTAAATACTCATCATTTTTGTACTGTTTAAACTGCAAAAACATCTGAAAACACTCAGAAACGCATCAAAATGATAAAAATATCACAAACAAGTGTTTTATATGTTTTAAATGCAAAAACATCAAAATCTGGTGAAAAACATATCAAATTTGCATAATTGGCAGTTTTAGTCCCCCAAGTTTCAAAAGTTGTCAAAAACAGTCCCTGGTAAAACCAAATAAAGAGAAATATCATTTTGAGTCCCTAGGGATTCTTAAGTTGTCAAAACTGGTCCTTGAGAATTAAATTTACAAATTTACAACTTTGGTCCTTTAACTTTCAAAAATGACAATTTAGGTCCCTTAACTTTCAATAATGGCAAGATAGGTCCCTAAACTTTCAAAGCTTGTCAATAATGGTCCCTTGAAGCAAGTTTGAAAAATTACAGGTTTGGTCCTTGGAGATTTCAGATTTACAAGACAAGTCCTTGTCTTAATTATTACCTAAAGACTTGTCAAAAAATGATTTTGGACCTTAAGCCTATTATGACCCCCTGTCACAATCCCATTTTTGACCCCCTGGTCAAACCACCCAGTCAAAATCCACAGTATTCCCTCCCTTATCCTGCTTTCTTCCCCACTTGCCTACCCTGCAATTCCATCTCCCAACACCATCCCATCACCTTATCCTTATCACCTCTCCACACTCATCATACCTACAAATCCACCCCCCCTAGTTGCAGCCTAAGTCAACAGAGGTCAAAATG